>CM048750.1:31075796-31495796 GCA_026315105.1 Locusta migratoria | reverse complement strand
CTAGGCAGACATTTGTTCTGTGTGTGTATTTGTTTACCTTCCTTTTTGTCCCCTAAGGTAAGTCCTTCCATTCCTGGGATTGGAATGGCTCCTTTTCCACTTCCTTAAAACCCGTATCCTTCCCTTTCTCCTCTCCTTCCTTCCTCTTTTTCCCGAAGAAGCCACCACTGGTGGCGAAAGCTCGAATGTTTGTGTGTGTTTGGTGTTTCTGTCGACGAGCCTGTACTTTAGGTAAGTCAAAAATCTTTATTTTATACCTATTTTCCCACCTGGAAAGTTTAGACGAAAAATTCCTAGCAGGAAAAATTAAATATAAAAAATAGACGAAGATTACTCACCAGGCGGAGGAGCACAGGTGTAACAGCATCACAAATAAATAAATGAATACATACACACACACACACACACACACACACACACACACACGCACACACACGCAAGCTTTCGCAACCCAGTTGCTTCTTCAGGCAGAAGGGAAGGAGAGGGAAAAGGAAATGATGAGGGTTTTAAGGAAGGGGATAAGGAGCCATTCCAATCCCGGGAGAGGAAAGACTTACCTTGGCGGAAAAAAAATGGAGGGTAAACAAATGCACACACACCCACACATTCACACAGACACAAGTGTGGATGTGGATGTGTGTGTGTATTTGTTTACCTTCCTTTTTGTCCCCTAAGGTAAGTCCTTCCTCTCCCGGGATTGGAATGGCTCCTTATCCCCTTCCTTAAAACCCTCTTCATTTCCTTTTCCCTCTCCTTCCCTTCTGCCTGAAGAAGCAATTGGGTTGCGAAAGCTTGCGTTTGTGTGTGTGTGTGTGTGTGTGTGTGTGTGTGTGTGTGTGTATTCATTTATTTATTTGTGATGCTGTTACACCTGTGCTCCTCCGTCTGGTGAGTAATCTTCATATAAATTTTTTTTTTTGTTAACTGAACGTCATTTTATTCTGCAAGATTCCAAGTTGTTCAAAGGTAACAGTGCTTTCTCTGGAAAGTGCATTTGTTCTGTTTCGAGAACACGCCATGAAATACATACTAATGAATTGTAAACATAGACTTCTTTATCACATGTACATAAAGTGGAGGAGATATTGTTACAATGACTGTTGTAAATTACTTAATGATAGTAACTTAGTATATAGATTAAGTATTAGATTTATGTGGAATTCAGTAGTATTACAATTATTCTGTTCTTTATTTTAGCTGCAAAAGAAAATTTAATCACGGTTTGAAACAGAATACTTGCTCTTTATTTCAGCGCAGAACAAAGTAACATGAACAAAGTCATATCTGAACTATAGAAAAGGTAATACAATCTACATTAAAGCGCTCATAGCAACCATGTCAAACATTTTCGTAGATGCATTGATTCTAATTAATAACTTTCAATATATTCCATAAATAGTGAATAATTGCTTAGAAAAAAGTAAAAAAGGTAATTTGTTTCAATGTATACACTTCCCTTCCGTTTCATTAAGGAATGACAGTTGCCACAGAAATCTAGGACTTCCTTTTTATATGAAACTACCAGTACCAGCATGTTCAGAATACTCATTATTACAGTATCATCCCAGTTCACTTGCATACACTTCAGAAAACCATTGTTCAATTTGTTATGTATTTCACGGCGTGTTCACAAAATAGAACAAATGCGCATTTTAGAAGGAGCATTCTTACATATGCACAACTCTAAATATTGCAGAACACAGATGTAATTAATTAGTAAGAGTGCCCAAAACCCTTTCAGAAAAAAAATGCGAAAAATTGGTACCGGCGGGATTTGAACAGCTGACCACATGCGTTGCATTTACAACATAACGTGCTGCCCACTACACTATGGCGAACAGTCAAGAAATAGTTCCTTATTAATCTTACTGTTGATGGCAGTTGTTAAGTGATGCTAATATGGCATTTTTAGACATTACATTATCATTTATCGTATGAATAACAACTTGTTTTTGTTAATTCTTCAGTGTGCCATTTCTTTGAAATGACAACACATAAGTTATAATAAGAAAATCATAACATACAGGAAGCAAGATAGCGTATGCCAGAGAGAGTTCTGTGCGAGGAATGTCACATGACAGTTCCTAACACCTGCTTACGTAAAATCAAGAGGCGGTGTCAAATTGCTGTTATTTTTGTAAACATCTCTGTAACGGGGAGAGTAATGAAAAAACATGAGAGGAAACTTTTAGAGAATTTTTTCCTCTACAAATTCATGTTTTCAATTTCCGTGTCAGATGAACGATTAAGCCGTTATTTTCATTTGAATTTCAAGTTGTCAAAAGGCGATCGCAAAGGCCCACTTTTAGTGTTACTACCGTAACCTTAGGTGGGCCAAAACTTCAAACTGTGTTTACTCAAAACTTTCTTTGAACTAAATGAAAAACGACTGCAGTAAGTGAAGAGACATTAATATGGGGTATGTCTAGTAGGAGATTAAGAATGAGGCAGATTGGATATATGAAAGTGCCTCTTCCAGGCTTTCATTCTTAATAGTAGAACATGACAATACTTCGTTGGTTGAGGCCCCTAAAACTGAGCATCTGTAGGCCCACAAGAGCTATCATCTGAAGAAACCATGCACCAAAATCTCTACTACATGGAGGTGATCAGTTTTTCAAAGAACAATCTTAACACTACCCACTACATATTTGCAAACCTCAGTTAATATGAATGGTTCCACCAACAGTGGCTGTCATTTATTATTCCATACATGACCTGATACTTAAATTCTGTTATAATTGTTGAAAAATTTAGATTTTCAATAACTCTTTTGGATATGCGTCATAAGAACCTGTATTTTCAAGCTGTGCACAATTTTTACTATATCCATCATTTCTGAGGCATAAAATTCATCCCATAGACTGTAGTAGCTCGAGGCACTGCTCACTGCTGTTTCACATCCCCCCCCCCCCCCTCTCTCTCTCTCTCTCTCTCTCTCTCTCTCTCTCTCTCTCTCTCTCTCTCTCTCTCTCTGAAATCTGGATACTATTAAACAGGTAATCTGCTAAATGGAAAGTGGATCAAATTCATATGACTTTTTTTGTGCACAGTGTGAAGAACAGTAGGTAGTAAATGTGCACCAACTGGATCAAGGATAACTGAAAATAAATGTCACAACTGCTGTAGGTTATTTACAACCTTTATTCTTAACCGTCAACAATTTGAGAGTAGTGCATAAAAACTGAACTTGTGGAATATTTAATAGACATTTACAGAAAATAATCGTGAAATTATAACATTGAAATAGTTTCTAGATCACAGCTGTAGTAGGAATTTTGAAGTTTTCAGTTTTATGTCCTACAAAGGAAGTTTGTCAGCCAAAGAACATGATAGGCCTGTGCCATCAGGCTCAACATTTAATGACTTAACTACTCCATTTTCAATTATCATTGAATACCGTTTTGAACGAGTACCCCCCAAAGGTGGTAAATTTGTTTCCAGTTCCAATGCTTTTGTGAATGATGCATCAGGATCAGCCAGCATCCGGACCTGCAGATACAAGAATTCATATCAAGAAATGTTTGGTAAGACCAATAAATCAGTGTTTCTACCATAAAAATTTAAGTACTAGAATTCTTCTTTTGTAAGAAAAAAAAGTAATGAGTATTATAGAAGTAGACTTTCCTGGTGGAAAAAATATGTATAAAAAATAAAGATCATTTGACTTACCGAAAGCAGAGTCTCACCGATAGACAGAAAAAACACAAAACACACGAACATTCAAGCTTTCGTAACTATTGGCCGCTTCGTCAGGAAAAGAGGAAGGAAGGAGGGGGGAAACGGAAAGGATGCGGGTTTTAAGGGAGTGGATGAGGAGTCATTCCAATCCTGGGAGTGGAAGGACTTACCTCAGGGGGAAAAAAAGGAAGGTAAACCAATTACACACACATCCACACATATACGCAAGCAAACACACCTAGGCAGACATTTGGAAAGGAATTGATCAAGTTAATTCAAAAATTATTCTTTTGCATTTAGCTGTTCAAAGTGAAGAAGACACCACATAAAATCTTAGAATTTATTTGACATATTAAACTTCCTGGCAGATTAAAATTGCATGCCAGAACCGGGATTTGAACCTGGGATCTTTGCCTATCGTGGCCTATCAATCATTTGACCCATCCGTCCATCCTCACAACTTCTGCCAGTACCCCGCCTCCTACTTTCTAAACTTAACTTAAATTCCTGCAAACCTTGCAGGAATAGCACTACCAGAAGAAAGGATATGGTGGCGACATGGCTTAGCCACAGCCTAAGGCTTATCAGCACATACTCCACTGTTGAGTGAGAGTTTCATTCTGGAAACATTCCACAGGCTGTGGTTAAGCCACGTCTCTACCACTTTCAGAGAAGCCTAATGGTTTATAAGCTTTCTTTGATTTTTTTGTCTGAGAGGAGACATACAACATATGCATTAATACTTTCCTGTGACAATACTTCACTGCAAAACACACATTGCAGTAAAACCATACTTCAAATATTGTCTCTACCATATCCTTTGTTCTAGGAGTGCTATTCTCGCAAGGTTCACAGGAGAAGTTCTGTGAAGTTTGGAAAGTAGGAAATGAGGTACTGGCAGAAGTAAGGTACCAAGGATGGACCGTGAAGCGTGCTGTCAGTAGAGCACTTGCTCTCGAAAGGCAAAGGTTCCAAGTTCGAATCCCGATTCCAACACACAATTTTAATCTGCCAGGAAGTTTCATATTAGCACACACTCTACTGCAGAGCAAAAGTTTCATTCTGGGTACTTCACATCTGTGTGATAATTTTCAGTTTTTCTCCTCACAAAATACAAAACAGAATATATACCATGTTAAATTAAATGGGAAAAACAATCTTAAAATATGCTATACGTAATTTATTCTGCAACTTGTTTTCACCTCACACTAAAGCTATCTCCAAGCCCCTAAACCAGATAGAGGTTACCCTTTTAGACAGAATCAGGAGTCTAACTATTGTCATGGATTCCTTCTTACATATTCCCTCCATGTGCCACCACGTTCCACTGTGTTTAAGGTGTCTTGTTCTGGAAAGTTAAAAGATTTTCTTCCAAATCACACAAGGAATGTCAAAAATTACTACCAGCAGCTGGTCCAATGATACATCTCTTCTACCCATCTTCTGATGCAAGGGAAAGACTCAAAAACAAACAGATTTGTGAAGAATCTTTGATTTCTTTCCTAAGCTGTTGAGAATGTTTCCTCCATTAGAGTCACTTGTTAAAAATATTCAGGTGGTTGAAAATATCACCAAGAAATGCTAATATCGAAGGGAAAAAAATCTTCTGGCCTTGTTTTGTTAATCTAGATTTAGAATCTTAAGAACACAAACAATTCAGCTTTTAGTTTACTTTCAAAGAAGCCTAATGGTTTATAAGCTTGCTTTGATTTTTTTTTTTTTTTTTTTTTTGTCTGAGAGGAGACATACAACCTATGCATTCATACTTTCTTATGACAATATTTCACTGAAAATCACACATTGCAGTAAAAGCATATTTAAAATATTGTCTAACTAGAATGACATTTTCATTCTGCAACAGTGTTTGCCATTTTCTCCCCACACTGAATGCAGTTGTATACTCAAAAAGGCTGAAAAACACTGGTCTACAAGAATTAACTTGACGAAACACTGAGCAGCTGCCGCCTTGTTTAGGTGAGTGGTTTACCAAAGTCCAGATGAAATTAACCTTCTGGGTATGACGTCCATCTGATAGACAAAATACTGTTTTTACTTTATCATGGTTTGTTTTAGTGCACATTTTCTCTTCCATACTTCTGTGGACAACACACAAGTCATACACACATTTTGCTGACTTTTCTTCCTTCACCATCACTTCACACTTCAGAAAATTCATGTAGAAAGGGTCCTACATGACCACAAAAAGTAAAACCAAGCCATAAATAAACAGAAAAAACCCACTGATTGTGGCATAGGTGCTGAAACGTGTTTGGGAGAAAAGTATAAACAGTATTTTGCAAATTGGGTGAATCTCATATCGAAAAATTTAGACTGCAAGAGCTGTACATTGAAAATGATAAAATTAACATTGATAAAAAAAAAAAAAAAAAAAAAAAAAAAAAAAAAAAAATATATATATATAGAAAGGCAAGTCGTGAGGCCAAGATATGGCAGCCCCTTTACATGTATAACTTGCTATGGAGTAGACATAAAAATTACTTCCCATTTTCTATAAATAAAATAGCCAGATAGATTAAATAGAAATGGCTCAAACAAGAAAGAGATCAGTGATATGGAACAGTAAAAATGTTCAACATTGTAACTTGGAATTTCAGAAACCTAGACTTAAAAGCAAAATGAGTTGCATAAATAACGGAAACAAAGCAACAGTAACACACAACACTTACAGAAACAACAACTGAGCAGAGAGCAACTGCAAATTTATAATGTGTACATCAGTGCAGGAAATTGTTTGTTGGTTCATTTAAAGGTTGAAGAGACCTACCTACTTAGTACCTGCTACCTAGAACAGAAGTTGGCAAACTTATGTCCCAAAAAAGGACCTGTCACATAAAATCCACAACATCCACTAAAGGTCAAAGTGGAATATAGGGGTGTGGGAGTGCCCAATCTAGGTAATAATCTAATGCCTCTTAGGGCAAAGAATGATGAAGGGATGGGAGGCTGTTTGTTAGACTGGCTGCATGTAACTATCCATCTCTAGAGACAGCTTGCCCAAACATCAAAACTGAGATAACAGTGTCTCAACATAAGGATAGCAAATTCCCCTTGTTCCAGATATGGTTAAAAAGGAGGAGCAGAATGTGATGAGGCTAGCCACTGATAAATCTTTAAGCATTTAATTGTGTATCTGTCCAGTCTGGGTGCTGTGTCAGCAGAGAGTGCCTGATCTTTGCTCAGCACTGAGAAGAGCAACATTGGACAGTACAGTGAAATGCAGAGCATTTGGGCCAGAGCAATTCACACACTTTGCTGCGTTTTGAACAAAGGCACCACACAGGAAGAGGGCAGCTGCAGTCACTACAAACAGTGTTAGCAGAGCATGACATGTGACCAGACAAAGGAAAAAGAGTACAGAGGTGGTAGGATATATGGCTTTAACTTTTCAGGGAGATATTTCCTTCAGAAGCCAGGATGAAGACACGGGTGTCAACTCTTATTGGTTTTGGATCCTCTCTGAACACGCCGAATGAAACTAACATCACGCCATTCCAGGTTTGTCCCAAATTCCATGTTGGATTGTAGGAACTGGTCTGTGTGGAAGATAATCCCCTGGGTAATGTTTGAGGTAATACTACAATGCCTCTTAATTGCTCAGAACAGGTTCGAAGGGCAGCTCACTTGCCTAAGACGTTTTATCAGATGGGAGCCAGATCGCATTTTACTCTTCAAAGGAGTGTTTAGAATTCCTGGGGGATGGGGAGGGGGCGCACTAGACAGGTAGACAGTGAGGGGAAGGCCACAAAGGAAAAAGTTAGACCTGAGAAATAATCATTCCTTAACCTTTAACTACACGGGTGGGGTCTGAGTGGACCGCACAAGATATAAAAAATTTCCATTGTTGTCGGACTACAGAGTCGTCATTGTAGGTATTTTCTGTGTGCCACAGAAGCTTGCAGTAGGTGGACGTGCGCCACATTCTCGTAACATTAAGTACCTGTTGTACATTTTTCGGGTATCCATAGACCCCACGTGTGATTTTTAGTAGTATTTATTTACAATATGATTGCAGCAATTCGTTTTTATTTCAGTATATTTATAATGATGGCTCACTTTAAGACTGTTACATGAAGGAACTGACTCAGACACTTCAGACATAGAACAAAATAGCCCAGAAGAAGAACAAATTTATGGCATTAACGATCATGAATCAATACAGAGTGAACACCTTTCTGAATCAGAGGCCAAGATCAATCAATGTGAAGACTCTTCTTCGAGTGAAAAGGAAGGGGGGGAAAAAGCCTAAAGAACTATTTCTTACAGTAGGATTTTGTGGGCACATTATAACATGCTGTCATTTTTTCTTGTTATTAGTACTTTTTTTATATAGGCCTAGTTATAATTTTATGCTCCTATTATGTGCAAAAACCCATGAGTTTCATTGTATCTGAGGTATAGGAACAGAAGACCAAAAAGACATGTTGTAAATGAGTTACAGTTTCTGTTAAGACTGATTAATACCAGGACAATAAACAATTTAAATAATAAATGTTGTCTTTTATTATGTAATATATATATATATATATATATATATAAATTATTGGAAATATCTTGCATAAACGTAGATACAATCTGTTGGGGTACTTCTAGACCCAACATGTGACTGTATGTTACCAAAAACAGTTCGTGTCCTTAGAAGTTAAGCAAGATATGGCCAGGGAAAGGAACCACTGAGCTTTGCATGCTTCATGTGCAGTGCTTCCCCCTGGTACCTCTCTCACACCATCAAAGGCTCACCCAGCCATAGCAAGGGCCACCTGGCATGGCAGTCTGCCACGAGTTCCACTGCCATAAACAGATTGGCAACCAGGCGAGAGAGAGAGAGAGAGAGAGAGAGAGAGAGAGAGAGAGAGAGAGAGAGAGAGAGAGAGAGAGAGAGAGAGAGAGAGAGAGAGCTTTTTTCGTCCCCACCCCCTCTCTTCCTTTGTGTAACTATCGGTGGTACAGCACAAAGGTAAGTACTGGCCAGCCAATCTATCTCTTTTGAAAAATGATATATAATGGATCAAAGCAGGTGGGTGGGACTGGGACATTCGGAATTGCCCATTTTGTTGTTGTCCAAACAGTGTTTTACCAACAATTTAGGATTATCAAAGCCAAAATTGTGTCCAAGTAACAGAAGCAAATTCTTTCATTCACTTCATCCTCTTCACCTTTCCATTCACACCAAACATAATTCCTGCACTGTCATTTAAAAATGTGAGAGGAAGGAAAAAATAAGTAAAATAATAATAATAATAATAATAATAATAATAATAATAATAATAATAATAATTTAAAAAGTGCAACCTTGCAAAGTGCGTTTGTATCACCTCCGAGCCACTGGAACACATCAATGTGTTTTACTACAACGAAGAAGTGTTAGGTTTCAAATGACATGAAGCGTTTTGATTGTTTTAGTATAGAATCTATTAGGTTCCCATTTTAGCACAGTTTTTAGAAATAATAATAATAATAATAATAATTTTATTGAAGAACTTGGGGGGCTCAGAGGTGTTTGGATTCATACCGAAGTTCACCAGCTCTTCTCATACTGAAGTTTGTACTTATTGTAGTTGTGCTTCTGTGTACCGATTACGTCAAAATCAAAATAAAATGTGGGGGGACGTTTGCGACTTCTTCCCCATTGGGAATGCACCAGAAAGACAACAGGGACCCTCCTGGCTTTTGCCTTATGGCCAAGGTAAAGAAAAAACTCTGGGCAAAACCTTAGCTAGGAGCAGTTTCAAGTGTATTCACCTAACTAGCACATTAACTAATGAGGTCTGTGTTCTAACAGGTTATTTATACAGTAAATTTACACTTCTGTTCTTCTGACTGCCAAACTTAGCAATTACACCGTTATTGAAGTTTCGAATATCACTGATTTCCTCCTTGTGAATGGAACAAACAGCCAGAGGGTTCAGCCTTTCCTCACTCATACTGTTCCTGAGGAAGGATTTGATTCTTTTCAAGGTGCTGAAACTGCTTCTGCTGTTGAAATTGGTGTAGTTAGCGCAGTTTGTAACGTTTTGTGCACTTCAGTGAATGATTCTTCAAAGGACTGTACCACAAAGAAAGTAAACAGCTAGAAAACCGATGTAATGCCTCTAAATGTTTCATTATGATAAACCATGACAGTTCATTTCTCAGTTTATCATGGCAAATAAATGGACTGTAGTTATGATAAAGTATTGACCAAAGTGGCTGGAAAATGTTCTCTAAAAGAATCAAACTTTTTTGGACCAATGATTTTGAAGCTGCTAAATACATAAGAGTTTTGAAATCTTACTTTCAGTCGGTTGGTCATACTTGACGCTTCTTTCGCATCTGCTGTCAGATTAAGTTCGCTGCTACATTTGAAACATTTTCTTGGAGGAGCAATACACTTAAGTTCTCTCGTATATCGGATACAGCACACTCAAAATAATGTAATGCATTGGATATGATAATGGCATTTGCACTCTTCATCCGAGCTGATAGAAAATATCAATGTGTTTCATATAATAGAAACATAGGCATAGGAAGGTGCCATACAAGTGCCCATGGTTGTGCTGCAAATTTGTAGGTGGTGCCTTCAAAGGAGAAGTAATTGTGGGTGTAGTCGGGCAAGGTAACAAAGGAGGAGGTTGTAGGTTTGGAGTTAGTAGGGCGATGTGAAAGATCGTGTTCAACAGCGGCAAGACCATGAGCACTGGCAATGTTGGTGTAGAGGAAGGTGGCATCAGCAGTGATGAGCATGGTTCCAGGTGGTACGCGAACCTGTTCATGGGTCATCTAGAGGAATCCTTCCCAACTACCCAGAATCTCAAACCCCTGATCTGGTTCAGATTTATTGATGGTGTCTTTGTAATCTGGACTGAAGCTGAGGGCACACTATACACATTTCTTCAAACCTCAAAACCTTCTCCTCCAATCACTTCACATGGTCCTACTCAATACAAAGAGCCACCTTCCTCAATGTTGACCTCCAGCTCAAAAGGTGGCCTTTCAGTACCTCCGTCGACGTCAAACTTACCAACCACCAGCAATACCTCTATTTCGACAGGCGCCACCCACTGCACACCAAACAGTTCCTTCCATACAGCCTAGCCACCTGTGGTGCTCTGCAGTGACAAGCAATCCCTCTCCAAATACACCAAACGCCTCACTGAGGCCTTCGCTGACCGCAATTACCCACCAAACCTTATCCATAAACATTTACCACAAGCCCTGTCTGTCCAGTCACCCACCATCTCTGCAACACCAACCATCCAGCCACAACGGAGCATCCCTCTGATCACCCAATACCACCCAGGACTAGAGCAGTTAAACCATGCTCTCTGCCAGGGTTTCGATTATCTTTCATCCTGCCCCGAAATGAGAAATACCCTATCCAAAATCCTCCGCCCCCCCCCCCACAGTGGTATTTTGCCTTCTACCGAACCTACATAATATCCTTGTCCATCCCTACTCCTTCCCTGCTCCCAACCCCTTACCCCATGCCTCAAATCCCTGCAATAGACCTAGATGCAAAAACCTTTCCTATCCACCACCACCTAATTCAGTCCTGACACAGGCCTTTCCTATCCCATAAAAGGCAGGGCAACCTGTGATATTCATCTTGTATACTAACTAAGCTGCAAAAACTGTGCAGCTTTCTACATGAGCATGAACAGCATCAAGCTGTCTGTCCGGATGAATGGCCATCATACCGTGGCAATGAGACAGCTTGACCATACTGCTGCAGAGCATGCAGCACTGCATGATGTGGCTCACTTATACGACTGTTACACAGCCTGTGCTTTATGGATCCTGCCCACATACACCAACTTGTCTGAACTGCACAGATGGGAACTCTCCCTACAATGTATCATATGCTCCCACAATCCCCCCTGGCCTGAACCTTCACTAGTTCCTGCCACCACCACTATTCTCTCCCTACCCTCACTCCAGCTTACGTATGTCTCCATTTCTGTCACATACTCTAGTTCCTTCCTTCGTGTCACGACAGCACTGATATGTTGCTCCATCCCCTCCGACGTCAATTACCCCCCTTCCTGCTTCCTTCTCCATGTGCTTTATCACCCCCACCACTGGTTGCTCTCGCCTCAGCTATGCTATTTGTTGCTGTCTGGCCACAACAGCCAGAGACAGCGGTTGGGTTTGTGTAAGTGCATGTGTGTGTTCTCTAGCAGTCAAAGGCTAAACAGCCAAACGCTTTAACTTAATTTTTGTTTTCTGTTATGTGTACCTTTCTGTGGCTTATTGGGTGTGTCTGTGGTGAGTAGAAATCTATCCTTCCCAAAATATTGTTGAATCCTTCAAGGTATTTTCATTAGTGGACTTAAGTAATAAGCCTGTGTGTTGGAACCTGTCAATTTTTGCTACTTACACATATTTCTTAACTATGTAATATGGAAAAATTTTATTTACAGCCTTATCATTGTGTGCCAATGTTGGCAATATTTATTGTACACTCTTTGAAGAAAATGACTCACGTAGAATGAGGGGAAATAATTTTTAGTGTTGATCATGAAATAATTAATGCTGTTCCTGATATATGGTTGACAGGATCTTGTGTCTACCTTCATCTGGTCAGTAAATTTTAGTTTGGAAAACATCTTGTTGCCAGCAGTAGCTCACTATGTCATGCTGAGGCCATAGGTTAAGTAAAATTTAGCTATTTAGTACATTTGGAAAATGTTTATCTTACTTATCTTCAAAAGAATTAAAGTAGGCCTATGTCAAATATGACAAGGTTTTTTGATTGCACAAGACCAAATAATTCCTCCAGACACAGTTTTAAAAGCTTGGGTTGAATCCTAGTTTAGGAGTCACTAGCTTCTCTTAGAGGTCAACATTGGTAGCAAAAGGCAGTCAATCAGAAATGTCTTAGAGCCAATGAAAATGAATCTGATGCCAAGGACATATGATGTATGTTTTAATATAATAATTATTCATTATAGGAAACAAATTTTTATTTGATGTGCAGTTTGAGACCTGATTATTTGTGGAATTAGGTTTCATTGTAACTGGAAGTAATTCAACATTAACGCAATTAATAAAAACAGCCAGGAGATGATGAATAGAAATAGTACACTAAGAACCAGTCACAACGTGGATCCGAGTACCTCATCCATCCCACTCCTACGTAGCTTTGACTACAAAGTACTTTAAACGTTAAAAAATCATCACGACTAACAAATTGCACTCAATTTTCATTCATTACAAAACAACTATCACACCCATGTAATGGCATTTGTATAAAAGTATTCACGTTGTCATGGATTTACAGTAGCTGTCTTCAGCCTTTAGAGCTACCAACATGTGGACATCAAAGATAAGCTAGTGGCTCATAAAACAAGGATTTAATGGAAGAAAAAAAATACAATGGTTTCTTGGTAAGTATTGAAACACATGCTACATTCAATAACACAAATAACTACAAAGGCAATATTTTTTCCTAGCCTGCAATAATTCAGTTGGACTATGGGAAAAATTTTACTAACCACCCATCAGTGTTGCAGGCTGATTTTGGCAACAACCTTAGAATGCAGTTTGAAATAGTCCTATTGCATTTTGGGAATGCAAACTACTGTGCACTTTCCTGGTGTTTTAACAGTACAGAGAGCTTAGATAAGTATTCTCTGACAGTTCTACATTCTATTATTTATGTCATTAATTGGAAATAACTATACCATATTGAATTTCCCACAGTGTTGACCATGAAAAACACTGTTCCTGCTCTAAGGTTTACAGGTTCCTGTTTGTACACTTGTCCAGTTAATAAATTAATTATCCTCTTAAAGTGAACATTTTGTTGCCAACACTACACCACAGAGAGAGCGAGCAAAATTTCTCTGGACTAAATCTTTAATTTCAGAAGCAATTTCATTAACATGGAGGATAACTTATTACATTATGTGATTATGACCAAACAGTCTAGCTGAATAGCCTATATTGTTCCTCTAGATACAAACTGTGAATAGCCAGGTAATATCTGTACTGTCGGGACACGAGAAAATAGGGCAAATCCTACTCTTTCTTTGAGTAGCTTTCAGGAGTTAAGAACAGATTCATACTGATGCTGCCAAGTATCTTGGAACCAGGTATCAATACACCAAGGATTATGAATCAGTACTTTTAGTTCAAAGACAATTATAAACTGATTAGCAACATGGTAGTTGCCTGGTAAGGCATTGCCTTCATCATGATCAAGAATATAAAGGTGATTCATTCTGCTTTCTTGTAATGAAAAAGACAGTCACATTTACCATAAATGCTTATGACTGGTTTAAGTATACCGCTACATTTAAGTTGAAAATTTCTTGACAACAACTTTGCCCCAAACATGTGTTAGCCTATCCTTTGTATCACAATAGCATCCAAATACACTGTACCACGAGACATACCATCTGTGTATACAAGTATAGATGTAGCCTGCTTGAGCTACATCATCAGGTTTTCACATGGTAACTCTCCATGCTGTACTGTTCATCAGCATAAGTAGTGCACTTAACTATTTTAAATACATTGTTTAAATCATTTCCTCAATGTCTATTAAAAATAATGGAGAGTTATACTGTAGGTGTGGAAGTCTGTTACTAGCTCACAATAGATATCAAACTGAAAATCCTAGGCCTTAAACCCCATCTAAAATCTTGATTGTAGTAATCGAATTAGGTTGTGCCGCCGCCCCCCCCCCCCCCCACACACACACACACACGTTTCTCTCTAGAAACAAATGTAAAAGGTATCAAGTTCTAATTTACTGCGTAGTTGTCACAGTACTATACGAAACATACCTTTCCGGTCGCCTTGTGCTCCTTTCCCCACGCATCCATGACAAATGGATCATTCACGGAGACACAAATGATTTCATCAATTCCCTTCTTTTTCAACTCGTCTGCCTTTTCTACGTATCCTGGAAGGTGTGTCTGAAAACAAAATAATCGGAATTTTGAATTAATAGGAATAGTCTAATTCTAGAAAATTGCTGTTCAAACAATCTTATTCGTATTTCAAAAAACTTACCTTAGAACAACCAGGTGTAAATGCACCAGGTACAGCGAACACGACAGCCTTTTTGTTACTCAGCAATTTTTCAAGATTAACTTTATTGGTAGGATTATTTTCATACAGTTCAACCGATGGCAATTTGTCGCCGACCTGTAAAAAAATTGTTGTTAAACTCTAATTTTAGAGACAAACGTAAAATATGCCTAGATTTTTATTTACCTTCAGTCCCATGATGCTACTTGCGTGAAACGATCTACAAAACTGTTTCAACAACGTCTTAGTAGTATTGACGGCCGTCAAAGAGTAAATCGGCAGCATTTATATATGCCGGAAAATCGACCTTGAAATCAGCTAGTAAAAGTCCCGCGGTAGTTGTGGTTAAATTGCGCAAAAAAGTGGCACTGCGTTGATCAATACCAAGTCTGAAAAATAGAAATGATTATGTTGAAATCTTTAGAGAAAAGAGTAATAAAAAGTAAATAGCTCTACACGTACCATTACATTTATCTTACTGCTTTTTCAACATTTCCAGACAAGTTATTAGCAAGTGCATATGTGAATATTAATTAGATTTCTGTACACTTTGCACTTGCAACATATCGATTTTAGGGCTACATACACAATATTTTTTTCGTGTCACAAAAAATAAAATACTACAATTAGCAATTACTGTAAAAGGATATAGCCAGAATTGTTCAGACGGAAGTGAGAAGCATGACATACAATTTTTTTCACGCTCTTGAGACGGTACAGCGGTTTTGAAACAGAGGGAAAACGGGGACGTTACTAAATCGGTATACAGTAAAGAATATTTACGTATAACCTACTCTTTTCTGTAATGTACCTTCGTTTATTACGTGTTCTTTAGTTACATATACATTGTAGTGTAGCCTATGTAAATTTGTTTCCTAACATGACTGCCATGTACATCTCTTGTACATAACGTCCGAACACACCTGGATTGCATGTAAATTCCTTAATACGAACAAATAAATAAATAAAAATAAATATCGAGCTCCGGTATTAGCAGGACATTCATACATAAAAACTACAATCACGATCTTTTAGAGAGCAGAGGAAAAATCAACTCAAATGTTTGTATAGTCTATGGGACTTAACTACGGGGTCATCAGTCCCTAAACTTACAAACTACTTATGAACTAGGTAATACTAAGGACGGCACAAATATCCATGCCCGAGGGGGGTTCGAACCCCCGACCGTAGTGGCCGTGCAGACCGTGACTGGACCGCCTCAGTCCCCTCGGCCACCGCGGCCGGCCGGTGTCCATTTAAAAAAACATAAGTTTCTGTTAAAAAAAACACATTTGTTTTCGTTTTAGAATGTTTCCAAGTATGTACATTCATGGGCCCCAGCCGTACATTGATACCGGTGAAAGTCGTTTTCCAATAGCTGTTATTGTTCCAGAGATATTTTGGGTGGACAAGATAGCTGGGTCACCCTATATATATAGTGCGAAAGAGAGATTGAGGCGGGTAGTATCGGTAACAATGAACAAGTGGGGGGGGGGGGGGGGGGGGGGAGTCTCTCCAGTGATGTTCTTTCCAAAACAATATGTATGACTATGATAAATAAATAAAATAAATTATGTTAAATCTGTAATGTAGTAATATGATCAACAAGAACTATTTTAATAACGGGTATTTCGTCACACAGATTCATGCTAATTGTCTCGCTTCTTCTCATCTTTGCATATACAGGTATTAGTTGGCACTTAAACTGTTGGAAATCGGAAATGCTAACCAAAAAGGGTCGGATATATCACAGCCAAATTCATTTGGGAGATAACACGTTGTACAAAGGTCGCGTGATTGAAAATACAGCCCCGTGTGAAGTGAGGAAGGTAATGAAATCAGTATTGAGCGTTGCTTCCATTTCTGGCTATAACCACTCCTGCAATCCTTGCCACTGAATCCTTTAGGCTCTGGGTATGTTGTTGGGGTACAGCCAACGCCACCTAGATAGAAGGCCATGGCGCTCTCGTGTGACGTCATCCAGAGTAGGCCTCAATTGCATAGCTCACTGGGAGGCTTCCGGGTAATGGCCAACACCACCTAAAGAGAAGGCTGTGGCACTGTCGAGGCCAACGATAAAGACAAGCCCCAGGGCGCACGTCATGTGACGTAAGCAAGGTAGTTCTGAGCCGGCGCGATCGCTAGATGAGTGGCTGACCGCTAAGAGGTAGTGGGCTGTGCCCTAGCGGCCGTCCAATCAGCTAGAGATCGCGCCGGCTCAGAACTACCTTGTTTACGTGACATGTCGTGCGCCCTGGGGCCGGTCTTTCTCGTTGACCTCGGGCGCTGTCATGGCCGGCGAGAAAGACAGGCCTGGGCTCTTAGCCAGGTGACGTGGCTAGAGTAGTGCTGCGCCAACGCGATTGTGGATTTGACTGGTTAGCCGCTGGAGCACGGCCCACTGCCTCTTAGCCGTTAACCAGCCAAATCTGCGATCGTGTCGGCGCAGCACTACTTTAGCCACGTCACCTGGCTAAGTGCCCAGGCCTGTCTTTCTAGCCGGCCACGGGGGGCTGTCGTGTGACATCACACCAAGTAGGCCGCTGCCCGTAGCTCAGTGGCTGTCCGCTAAAGCCTCGTGGGCTAGGGCCTAGTGGACAGCCAGTGAGCTACGCGATCATGACCTACGCTGTGTGACGTCACACGAGAGTGCCGCAGCCTTCTCTTTTGGTGGTGGTGGCATGGCCCACTTGGCTGTATTGGCGTGCCAGTTATCTATGTGATCACAGCCTACTCTGTGTGACATCACACGAGAGTGCCACGGCCTTCTATCTAGGTGGCGTTGGTATAGCAGTCCATGCTGGTTCCCCATATTGTCAAAGTTTATCTGCTGTAGCAGCCGATATTGCATCCCTGTCACCTTTCCGTGTAAGCCAGGCCAGGATTTGAACCCAGGTGTCCCGTTTGGGGACAGCAGTTGCCCTAACCACTTGGCTACCCGCATTCATTTCCCGCCCATCTCAAAAGTAGCACGCTAAAGCCACAGTGCCCCCATCGACCATGCCCTCGTATACAGTACATGTTACCGACGGAAAAATACCACAGGTAGAATCTTTGATGTCATGTTGCAGGCCCCATTTTAAATCCAGTATAAATAGAAAAGGTGAACTAAAACTTACAGTTGGCTGTTACGAAGCCTTTAAGAGTTATCGGGAAAATATCTGCCTTACAAATAAATATTGGGTTGTAAATCTTCAAGTGTCGTTATAAGTTCTTCTAATTCCGTTCCTGATTGTGTGCTATTGTAGCACTTCAGACAGAGTCGTGGTTTACGACGCTAGATTAGGAGGGTTCGTTGGTTCGGTTTTTTCGTCCGCACCTTTGAATTTTTTTCATATTTGCATTTTAATTGTGCTTCTCTGAAAATATTAAAAGTACGTTCTGCAACTCGTGTACTGTTAACAACACTACCTGTTAGAAAGCAAAGGACGAAACAGATATTTAGATAGTAATTTCCGATTATGACGATTTCCGAGTTCTCATTTCTATGGGGCTGCACCCGCACCCCCCGCCCCCACACACACAGAGATTAATAAAAACCTCCCAATATGAGGAATTGACAGGTGTTTTATTGTTATTATTATAATTTACATCAGTTTGAGGAACTAAATTTCTATGAGTTCAGCCCCCACCTCCCACCCTTGACCAAAAGCCTGGATTCGACACTGTTAACTGTTCTGGCGCTTGTAAGCAGCTTCCTCTCCAACTGCAAAAATGAAGCCCCAAGAGAAATGAGTGGCGCAGTGTGCAGAGGCTGCGTTTTTAGCCTGCGGCTCGTCCGTTGCTGGATAACTGTAGCGATTTTCGGGGGTTCCAGAGGTCACTCACAAAGCAAGCGGCTCAACCCCATTCAGTTGACTCTGTTCCAGTCTGGTGGGGCTAAACAGTACTGCCCCCGTTTTGGCAGTCACTGAGAGCTCGCTTTTATTGATGAAATCCACTAAACTTCAATTACGCGATAAATCAGTCAAACCTTAAGGTCGTAGATTCTACCAAATACCTAGGAGTTACAATTACGAACAACTTAGACTGGAGAGAACACATAGTAAATATTGTGGGGAAGGCGGACCAAAGGTTACGTTTCATTGGCAGAACGCTTCGAAGATGCAACAGCCTAACCAAAGAGACTACCTACATCACACTTGTGCGTCCTCTCCTGGAGTACTGTTGCCCCTTGTGGAACCCTCACCAGGTGGGACTGACGGAAGACATTGAGAAGGTTCAGAGAAGGGCAGCTCGTTTTGTTTTATCACGTTACGGGGGGGAAGGCGTCACGGAAATGTTTCACGAATTGGGGTGGAAATTATTAAAAGAAAGACGTTCTTCATTGCGGCGTGATCTGTTTGCGAAGTTTCAATCACCGACTTTTACTTCTGAATGTGAAAATATTTTGCTAGCACCCACTTACTTAGGGAGACATGACCATCCCAATAAAATAAGAGAAATCAGATCGAAAACGGAACGATTTAGGTGTTCTTTCTTCCCGCGCGCTATTAGAGAATGGAACAGTAGAGAAAATTTATGAATGTGATTAATGAACCCTCTGCCAGGCACTTGAATGTGATTTGCAGAGTATCTATGTAGATGTAGATGTAGAACCCGCCATCTTTACTATGTTTATATTCTAACAAATGGTAAGAAATGTTGAAGAAGGAAATGGAACGTGCACCTTATCAACTGCCCAAAACTCAATGATCGTGCGAAAGTTGAAGGAGAATAATGATAAATTCTTTAATTTCCACCTAATATCGATCAAATCCTTTGATGAACTGTCGCTGAAAGATTCACAGTTGTATATAAGTGAATCGAGATTTATTTTAGGGCCTGTGGTTTTCTACAGGAGAAACGATATCCTTAAGTCTCCTGTCAGACACTGTTGTTCAGGAAAGTGGCCGGCAACTTCGCTTGCGAAGGCATTGCATGCGTTTGCAGGGCCTACACTGTTTTTATTGTGATATTTTGAATAAATTATGAAGAGTTTTACTTGTAAATCATCAGTGCGAACCAGAACTAAGAATGAGCATTAACATCTGAATTTTTAGAATGTGTCTTGTGTCTAATTAACATGAAAGCTGCCATTTTTAAGCTAGCTTGGAAGACGCAGACTTACTTATCGCCGATTTCATTGTCTAAATTGAACTATCGCTTTTTCATTCCCTGTTCGTTATTACAGTACAATCTCTTATGTTTAACAAAAGAAAGAAATAGATAAAAGAATATAAGAATAAGAAGAAAAAATTCAAAAAGTTCTAAAGGATCAAACTAATCTAATTATCAGTTCCTAGATTTACAAACTATTGAAACTGTTTTAGTGGTCTTCAGTCTGGAGAGTGATCTGGTGCAGTTCTCCGCTCTATTCTATCCTGAGCAAGCATCTTCCTCTCCTCATAAAAATGGCAACCCACAGCCACATGAATCTGCTTACTGTGTTCGTCTGTTGGTCTCCCTTTGTGATTTCTACTCCACACACTTCCCTCCAATGCTAAATTCACGATTACTTAATGTCTACTTCCAATCGATCCATTCTTTTAGTCGAGGTATGCCACTTTCACGAACCACAGATATTGCCGAGGTGGGGTGGTTTGCATGCCTCAACGATACAGATAGCCGTACAGCAAGTTAATTTGCAACCACAGCAGAAGGATGTCTGTTCCACCTGGTATGTAAGATGTATGAGACAGAGTAAATACCTTCTGACTTCAAGAAGAATACAACAATTCCAAATCCAAAGAAAACAATTGCAGACAAATCTGAAAATTACAGAACTATCATATTAATAAGTCATGGTTGCAAAATGTTGTTGTTGTTATGGTCTTCAGTCCGGAGACTGGTTTGATGCAGCTCTCCACCTACTCTATCCTGAGCAAGCCTCTTCATCTCCTCATAAGAATTTTAATCTGCTTACTATACGCTTCTCGTGGTCTCCCTCTGCGATTTTTACCCCACACACTTCCCTCCAATGCTAAATTTACGATTCCCCGATGTCTAAGAATGTGTCCTACCACTCGATCCCTTCTTTTAGTCAAGGTATGCCAAAAATTCCTTTTCTCACCAATTCTATTCAGTACCTCTTCATTAGTTATGTGATCTACCCACCAAATCTTCAGCATTCTTCTGTAGCACCACATTTCAAAAGACTCTATTCTCTTCCCGTCCGCACTGTTTATCGTCCATGTTTCACTCCCGTACAAGGCAACACTCCACACAAATGCCTTCAGAAAAGACTTCCTTACACTTACATTAATATTCGATGTTAGCAAACTTTTCTTTTTCAAAAATGCTTTTCTTCCCATTGCCATTCTGCATTTTATATCCTCTTTACTGCGACCGTCATATGTTATTTTACTACCCAAGTAACAAAACTCATCTACCACCTTCATTGTTTCATTACCTAATCTAATTCATTCAGCATTGTCTGATTTTCTGCCATTACATTCCATTTCACTCGTTTTACTCTAGTTAATGTTCATCTTATATCTTCCTTTCAAGTCACTGTCCATTCCATTCAATTGCTCTTCCAGATCCTCTGCAGTCTCTGACAAAATTACTATGTCATCGGTAAAGCGCAAAATTTTTATTTCATCTCCCTGAATTTCTCCTTGCATTCCTTCATTGCTTGCTCAGTGTGCAGATTGAACAAGGCTAAGACCCTGTATTACTCCCTTGCCAACATTTGCTTCCTTTTCTTGCCCTTTGACTCTAATAACTGCTGCCTGGTTTTTGAATAGGTTTAATACAACTCTTAGAGTTACACAGTCTTCTTCTACTGTATTACTTTCCCCTGTTTCGGTCAATCCTTGCCTAATGCTCCCTCTGAAACTCTCAACCAACTCTGGTTCCTTCAATTTGTCGAGGTTTCATCTTTATAATTTTATACCTTTTAGCTACTCTTTAAGTTTTTAATCTACAGTTTATAACCAATAAGTTATAGTCAGAGTTTATATCTGTCCCTGGGTATGTCTTACAGTTTAAAACCTGGTTTCTAAATCTATCCATTACCATTATAAAGTCATTCTTGTACCTTCGAGTGTCTCCTGGTCTCTTCCACGTATTCAGCCTTCTTTCATGATGTTTAAACGAAGTGTTGGTAATAATGAAATTGTACGCTGCACAAAAATCTACCAGGCAATGTCCTCTCCCATTCCTTTTTTCCAGTTCATATTCATCTACTACATTTCCTTCTCTTCCATTTCCTACTACCGAGTTCCCGTCCCCCATCACAATCAAGTTTTCGTCTCCTATATTTTTCTGAATGATTACTTTCATCTCCTCATACATTTCTTGGATATCCTCATCATCGGCCGAGCTAATTGAAATATATTTGTTCTACTGTGATCGGTATTGGTTTTGTCTTTCTCTTTGCTACAATAATGCGTTCACTATGCTGTTCATAGTAACTTACCCGCATTCCTATTTTCTTATTCATTATGAAACCTATTCCTGCATTACCACCAACTGATTTTGTATTTATAATCCTAAACTCACATGATCAGAAATCCTGTTCCTCTTTCCACCAAACTTTAATAATCCCCACTACATCTAAGCTCAACCTACCCATTTTCCTTTTTAAATTTTCTACCCTCCCTACTCGATTAAGGGATCTAACAGTCCACACTCTGATGCGTAGAATGCCAGTGTTGTCTTTCCTGATGATCACATCCTCCTGTGTAGTACCCACCCGGAGATCCGAATGAGGGACAATTTTACCTCAATATTTTACCCAAGAAGACGCCATCGTCATATATTGATACAGCTGCATGTCCTCGGGAAAAGTAATGATAGTAGTTTCCCCTTGCTTTAAGCCGTTCGCAGTAAGTGCATGGTAAAGCCATGTTAGCTGATGTTACAAGGCCAGCTCAGTCAATCATCCAGACTGTTCCCCTGTAACTACTGAAAAGTCTGCTGCTCCTCTTCAGGAACCACACGTTTGTCTGGCCTCTCCACAGATACCCCTCCGCTGTGGTTGCACCTACGGTGCGGCTATCTGCATCGTCGAGGCACGCAAGCCGCCCCACCTCGGCAATGTCTGTGGTTCATGGGGGTGAAGAAACATTCTATCGATGTAATTAACCATAAATGTTCAATAATTATGTCTCAGATGTTTTAATCAAGCAATATATTAAAATTTTTTCTGTGCAACCCTTCGAACTGCAGAAGCAAGTACTGTGAAGGCGGCAGCAGCGTGGAGCAGTTGTCTACACTGACAAAAGTCGCACGGCTTTCCCGCACGCGCCGTACAGCCACAGTCTAACATACACAGTCGCGACACTCACTGCTGTGAAAGTTGTTACCAACTGACAGATACTGCGACACTAGCGCTCCTTAGCGGTTGGCAAGCCGCCGAGGGTGACGTTTGATTATACTTATTTTTAATTAACGAAACAGTTGCTAAACGTTTTGCGTTACAAGCATTAATAAAACATCAAGAGACATGCATAATATGAAAATTAATGTAAAAACAGTCGAATTTAACAAAGTCAGTGGTATAAAGAACATCTTCGACCTGAAGAAATACTTACGTATATGTTTATATTTGCAGCTTATTCTGCTGAAAGTAAGCAGACTATAACTATAGGAGAATCGTATATTTCTATTATGGTCTGTTTTTCCAATGAGAAGCCGTTTTTTGACGCGTATCAATTCGATGTGGAGTCTGATAATTTGCGCATTTGTACACCTCATTCGTCTTTCTTATACATGCATATTCTTTTGACTGTAATTACATTAGCTTAAAAAGACATTTTTTATTATTCTTGCCGTTTGTAGTTTAGCTGTAGCAACATTTGTGAAATTGGGATCTTCTTTGTTGGAAAACAGTTTCATTGCTTATTCCTTTTTATTGCCATGTCTGTTACGCTTTTCCTTCAGCTAAGCTGTGGTGGCTGATTTGGTACGTTAAATACTGCAGTTACCGCATTCTATATACCTTTCCTTCGAACCACTCTCACTGATTTTACTGAAACTGTAATGAGTAAACGTTAACGTTCCTCAGTAGAAGAGTGACGTATTTCTGCCAAAAGGCATGTCTTCTGGTGTTTGCTAGTTACTTTTTTTAATTTAATAGAAAATGAAATTATTCAGTAAAAGCCTATAGGTTACAAGATAATTGTAAATAAACTGCCCTGTAGTGTACCATTTCGTACCTTGTAAGGGAGTATAGGTAACCTAAGAAAGGCAAATGTGGAGCTATTATTACATATTTTTATGGCACTACATACGTTCCCTAACGTAAAAAAGTAAACTAAAATTAATATAACGATTCTATTCGTACGCATCCAGTATCGTATTCAGAAATGTAGCTTTCCGACCGCTTGGAGCGCAGCTGTGGCAGTGCATAACAAAAATCTGTAGGAGTGTCGTGACTGTATGTATGGTACAGCCACATAGCCATAGGCCCCTGGGTACACAGGCGCCGCTACGGTCCCGCACTACTGCGGCGATATACAAGTTCAGTCGCACGTATATTGACGCCACAGCCGCACGTAGAGCACTGTATAGCACAAGCAGAACAATCCGCCATTTTGAATCCCACATTGAAGTTGCGCATTTAAAGAATACGGGAAACTTACGCTTTTCAATATGCTATTAAGGCCATTAAATATACATTCCTAACGCAGAAAACGTTACAGCATGGTACATTTATTGGTTTACATTTGAATGTAAGAGGCAAGCAACTTAAAGTTAGTGATTAGAGGGACATTTAGAGATATGATTCATTACTTACATTCCATATTAAGGCATATGTTGCCGTTTTAAACATTTGCCAAATTTAGTTAAAATATATTACAATTAACGTATTTTGTGGTTTATACATAGTACATCCACATACGTTTACGGTAACTAAGAGTTGTATACGAAAACATTTAACAGAATAACGGTAAATTGCGATATAGCACTTACCGAATTGTCCCCTCTAAAGTCTGGCATGTTTTAACACACCATATTTCAAAGAAGATTTTACGAAATGTTCAAATGTTTATTTAGGTTAAGGGACTTAACTGCGGGATCATCAGTTCCTAAACTTACAAACTACTTATGAACTACCCTATACTAAAGACGACACAAACATCCATGCCCGAAGGGGGATTCGTACCCCCGACCGTAGCGGCCGAGCAGACTGTGACTGGCGCGCCGCAGACCGCTCGGCCACTACGGCCGGCAAGATTTTACGTCAAAAATGTGTTTAACAACTTAGAGCGTCTGCTTTCGTTGGTTAACGACTAAATAAAGTCTCTCTGGTAGCATGCTATTTGAAATAAAGTGAATATTGCGTGCTAAGTTATGAATGTAATGCCTTTCATGTACGACTTCTTTCCTGACCCCATTCTTTGCGAAGTTCAATTTACTATTGTTATTACTATTTCAGACATTCTGTTCACAGCTTGGCTTAGGCCTACATATTCCCGTGTTGACTGCCACATTTAAATTAAACACTGAACTAATGCGAAATAACATAATTTAAAAATGGGTAAATCCAGCTGCACTCATGCATGACTTAAAATACAATTAACAGCCCTTAGAATAACTTCTTAATTGGTCTAAATAAAATCAAGAAAAGCAACTTTAAACACACCGTATGTCGTGTTATATTGACATTCTAGCAAAGTTAAAATAAACATTTGCTTACATGATAGACCTATATTTTCATTATTACCTCTCTGTGAGCATAACTATTTCTAATACAAATAAAAAATGTTTTGTTCTTAGCGTGCACAGATTGTTGCCTGAATTTGGCGTCCATGCTTGGCGTCTGGAATTTACCAGCCACCTTTTACACCGATTTGTGTTTGAAGGAAACCGATAAAACTTCTAGCGACCGTGTCTGCTATTATTTGAGCAGACCAACCAATCATTTCACACCGTGAAACAATAAAATGACAAAACATTTGCTGATTCACTTACCTGTACTACAAAAAGCATACAACACTGTCGTCTGATTGGTGTTCAAAAGGGCGGATTGTTCAGCTCGGTATATTTAGTGCTTTAGCCGCACGTAAAGAAATGGCGCGCTTGTTGAGTGTCCGTATGAGGGCCCCTAAAATGCCGCTGCTTGTAGTTACCACGTCGCGTGTAAGTCGCGCTGTCTCTCGCTTTTGTCGTCCACACAGGACGTAGCCTTACTACGCATTGCCCGCACACTAACCAGCCAGCGTTACATCTGTTTTATTCGCTATTTGTATAGTGTCGGTTGAATCCGTCTTCTTAATTATTTCCTACTAGATGACCCGGTGAACTTCGTATCACTTACCTCTGAATATAGACCATATTAATTTAAATCATATGTATTTTAGACCCAGTAACTTTATAAAGGCATCATAGCCTAAGTATCGGCTCGATAATGGGCGGAAAGATTGGGCAAATCACGCACATATGTCCAGGATAATGTTCACGTCACATTCGTGTAAGTACAGGGAAGGTTTAAACGGCGATAAAATATGGAAAAATTGCAAGGAAAATTTAGATTTAAAACCTGTAAAATAATGACTTGCTTGTTTTGTTCTGTGCATTCAGAAATATACTTTGAAAGAGTAAAGTTCGCTTTACACGATCTCAACCCGGGTAACGTTCCCAAATTTTCAGTTCATAAGAACGTTCATCTTTCGTTGAACGTCAAATGATCAAAAATTTATCGCTATCGGATGAACGGTTCTCGTATTATAGTGATGAGTACATTTAAAAACACATTGAGAAAGGAACTTGGTTCGAATTTTGAGACTTTCCTTTTTAACTGCCCCCCCTTTTTTTTTTTTTTCTTTTTTACTGAAAACTTTTCCAAGACCATAATGACCAAAACAAAAAAAAGAATAACCCGTCTCCGTCGTGCGAAAGTCAGTTACAGTGCTGAATTCAATAAAAAAAAAAAAAAAAAAAAAAAAAAAAAAAAAAAAAAAAAAAAAAAAAAAACCATTGAAAACGCAGTTTCAGTTTTTATCAAATTTTCCGGTACATTTTGAAAAAAAAAATATTTCATACAAACCTTGTCCTGTCAAGCCGTCCCAGGTGATGCTCTTACAACCACGTGACAATTGATTTTTATTCATAGAAAAAAAATCGCTTTCGCTTTTCCCTAAATTTTCCTACTTTCTAGGTGACTTTTCCAAATTTTTATTTGATGCGAACCTTCATATTGCTTTCAACATGAAATGTACAAAATTTTATCGCAATTGGACGAACTACATTGTTTCAGTTTTTTTTCGGTTTTCCTCTTTTCCGGACTTTTCCACATTTTATCACCGTTTTAACCTTCCCTGGACTTACACGAATATTTCAAGACTAAAATTAGCCAAATCGGTTCAGCCGTTATCGAGTTTTAGCGAGACTAACGAACAGCAATTCATTTGTATATATATATATATATATATATATAACTGGATAAAAACACTGCTACAACTACTTTCTGTAGTATAATTTAAAATTAGTACTATTCATTCGTAAAATTTCTCCTGCTGTTAAATATTAGGTTATCGCAGAAACTAGGAAATGCGATCATTGACAATTTAAGAAAAATCCCGACTCAGCAACGAATAACAGACGCATGGCATGAGGATTGGTGCACCTGTTGTCGAGGTATCAGTACACCTATTGCCTTGTGGCAGTGAGAAAGACTTACTGTCTTCCTCAGACGTTTTAATAATTGAGTTATCTTGTGTCTTGACTATTTTTACTCTTCAGTCATTAAGAACATAGGACGTGGGAAAACTGAAACAAAAAACTGCACAAACACGGTTAATAACAAGAGAAACGAGTCACAGGCATATTGGCACACATCGCTGCTAAGCAGCCATATTGCATCCACGAATCGCATGCGATCTGCCGGATTGCCTGGGATTTCCAAGCGATCAGCGCACTGAGTCCATCCTGAACACGATCCGCTTTTGTCGTCCACACAGGACGTAGCCTTACTAACCAGCCAGCGTTACATCTGTTTAATTCGGCATTTATTTAGTGTCGGTTGAATCCGTTTTTTTACTTATTTCCTATAACTGGATATAAACACCGCATTTCGTTCACGAAAGCTAGTTTCGGTAAAGCCGAAGATTCGGTTCATTTTTTACCGAAATCGAAACTGCCACCAAAACCAATAGTTTGGGTCGGTCCTTAGAAGATAGTAATAAATAAAGACCCGAGAAAAACGGGTTTTCAGCTAGTGTAATCTAAAAATCGAGTTATATTAGCGGCGGAGTCTAGCGTTCTGTTCCAAATGTTCAAATGTTTGTAATTCTTATGGGACCAAACTACTTTAGTCATAAGTCCCTAGACTTACAAACTACTTAATCTAAGTTAAACAAACTTAAGGACAACACACACATCCATGCCCGAGGGAGCATTCGAACCTCCGACGCGGGAGGCCTCGTGCTGCCTTTTGTGTCTGAATCAGACTGAATCTTACATGAATCTTAGCTTGTGTGTTTCGTTTCTTACCCCATGTAGCAACTATCAGAATAATCTATTTACGTTCAAAATGTTCAAATGTTTGTAAAGCTTATGGGACTTAACTACAGGGTCATCAGTCCCTAAACTTAAAAACTACTTATGAACTAAGTTATACTAAAGGCAACACAAACATCCATGCCCGAGGGAGGATTCGAACCTCCGACGCGGGAGCTCTCGCGATCCGCAAAGTGGCACTCCAGACCGCTCGGCTACTGCCGCGCGGCTTCTATTTATGATGATGACATTCATATAATGAAATGTGTCGCTGGACGAATGAATACATGAGTTAACTGGTTGCTGCTAACAATATGATGCTTTCAGATAACGCTATTTATTGAAAACAAATTATGATACACCAGTCACTTCCATTACAAAGAATTACGATAAAACTATTGTAACACATGACACAAGTAGGTCTTGTGATAGTTCGATAAAACGAAATTCTTTCTAAAAGAATAAACACTATTATTCAATTTGAAAAAACTTAATCATAATAATCTGTTACGTACCCGGAAGGCCTATTGCTGCATTTGGAGCTAACAAGTTTGATGATGCCTTTTCCGTCCGAGAACTAGGTCAATGAGACACACTGCTGAACTTAACACATACAAATAATGACATACTAGTAGATGATCAAACCAAGAAGTTATAATATATCTGTGTAGTTGGTATCGTGAGCAGATTAGCCGGGTCAGAAGTGTTCATTTATCTCAAACCGTTTCTTTAAAAATAAAACACACACGGGGGAAAAGGAAACTGTCTAGCGATTCGCAATATCAGAGTCGGGACTTTAACGTTGTAACAGTGTGACAGGTTTTACCACTCCTCAAATAAAGGGGGTCCTCACATACTCAATATTTTTATTACGGCTTTATGCAGTACGTTGAAGAAGACTGTCTACCTTCAAAAATATTGACATTCGCTCGACGTATTCCACATGTGAAATTCACGATCTTTTAGTGATTTGCGGACTTCTAAATATCTAATACAGATACGGCCTATGAAGTAAACATACAAAGAAACATCGACGAAATGAATTATATCCTTTGACGTGCATTGAGATGGATACTTTGACTACAAATTTATAACTTATTCATTAATTAGCTGCAGAAACGTCTGACAAAACTTTCAAGTGCAGGGAAATAACATTGCAACTACTTGCACTATTTGTCCGCTTCATATGCTTAAATTATGTATTGCAGAAATACATAACAGCAACACTTAACCATTCTCAACAATAAAATATCTTTCTCTTTTCAACTTTATAGATCACTTCCAGAATATCAGAAAGTGAAATCAGACGAGTATGTGAAGAGTAGGCTATTTGTCTTTGTTAAGTAAGCTGTAACCAGGTTCACCAGTCGTTGAAAGATACTTTGTTAATTTTTGAAATGAAATATTAAAATGCAATTAATTAATTTATTAATTACTAGTTGTAAGAAGGCGCTTTGACTGTCAACATGACACATAATGGAGAATGTGTTTTAATTATTTTAACTGTTTTTATGTTTGACGTACCTTTTGTAAAAGCTAAAAGTTTTATGATTGACGTTCCATTTTAATGTCCTGGGCCTTCACGAAATGGAAGGCATACGACACAAGTGACCAGATGATGGTACCCTAAGTGTTTCGAAACCGGTCGACAAAAAATAAATAAATTAATTGCGATCTTGGAATTTTAATACTTCAAAGTAAGAAGATCACCGTCCTACGATAGAAAATGTTTTGAGATATTACGATATTCGTCCTGCTTCTTTCGCGCGTTAGTGTGGGCGCCTGTAGAGAGCCTTCCAGGCCACTTTCCTCTATCGCCCTATCCTACTGTTTTTCTTTTTGTAGCACGTAGCGATAACAGTCGCAACACGTGAGCACCATGTTCGCTACGAAGGCAAAGATGTAACTGGCGCGTTGCGCACACAAATATTGTGCAGTAATATTGTGTCGTCGTTGGCCTCCCAATACACTGACGCATTATTATTACGGTTCACAATAAATTTTGAGGGAGTAAAGTAAGTAGGAACTTGAGCACAAAGCATTAGATAGATTATAACAAAGAATGGTGCCCCGCCACTTCTTACAGCATGTGAGGAAAATGAATACGTACTACGAGTTAACCCTTTCCAGGCCAATAGTGCCATATGGCGCCGACATCTTTATCTGTTCTTCTAAGCCAAACCATTTGACCAAAGAATATAAACAACACTGCAGGTCTTTCCAAAATTCATTGTGGTTAGTCTGGCTACCATTACTTCCAGGCAATAGAGAGCATTAGACTACAATGCCGCGATAAAACATGTATTGTTGCTTTATGTACCAGGTGCTGCTGCGGCTGAATAGGTCCACAACCAATACTGGCGATTAAAACTGCTAGACCAAGAATAAATGCAGATGATAAACGGGTATTCATTGGACTAACATATTATACTAGAACTGACATGTGATTACAGTTTCTCACGCAATTTGGGTGCATAGATCCTGAGAAATCAGCACCCAGAACAAGCACCTCTGGCCGTAATAACGGCCTAGATACGCATGAGCATTGAGTTAAAAAGAGTTTGGATGGCGTGTACAGGTACAAATGCCCATGCAGCTTCAACACAATACCACAGTTCATCAAGAGTAGTGAGTGGTGTGTTGTGATGAACCAGTTGCTCAGTCACCATTGACCAGACGTTTTCAATTGGTGAGAGATCTGGAGAATGTGCTGGCCAAGGCAGCAGTCAAACATTTTCCATATCCAGAATGGCCCGTAGAGGATCTGCAACATGCGGTCGTGCATTATCTTGCTGAAATATAGGGCTTCTCAGGGATCGAATGAAGCGTAGAGCCACAGGTCGTAACACATCTGAAATGTAACGGCCACTGTTCAAAGTGCCGTCGATGCGACCAAGAGGTGACCGAGACGTGTAACCAATGGCACCCCATACCATCACGCCCGGTGATACGCCAGTATGGCGATGACGACTACACGCTTACAATGTGCGTTCACTGCGATGTCGCCAAACACGGATGCGACCATCATGATGCTGTAAACAGAACCTGGATTCATCCGAAAAAATGACTTTTCGCCATTCGTGCACCCAGGTTCGTCGTTGCGTACACCATCGCAGGCGCTCCTGTCTGTGATTGCAGTGGCAAGGGTAATCATAGCCATGCTCTCGGAGTTGTTAGTCCATGCTGCTGCAAATCATCGTCGAACTGTTCGTGCAGATGGTTGTTGTCTTGCAAACGTCCCCATCTGTTGACTCAGGCATCGATGCGTGTCTGCATGATCCGTTACAGTCATGCGGATAAGACGCCTGTCATCTCGACTGCTAGTGTACGAGGCCGTTGGGATCCAGCATGGCGTTCCGTATTGCCCTCCTGAACCCACCGATTCCATATTCTGCTAAGTCAATGGATCGAGACCAACGCGAGCAGTAGTGTCGCGATAGGCTACAATCCGACCTTTATCAAAGTCGGAAACGTGATGGTATGCTATTATCCTCCTTACACGAGGCATCACAACAACGTTTCTCCAGGCAAAGCCAATCAACTGCTGTTTGTGTATGAGGAATCGGTTGGAAACTTTTCTCATGTCAGAATGTTGTAGTTGTCGCCACCGGCGCCAACCTTGTGTGAATGCTCTGAAAAGATAATCATTTGCATATCACAGCATCTTCTTCCTGTCCGTTAAATTTCGCGTCCATAGCACGTCATCTTCGTAGTGTAGCAATTTTGATGGCCAGGAGTATAGATATCTCTGTATTTTCTTGCAAAATAAAGAAAAAATAAAATTAATGTTAAAACTTTGGACGCGTTATTTTGATTATGCGTAATAAAAATATTTAAATACCTGTCAAAATTAGATATTCCCAAATTTCTTGCAGAAATAAAGATAAAAATAAAATTGAACTACGAACAATGTAAGAGCAGCTACAGCAGCTGCGCTTTCATACGTCTGTTTGACTGACTGAAATGACAGTGTTGACTGTCGTGAATATGAAAAGGGTTCGGCTGCTTTTACATATTTCTTACTTTTTCCATGAACAAGTAAATCTTAAAAGCGCAGTTTCAGGTGGTATTGGCAATATTTGCATTGTGCACTACTAGTTTCCTCGAGACATCTGTAACAACCAGTCCTTTAATAGTTGGTCTTTTAACGACTTTTTTCTAAAACGCCGTACATACCGCTTAACAATCTTTCCTGACATATTCCGTAAGTAGTTAAAAGAGAGAAACGCACAGCAACGAACTACAGTGCTGAAACACCACACCAATGTACTGAGCTCACATCCAGAATTCCACGAACTAGCTCGTAAAACAAAGCACATCATTGTTAGCGTGCTCCTGCTAGTACTAAGTGCACGAATCATACCTTTGTAGGGAGAGAAATTAAAGCCATATGCCACCGTAATGTTTATTTTAATCGGTTGTCGAGTCATCAGAGATGTTTGTTACTGTGTTTTAGTGCAACAGTTCTTTAATATATTATGCCACTGTCTTGTAGGCATAGAAAGATTTGCACCCGTAATAGATTTTTCAAAGAAAATGTTATATTTTATTCCAATATTGTATTAAGCCAGCAAAATCCGTCAAAAAAACTAAATTTCTAATAATATCCGCCAACTGTCAAAACTATCGCAGATAGGCAGAATACTAAGAAAGTATAAAGTAAGAGTCATCTTTTGCCCTCCTCCTAAAATTTCATCGCTGCTGGGTTCTGTCAAAGATGATCTGGAGCTGCGCAAAGAAGATGTTTACAGGATTCCGTGTGAGTGCAGCAAGTCATATATAGGGCAGACGACGCGCACTGTGCAGCAACGCATTGTGGAACTCCAGCGTCATACTCGGCTACTCCAGCCCACCAAAACCGCATCTCCAAACATTGTATTTCCACAGGTCATTCAATGAATTACAATGAAACGAAAATTGTGGCCCATACATCAATCTTTTGGTACTCAATTATTAATGAAGCTGTGGAAATAAGACTGAGAGTGAGACTCTTATTAATCGAGACAGCGGTTTCCAAATAAATGCTGCATGGAATTCTGTCTTTGAAAAACATCGTAGTCGGAGTAGTTCCCTGAAACTGAATGATGATGATAGTCGATCTGATATCGAAGCGGCAAGCCGCCACCACGGAGGGCGCTCGGAGCAGCGTACGTAGTTGTAGTGAACGCGCACGCTAAGTACGTGCATGCACAATGTCGGCTGAATTGGTCAAAAATAGCCATAGCTCAGTGCGTCTTCGCTCTCTTGGAACCCTTCAAAATTCAAATCCCTTGTAAATATTTGGAATTCTCACAATACAACAATGTATCTAAATCATATCATAACATATACAAGCCAGAAATCTATTTAATTCTCTCGCTTTACTTTATACTTTCAATATATGTTTTTACCTAATACCAGATATCATACTTTAATAAAATCATTTGTCACTTTTGTTCCTTTTCTTTTCCAATCTATTTTATCTTTAAAACAAAGTTTGTATATTTATATTTTCTTACACATTTATATTATCATAACTGTAATTTGTATGTTATGTGTTATGGTCTTCAGTCCGGAGACTGGTTTGATGCAGCTCTCCACCCTACTCTATCCTGAGCAAGCCTTTTCATCTCCTCATAAGAACGGCAACCCACATCCACTTGAATCTGCTTACTATACGCGTCTCTTGGCCTCCCTCTGCGATTTTTACCCCACACGCTTCCCTCCAATGCTAAATTTACGATTCCCCGATGTCTAAGAATGTGTCCTACCAAGCGATCCCTTCTTTTAGTTAGGGTATGCCAAAAATTCCTTTTCTCGCCAATTCTGTTCAGTACCTCTTCATTAGTTATGTGATCTACCCACCTAATCTTCAGCATTCTTCTGTAGCACCACATTTCAAAAGCCTCTATTCTCTTCCTGTCCGCACTGCTTATCGTCCATGTTTCACTCCCATACAAGGCAACACTCCACACAAATGCCTTCAGAAAAGACTTCCTTACACTTAAATTAATATTCGATGTTAGCAAATTTCTCTTTTTCAAAAATGCTTTTCTTCCCATTGCCATTCTGCATTTTATATCCTCTGTACTGCGACCATCGCATGTTATTTTACTACCTAAGTAACAAAACTCATCTACCACCTTCATTGTTTCGTTACCTAATCTAATTCCTTCAGCATCGCCTGATTTTCTAAGACCGCATTCCATTATTTTTGTTTTGCTCTTGTTAATGTTCATTTTGTACGCTCTCTTCAACACACTGTCCATTCCATTCAACTGCTCTTCCAGGTCGTTCGCTGTCTCTGCCAGAATTACAATGTCATCAGCAAAACGCAATGTTTTTATTTCTTCCCCCTGAACTTTAATCCCTATTCCAAAATTTTCCTTGCTTTCCTTCATCGCCTGCTCAATGTACAAATTGAATAACATAGGAGAAAGGCTACAACCCTGTCTTACTCCCTTCCCAACTGATGCTTCCCTTTCATGCCCTTCGAGTCTAATAACTGCGGTCTGGCTTTTGTACAAGTTGTAGATAACTCTCCTTTCCCTGTATTGTACCCCTGCTGACTTCAGAATTTGAAAGAGTGTAGTCCAGTCAACATTGTCAAACGCTTTCTCCAAATCTACAAAGGCTAAAAATGTAGATTTGCCTTTCCTTAATCTATCTTCTAAGATAAGACGTAAGGTAAGTATTGCCTCCCGGGTTCCTACGTTCCTCCTGAAACCAAACTGATCTTCCCCTAGGTCAGCTTCTACCAGCTTTTCCATTCTCCTGTAGATAATTCGTGTTAATATTTTGCAACCATGACTTATCAAACTGATGGTTCTGTAATTTTCACACCTGTCTGCACCTGATTTCTTTGGAATGGGGATTATTACATTTTTCTTAAAGTCTGAGGGCATTTCGCCTGTCTCATATATCCTACACACCAGTTCAAATAGTCTTGTCATGGCTGGCTCTCCCAGAGACTTTAGTAGCTCTGAGGGTATATCATCTACTCCTGGGGCCTTGTTCCGGCCTAAGTCTTTCAAGGCTCTGTCAAATTCATCTTCGAGTATAGTATCTCCTATTTCATCTTGATCTACTTCCTCTTCCCTTCCTACAACATCGTCTCTAAGTTCATTTCCTTTGTAGAGCTGCTCTATGTACTCTTTCCACCTTTCAGCCTTTCCTTCTTTGCTGAGAACTGGTTTCCCATCTGAGTTCTTGATATTTGTAGAATTGCTTTTCTTGTCCCCAAATGTCTCTCTGATTTTCCTGTAGGCGGTATCTACTTTTCCCCTTATTATACATTCTTCTACAGATTTGCATTTGGCTTCTAGCCACTCCTGCTTAGCCATTCTGCACTTCCTATCAATCTCATTTCTTAGTCGTTTGTACTCCATTTTGCCTGTTTCATTTACTGCATTTTTATATTTTCTCCTTTCATCAATTAAATTTAGTATCTCCTGTGTTATCCAAAGATTTTTTGCAGGTCTTGCCTTTCTACCTATTTTGTCCTCTGCTGCCTTCACTATTTCATCTCTCAATGCTACCCATTCCTCTTCTACTGTTTTATTTCGCCCTGTTTCTGTCAATTGTTGCCTAAATCTCCCTCTGAAATTCACCAGAACTTCACGTTCCTTCAATTTATCTAGGTCCCATCTCCTTATTTTCCTACCTTTCTGCAGTTTTTTTAGTTTCAGCCTACAGTTCATGACTAACAAGTTATGGTCAGAGTCTATATCTGCCCCTGGGTATGTCTTGCAGTTTATAACCTGATTCCGGAATCTATATTTTACCATTATAAAATCTATCTGATACCTTCCAGTGTCTCCTGGTCTCTTCCAAGTATACAACCTTCTTTTGTGATTCTTAAACCACGTGTTTGTTATGATTAAATTATGTTCCGTGCAAAATTCTACCAGGCGACTTCCTCTTTCATTCCTTCTGCCCAGTCCATATTCACCTACTATTTTTCCTTCTCTTCCTTTTCCTACTACCGAATTCCAGTCTCCCATCACAATTAAGTTTTCCTCTCCCTTAACGGTCTGAATAATTTCCTTTAGCTCCTCATATATTTCTTCTATATCCTCATCATCGGCAGAGCTAGTTGGCATATAAACCTGTACTACTGTTGTCGGTGTTGGCTTCGTATCTATCTTGACAATGATAATGCGATCACTGTGCTGCTCGTAGTAGTTTACCCGCATTCCTATTTTCTTATTCATTATCAGTCCTACTCCTGTGATACCCCCAACTGATTTTGTATTTATAATCCTGTACTCACCTGAACAGAAATCCTGTTCATCCTGCCACCGAACTTCACTAATCCCCACTATATCCAACTTCAACCTATCCATTTCTCTTTTTAAATTTTCTAATTTTCCTACCCCATTAAGGGATCTAACATTCCACGCTCCGATCCGTAGAATGCCAGTGTTGTCTTTCCTGATGATAACATCCTCCTGAGTAGTCCCCGCCCGGAGATCCGAATGGGGGACTATTTTACCTCCGGAATATTTTACCCGAGAGGATGCCATCATCATATTTTCATACAGTAGAGCTGCATGTCCTCGGGAAAAGTAACGGCTGTAGTTTCCCCTTGCTTTCAACCGTTCGCAGTAGCTGTGTGGCAAAGCCACATTGGCTGATGTTACAAGGCCAGCTCAGTCAATCATCCAGACTGTTGCCCCTGTAACTACTGAAAAGGCTGCTGCCCCTCTTCAGGAACCACACGTTTGTCTGGCCTCTCCACAGATACCCCTCCGTTGTGGTTGCACCTACGGTACGGCTATCTGCATCGTTGAGGCACGCAAGCCACCCCACCTCGGCAATGTCTGTGGTTCATGGGGGTGGTAATTTGTATAACCAAACAATATACGAGCAATATTCAAATTGTAAATTGTAAATAGTGAAGTAATGTAAAATATTGTTATAAATGAAAATATTGTAATGTAAGATTCTTGCACTGATGCAAAATATAAAATATGTGGAGAATGAAACGTGCAAAAAAAAAAAAAAAAAAAAAAAAAAAAAAAAAAAAAAAAAAAAAAAAAAAGGACTTCGGCGGTACTCACCTGAAGTTGGCCAGAAGACTGCCCCGAAATATCGTGGCAAGAAGTTAAGTTACAGACATCCGGCAGTTCGCCCGAGATTTTATGGAAATATCAGTCAAACAACTTGAGATTCCTTCAAATTTGACGGGAAATCCGTCAAGTTGGAAACGCTGCCTATGTTTAATGGACCTATCAGCGGAACCTAGATCCCCACCACCCAATGGTGCAGGTGGAGGAATCTGCAGTCTAAACAATCACAAAACAATCTAATCTGATTCGCACCCTCCCTTTGGCTCTGTACCAGAGGTGCACAGTCGGCCCTGTCAACCGTGCTGCATATGGTGAGCTCTGCATTCATCTTGCAAGAAAGACAGGCAGTCTTTAGCACTTTAGATAGCCACTCAAAACTGGGATAAATCTCTTCCGATCAAAGGTGACACACACTGTTGGCATTAACATGAGCCACCATCTGCAGATATCTGCATGCCATCCGGAAGGACCCGCGAGCACAGAATAACATAGAGAGGCTATACCGCCTACATCAGCGTACAGGCAGTGAAGCCACGGCAGCCGTATGGGATGGGCCTAGACACGGAGTTGGGCCAATAAATGCGTTGTTCTTCAAATGGCGCTCACCCCAATTATATTGTCATTTGAACCCCCTTGGGATAGGAAAAAAATTACAAAATGTTTCACGCAGACAGGTGAATACTGAAGGAACGCAACAGTGTTCTTAGCAAGTACAATACATATTGTGTTTATATAAAAATAATAATTGAAACTGTTACTTTTATTTGAAATTAAAATTACGACATGAAGAAGTTGGTCGCCTGCCACTTTTTTCGTTTTGTGGTCAGGAAATTTCGTCAGCGACAAAGTTACAGATAATGAAATGAACTTTTCTTTTTATTTAAACAACTTTTTTATAGCTCCCCTAGTTTTCTCACAGTTTTGGATAGAATAGAGCGGTGGAACCTTTCAAATTATACTCGTTGCTTTCAGCGAGTTGCCGATCAGCGAGCACAGATTCTGTTGCCCACTCACCTTGTACTTTGTGACCAATTTTGATAAACATTTTTAATTTGGAATACAATATTTTGTGTTAAATAATTATTACTAACTAGCTAACCCGCACCGGCTTTGCACGGGTAATCTTTAAACATCTTTAACTCGAGAAGTGCAGAACGTATCGTGATGCGCTTTGTTTCAATTTCTTCGTTATAATTCTGGTATTAATGAAGGCTATATTAAATGCCAATACGAAAATGTGAAATAATTGGCATAAGCATAATAGCGTAGAACGGTTTACCGCTTCCGCACTTTCGTAACCTAGTAGCGTAAGCCGGCCGCGGTGGCCGCGGGGACTGAGGCGCTCCAGTCACGGTCTGCACGGCCACTACGGTCGGGGGTTCGAATCCCCCCTCGGGCATGGATATTTGTGCCGTCCTTAGTTGTAAGTAGTTCATAAGTAGTTTGTAAGTTTAGGGACTGATGACCTCGTAGTTAAATCCCATAGACTTTACAAATATTATATTATTATAGTAGCGCAAACTGTGAGACTGCTCACTGTATGAGACCTGCGCCAAATCCATAGTATAGAATTATATAACTCAAGACTTTTGAGGAAAAAATGCCGCATGCTCATATGTCTAACTTTTACACATCTCTTACAATCACTATATCTGTAGTCCGAAGCCATCTGGCGCCAGCACTTTAGAAGGAAAAAATATACACTGACCTGGCTCTTATAGTTTAGGCTCCAGAGCTGACTAAAGGACAGAGGCGGTAACCGTTTCTACGATATTATTCTTATTTTAGATGTTTCACATGTTCGTACTGATATTAAATGTAGCCTAAGTTTATCTAAAGAAGAAATTAAAAGAAACCGCATGAGGATACGGCCAGCACTCCTCAATTTATAAAAGGTTAAAGAAACAGATAGAGAGAAAATGTGCTGTTGTTGTTATGGTCTTCAGTCCGGAGACTGGTTTGATGCAGCTCTCAACCCTACTCTATCCTGAGCAAGCCTTTTCATTTCCTCATAAGAACGGCAACCCACATCCACTTGAATCTGTTTACTATACGCGTCTCTTGGTCTCCATCTGCGATTTTTACCCCACACACTTCCCTCCAATGCTAAATTTACGATTCCTCGATGTCTAAGAATGTGTCCTACCAAGCGATCCCTTCTTTTAGTCAGGGTATGCCAAAAATTCCTTTTCTCGCCAATTCTGTTCAGTACCTCTTCATTAGTTATGTGATCTACCCACCTAATCTTCAGCATTCTTCTGTAGCACCACATTTCAAAAGCCTCTATTCTCTTCCTGTCCGCACTGCTTATCGTCCATGTTTCACTCCCGTACAAGGCAACACTCCACACAAATGCCTTCAGAAAAGACTTCATTACACTCAAATTAATATTCGATGTTAGCAAATTTCTCTTTTTCAAAAATGCTTTTCTTCCCATTGCCATTCTGCATTTTATATCCTCTGTACTGCGACCATTCTGGTCTCTGTATTGGGACCGTCATATGTTATTTTACTACCCAAGTAACAAAACTCATCTACCACCTTCATTGTTTCGTTACCTAATCTAATTCCTTCAGCATCGCCTGATTTTCTAAGACCGCATTCCATTATTTTTGTTTTTCTCTTGTTAATGTTCATTTTATACGCTCTCTTCAACACACTGTCCATTCCATTCAACTGCTCGTTCGCTGTCTCTGACAGAATTACAATGTCATCAGCAAAACGCAATGTTTTTATTTCTTCCCCCTGAACTTTAATCCCTATCCCAAAATTTTCCTTGCTTTCCTTCACCGCCTGCTCAATGTACAAATTGAATAACATCGGAGAAAGGCTACAACCCTTACTCCCTTCCCAACTGATGCTTCCCTTTCATGCCCTTCTGCAATCTGGTTTTTGTACAAGTTGTAAATAAGTCTCCTTTCCCTGTATTTTAACCCTGCTGACTTCAGAATTTGAAAGAGTGTATTCCAGTCAACATTGTCAAAAGCTTTCTCCAAATCTACAAAATCTAAAAATGTATGTTTGCCTTTCCTTAATCTATCTTCTAAGATAATACGTAAGGTAAGTATTGCCTCCCGGGTTCCTACGTTCCTCCTGAATCCAAACTGATCTTCCCCGAGGTCAGCTTCTACCAGGTTTTCCAATCTCCTGTAGATAATTCGTGTTAAAATTTTGCAACCATGACTTATCAAACTGATGGTTCTGTAATTTTCACACCTGTCTGCGCCTGATTTCTTTGGGATGGGAATTATTACATTTTTCTTAAAGTCTGAGGGTATTTCGCCTGTCTCATACATCCTACACACCAGTTCAAATAGTCTTGTCATGGCTGGCTCTCCCAGAGACTTCAGTAGCTCTGAGGGTATATCATCTACTCCTGGGGCCTTGTTCCGACCTAGGTCTTTCAGGGCTCTGTCAAATTCATATCACAGTATAGTATCTCCTATGTCATCTTGATCTATTTCCTCTTCCCTGCCTTTAACATCGTCTCCAAGTTCATTTCCTTTGTAGAGCTGCTCTATGTACTCTTTCCACCTTTCAGCTCTCCCTTCTTTGCTGAGAACTGGTTTCCCATCTGAGTTCTTGATATTTGTAGAATTGCTTTTCTTGTCCCCAAATGTCTCTTTGATTTTCCTGTAGGCAGTATCTACTTTTCCCCTTGTTATACATTCTTCTACAGATTTGCATTTGGCTTCTAGCCACTCCTGCTTAGCCATTTTGCACTTCCTATCAATCTCATTTCTTAGTCGTCTGTACTCCATTTTTGCCTGTTTCATTTACTGCATTTTTATATTTTCTCCTTTCATCAATTAAATTTAGTATTTCCTGTGTTATCCAAGGATTTTTTTGTAGCCCTTGCCTTTCTACCTATTTTGTCCTCTGCTGCCTTCACTATTTCATCTCTCAATGCTACTCATTCCTCTTCTACTGTTTTATTTCCCCCTGTTTCTGTCAATTGTTGCCTAAATCTCCCTCTGAAATTCTCCAGAACTCCACGTTCCTTCAATTTATCTAGGTCCCATCTCCTTATTTTCATATCTTTCTGCAGTTTTTTCAGTTTCAGCCTACAGTTCATGACTAACAAGTTGTGGTCAGAGTCTATATCTGCCCCTGGGTACGTCTTGCAGTTTATAACCTGGTTCCGGAATCTATGTTTTACCATTATAAAATCTATCTGATACCTTCCGGTGTCTCCTGGTCTCTTCCACGTATTCAACCTTCTTTTGTGATATTTTATATAATAGTATGATTTGCTAGCCCTATCTGAAATTTGTAATTATTTATGGCAAAAATAGATATAAAAATGGAACGCCATAAAATATATGAAAAAGGAATTAACATTTGTAATTGTTTACGAGTATTGCATTTGGGAAGATATTTATTTATTCCTTCCAACACTACACGCCATTTTTATTTCTTCCTTTCTACGGTACCTGTCTTTTCTTTACAAAGGACAAGAAAGCAATGATGCAATCAAGTATAGCAGTAATAATGTTATTGGAAAATGACATGACGAATTTCATGAATAACACAATAACACTGTGTAATAATACTGCACAATAAAAAGACACAAAATCAAGATAAAATATTCGATAAATTAACCCAGATGTTCTTGAATTTTTTTTCGGTTCCTCCTGGTTTAAAAGATAGTTTATTACATCTGTAATAGATCGTTCAAATGTTGCAACACTGACTTTACACGAATTGCATCCTTAGTCTCGGCATAATAGGCCGTCGTTCTGGAACGAGGTAAAATATTACATGTTAGATATGACGTTTAATTATAAAGCCATCCCTATGGTTTTGAATAATAAAAATGAAATTTATGGGTAAGTACTTATACACCCAAAATCACCAGTTAATTGATACGTTGCTTTTGAATCCCTATCTTCAAAGTTGACTAATGTACAATCACGTGCTAAAACAATGATTGTTAGTATTTCCATGTCAATGATCGATGTCCAGATAACAGTCCGATGTTGGAGGAAGTGTTTTGTGCCAAAAGGAAACAATTTACTTTAAATGTTTAAACGAACGAAACACCATCCTTCTGGAAGGACGTCAGGATCATCTGGGTTAATACAGAAACGGAAATAAATACCTTAAACTGCACTATAGGCTAAGTAGAGGCAAATTAACACTCAACTGCACCAAGATTTGTGATGTTGCCCTTTATAGGCACCAAACTAAACACTCTGACTACCCTGTGCTCGCAGTTGTGGCCGGGGACGATTCATGCTCAGCATTAGGACGATTCATGCTCTGCGGCCGCCATGTTGGTTGGGTGTCGCGCTTCATTTCACTGTCACTCTAAGGCCTCCGTATGTTATTCTGTGCTCGCTAGGTAGGCTTCAGAATCAGTACCCCGGAAAGTCTTTGGCTGCCCGCCACGCGCAGCGCGACCTCCTCCGTGACCACGGGTGGGGGGGGGGGGGGGGGGTCTGCCTCATTGCACGCAGTAAAAAGGGTATATTACACGGAGCGTATTTGGTCGCTAGTCACTGGCGTCTGTTGTCGCTCGGCGTATGGGCGAATAGCGCATGAATACGCTGACGCAATGTCACGCAGCGACTTCAGACGCTAGCGTCTTCGTAAAAACAATTGAAACACGACGTAGTATATGATACATTGTTTTGGAGGTTAGGTGATACCAGTCAGTCCTGTTTCCCAAGGTGAGACATGGTCGCGAATTTATATCAGTGATGCATTTCGTAATTACTTTTAATATCTTTATTTACGTAGATCATCACGTTTTGACGACCGGTTTTGGTCAGTGATGACCATTTTCAAGTCTACAGCAAATCGGAAATATGACGAATTTAGTAATAGACTACGGTACCTTATAAAACACAAATAAGGCATTACAGTCATCAATATAAAAAACGTGTTAAAATATTATACATCTTACCTGTTGTTACATTCCTTAATGAAGATAACTTATGCTATGATAGTGCCATATGGCTATATTACATATTTTGATGACTGTAATACATTAATTATGTATTAATTATAGAATGAAACGGCGGAATACAGATTGGAATTGGGGCAATACACAAAAATAACGTTACAGAGAAAACTTAGGAAACATCTAATACTAGATCTATCTTCTGTTTCTGATTTGTTGTAGACTTCAAAATGGTCATCCTGACCGAAACCGGTCGTCAAAACGACGAGAAGTTTTGTGATCATTGACATAAATAAAGATATTAAAAGTTCTGTGTCCCACCAAACAAAATATGAAGTGGAATTGTAATCAAATTTCTGAAAATTTATCGAAGTTTTCCAGTATTATGGGACATTAAAAATAACGATTATTTAAATTTTATTCTTGGCGAGATCGCCATCCTCCTTATTTTATCCTGTACCATTTACAGTAATCTATCAAAATTTTCTTATGTGATCCTCCTCATTATATTTCTGTAGGCAGAAGGACCTTCACACGATAATTCACCCAAAAGATTTGCAGAAGCACGATATTTATCCCTCCTCGCAATCCACCTTCTAATCCATTTTCTTTTATTCTTTTCTACTTTTACGTTTTGTTTGGTTCAGTAATTGTTCTTTTAAAACTGTTACCAGAAACACAACGCCAGCCAACTTGACTGGTGGCTACTTTAGACGCTCCCGTATATGACACGGGGCGACCAAAAACGCCAGCGACCAGCGCCTAAAGCAGCCCACCCTTCAACTTTAGACGCTCGCGTTTCGGAGCAGCGACTTTGTTCGCTGTCCCTGTTTACACGGAGCGAATTTAGCAGCTGCGCCCAAATTCGCTCCGTGTAATAGCTGCTGTCGGCTGATTAGTAGACATTCGGACGTCCGTTCGGTTCCCACGGTCAGCCCACAACAATGGCGTCCCTCGACCGCAGCCTTCAGCTGTGCTACCGAGGTTAACGTAGCCTGCGAGCGGGAGTGAAGTATCACCAACGCAGTTATCATTCGCTCACAGCAGTCACAGACCCTATCCACGAAAACAGTACACAGAAAAACGAACGAGTAAAAAGACGTGTTGTAAACTTCTCAGTGAGTAACTGAGATAAACAAAGACGACAAGTGCTGGAACTACTTCAACAAAAACAAAAAAGACGATTGTCGCGATTCACACGGTGGAAGAATACATTAACAGGATACTTGACGCGAATCTGAATGTAATATACACGCCAGCATAAGGTAAATTTCGTGAACTGAAGCTAGGATCGCCACGCGGGGGTATCCTAGCGATCAATATTCCTTCAAACCGTCTTGATTGCAAATGTTTTTATTAGTTAATGACGCGTTTCGCCCTTTAGCAGGGCATCTTCAGATTATCTGCGTGACGGAATTTACACAAAATTACAAGGCGGAATTACAAACGGTTATAATGGTACATGGGCTTATTTTGTGTTAAGAAGACAGTATAAATGGTAAACAAAGCTTACAATGCGCTCTCCGTGGTGTGACACCGTAAGTTGTTATTGCGGTGTTTCTATTTTCTTGGAATGTCTTTTGGTTTTCCTTGTGGCCCTACAAATGTTCGGGTAACAACGAATTACAATTGGAACATACTCGGTAAAAATGTAAGAAACATAAAACCTGTGGTGTCGCACAAGTACAAAGTGCGCGCCACCTACTTTCGCCGCGCGCCGCCATGCACGCACGGCGCGGCGTTCTTACGACGTCAGCCACGAGCGCCCTCTGTTACAACTCCGCTCGTGGCCACCACTGAACGACATCGGTGACTTGGGACTGAGATAGGAACCAGTTAAGACCTTTGGAATCTGATAGGCACCAGTGAAGACATTGCTATCGTACAGGCACTAGGCAGGCCTCTAACTACTATGTATCAGCATTCTGCAGTACTGATCTCTGTAAAAGTTAAGTATTGTATAAATTCTGTTCAATATATATCTCGTTCTAATTTACTCTAGTGTTTCTAGTTTCTGGCTGCTCCCCTCCGTACCTGCACCAGCGTGCTATCTTTATTCCTGTGTCGGTCTCATTCCACTCGGCCACCGACACCTATGACGAAACGAGACACAAAAGCGGCGACGAGGCTGGGACACAAAAAAAAAAAAAAAAAAAAAGAAAAAAAAAACCGATTTTTAAGATTACTTTAATCGAAGCGGTGGTCTCTGCTGACACAAGATAAGCCCATGCTTACAATTGCGCTCACGGGCGGTGGGCGGGCGTGGTGTGCTGCTCCGCCGACTTGTACAGACTAAGGGAATGTGGGTAGGGAGTGACATAGGAAGCCGATGTATAAGACGGGACGGGCGAAATCTAGCCATCTGAATACAAATGTAACGAAAGGGAGGTTATTAAGCAGGACAGAAGTTTATAATTTATGTTGGTATTTGTAAATGAGAGGAGTTTTATTTGGACAGAGACATCATAATATCTTTTGCAGAACACAGTAAAGCATCCGATCATCAACAACCTACCATTGACAACATGCAAATCTTACATATAGCGCAGAAGGGTCGTAAGGTAAATTTACTGGAAGAGTTTGAGATAGCGAAGCGCGCTTACTTTGGACACCCACACCTCCTAAACGATCAGTTAGCATGCAAAGATCAAACATTCTTAGATATTATGATGTCTCTGTTCAAATGAAACTCCTCTCATTTACAAATACCAACATAAATTATAAACTTCTGTCCTGCTTAATAACCTCCCTTTCGTTACATTTGTATTCAGATAGCTAGATTTCGCCCGTCCCGTCTTATACATCGGCTTCCTATGTCACTCCCTACCCACATTCCCTTAGTCTGTACAAGTCGGCGGAGCAGCACACCACGCCCGCCCACCGCCCGTGAGCGCAATTGTAAGCATGGGCTTATCTTGTGTCATCAGAGACCATCGCTTCGATTAAGGTAATCTTAAAAATCGGTTTTATGTTTCTTACATTTTTACCGAGCATGTTCCAATTGTAATTCGTTGTTACCCGTACATTTGTAGGGCCACAAGGAAAACCAAAAGACATTCCAAGAAAATAGAAACACCGCAATAACAACTTACGGTGTCACACCACGGAGAGCGCATTGTAAGCTTTGTTTACCATTTATACTGTCTTCTTAACACAAAATAAGCCCATGTACCATTATAACCGTTTGTAATTCCGCCTTGTAATTTTGTGTAAATTCTGTCACGCAGATAATCTGAAGATGCCCTGCTAAAGGGCGAAACGCGTCATTAACTAATAAAAACATTTGCAATCAAGACGGTTTGAAGGAATATTTATTCTAACTGATTGCTGTTGTACACCATGGATTGGAAATCATTTTATATGAACCTGCCTTGTCGGGCTGCAAGAATGGTGGCATCATCCATACAGAAGATCAAGCACAAGATTATGAAGGCATCAATGAACATTATTTACAATAAACAGTGTCTATCTGATAAATTGATCCCAATTTACACCCATAAATATCTGAACGTTAAGAAATTTGAGAGTCCCCACATTACGTTATTCAAATGCGCTAAGACAATCATAACCAGCGAAATTAAACGCTGGTATAAAGAAAAAGACCATTTAAATGCACAAGCTTTCAATACTTATTTCCACGTTGTCAGGATCCTTGACGTGATAATTTAGATGATCTCATGAGAATAATAAATGTAAATACGTGGGAAAGAAGCCAACTGATTAGCAAAACTCACAACAATAAGTTGAACACATTAAGAGAGATTTATTCTCGTCCTGCCCGAACTGTCAATAACTGTTACGATGGCACATTTGAATTCGCCGATCGTCTGATAAATTTGACGGATATTAGTTTCAATGCTAGGAAAAGCGCTGTACTAGAAAAGGGCATGAACTACAGTGTACAACCACGTATGCAGGAGAGGTTGATCACATCGTTAGCCGCAGATGTTAAAATCGCACTAGACAGTTCTAATTGTTCAAAACAATCCAAACTCAAATTATTGTGTAAGGCTATTGACATCATCCAGAAGGCGTTAACAAAACGTCCACCGTACTCTGATTCAATCATTTTAAAATCAATTACGAAAAAACTCAGAGACGAAAACGCAATAATCGTGCGGGCCGATAAAGGCAACACAGGAGTCGTAATACACAAAGCAGATTATATTAATAAGACCTTGGCTTTCTTTGAGGAGAATGGCATAGAAATGATAGATTCTGACCCCACTGCAAACTACTCGAAAGAACTAAAAAATTACCTTGAATCCTGCAGCTACATCATCCCCTCTGAAGAACTCTTCAAACTAAAGGTTATGAACCCTAGAGCTCCTACATTAAGAGCCCAAATTAAGACCCACAAAATAAACTATCCTATACGACCTGTCATTAATGGAATCCGAAATCCGGGAGAACCTGCCTCTAAATTTCTGTTACGTTTGTTGAAGAAGCTACTACCCCCTGAAGAAAGTTTTACTTTGCGCAATAGAAAACAATTAGTGGATTTATTGCATAACCAAATGTTTCCGGATGATTGCTACCTCTTGTCATTGGACATAAAAAATTTATATACCAATGTACCTCTTGAACAAACCATCGATATCATCCAGCAAAACCTCTGCATGAAAGAAAACCTTCTTCCAGACGAAATTGCTGAAATTGTGTCACTATTACGACTACTTACCAGATACAACTACTTTTCTTTTAACAACTCGTTTTATAAACAAAACGACGGTTTAGCCATGGGTAGTTGTCTGTCAGGTTTCCTTGCCGATTTATTTGTCAATCACATTGAATCTCAATACTTCCAACAATAAACTCCGATAAGCAGAAAAATACTCTTCTACAAGAGATATGTGGATGACATCCTGATTATTTTCAATGGCACCCTAGCTGATGTAACAGTACTAGTTTATGAATTCAACAACTTACACCCGAAACTAACCTTTACACAAGAAATAATGAACTCCTCCAGTGTCTTAAATTTTTTGGACCTACAGTTAGCTGAAAACAAAGTGGTATTCCAAATCTACAGGAAACCGACCACAAGTGACTCAGTCATACCTGCATCCTCATGCCATCCATGGCAATACAAAATGAGCTTTTTTAAATCAATGATTAACAGAATTTTTGAGATTCCCCTTTCTGAAACTTCCGTCAATAAAGAAATAAATAATCTGGAATACATCGCCGAAATGAATGGTTACAACCCGTCCCAGGTTCGCAAAATGTACAATAAAAAACGTTCTAAAGATGTACCACAGCTTCACTCGGTAACACCTGACGATGAAGTTATACGTATCCCCATTCCTTTCATGGGATATTTTACTTATGACCTGGCTAAACTCTTTCGTGGCACAAATGTACAAGTCGTATTTAGTAGCCCTTTGAGCATACAGCAAATTCTCCCACACAACGAAGAAACCAATAAGGACAGATACGTTTCCTCAGGAGTCTACAAACTACAATGTCCCGAATGCCCAGCTGAATATATAGGACAGACAGGCCGGACCTTTAAAGTACGTTTTACTGAGCACCTTCTTACAAAAAAAGGCCAACTCAAAAAACATTCCCCTTTTGCGGAACACACTAAAGCATCCGATCATCAACAACCTACCATTGACAACATGCAAATCTTACATATAGCGCAGAAGGGTCGTAAGGTAAATTTACTGGAAGAGTTTGAGATAGCGAAGCGCGCTTACTTTGGACACCCACACCTCCTAAACGATCAGTTGGCATGCAAAGACCAAACATTCCTAGATATTATGATGTCTCTGTTCAAATGAAACTCCTCTCATTTACAAATACCAACATAAATTATAAACTTCTGTCCTGCTTAATAACCTCCCTTTCGTTACATTTGTATTCAGATGGCTAGATTTTGCCCGTCCCGTCTTATACATCGGCTTCCTATGTCACTCCCTACCCACATTCCCTTAGTCTGTACAAGTCGGCGGAGCAGCACACCACGCCCGCCCACCGCCCGTGAGCGCAATTGTAAGCATGGGCTTATCTTGTGTCAGCAGAGACCACCGCTTCGATTAAGGTAATCTTAAAAATCGGTTTTATGTTTCTTACATTTTTACCGAGTATGTTCCAATTGTAATTCGTTGTTACCCGAACATTTGTAGGGCCACAAGGAAAACCAAAAGACATTCCAAGAAAATAGAAACACCGCAATAACAACTTACGGTGTCACACAACGGAGAGCGCATTGTAAGCTTTGTTTACCATTTATACTGTCTTCTTAACACAAAATAAGCCCATGTACCATTATAACCGTTTGTAATTCCGCCTTGTAATTTTGTGTAAATTCTGTCACGCAGATAATCTGAAGATGCCCTGCTAAAGGGCGAAACGCGTCATTAACTAATAAAAACATTTGCAATCAAGACGGTTTGAAGGAATATTTATTCTAACTGATTGCTGTTGTACACCATGGATTGGAAATCATCCTAGCGATCTGGAGAGCCACGTTACGGATCGCGCGGACTCCCTCGTCGGAGGTTCGAATCCCCCCTCGGGCATGGATGTGTGTGTTGTCCTTAGCTTAGTTTAACTTAGTTCAAGTAGTTTCTAAGACTAGGGACTGATGGCCAACGTACTTTGGTCCCATAGGATTACAAACATTTGAACATCTTCGTGAAGCTAGGATCTCACAGAAAAGTCAAAATGTGACTGATGGTAATAAACAAACTCTGATTCGATTCTAAACAAAGACAGGCGAAAGTGGCGTTTCACACGGCTAACCAGATACTTTAAGCCCAGGATTGATGTAAATGGACGCCACATTTTTATCTTTACAGAGGATGTTTACGGCCACTGCCGAGTAGAATTTCAAATATCTGCGTCTAAAGAGACGGTAATTGTGCAATGCACTGAATCGACAAAAGTCGTGGGATACCTCCTCTTGTAGACGTTCTGTATTTTCGGTTCTTTTGGCTGCTGGGGGGTTGTAAAATTACTCTTGTGATGTTGCCTCTACGAATCAATGGTAGACTCCGCGATTGAAAGATTAAGAATTTTTGTTAAAATTTTGATCACAGAAAAATCGGATAAAATCTGAGCAAATAATTTAGACAAGGATGGGTAAAATTAATACACGAAATGACTGAATAGAATGAAACGGCGGAATACAGATTGGAATTGGGGCAATACACAAAAATAACGTTACAGAGAAATCTTAGGAAAGTACCGATTGAAGCTTCTTTCTGGAAATCGTGATCACAGCAACTGAAAATGTTAAGCTGTACAATGGTTTAGCTAAATTTTATGATACTTTCCGCGATATATTAATGTTCGGACAGTTCATCTCGCAAGTCATTGTTGCCGGACCGTCTACTAAAGTTTGATAAACAAAATAACAAACAGAAAAATCTGTAGGACTTCGCGAAACTGTTAATGCGGATGCAGTTTCTAAAGGGGAAAAGGTAATGATTTAAAGTAACTGGTCGACATTTAATCTTGGAAATACGCGAAGCGAAAGTGATGGCGTCTGAACATCATGTTACGACAGAATATCGAGAAGCTGAAGACCACAAAGAAAATGAATAATGAAGAAAGGGCGGAACATTATTAAATGAAAACAGGACGGAGACATTGCTCTTAACAAAGAGAGAGTATATTAAAAAAATGTAACAGCACTCACACTTACATCACAGGGTAGTCTGCCGACACATCCCCACTTAATAGCCTCAAACAAGAGTGTTTGATCGCGGTTCCGTCCTCTCAGATCGCCGGAAGAGAGGAAAGACGAGCGAAACAAACTTTTTCACAGGTAAAATATTACGAGAAGGTGGGAACTACGGCGACAAGCGTCGCTGATCGATAAAAAATATTATTAATTCAATTATGTATCGTTACAGGGTGAATATGAAGTATGTTCTCGAGACATAAAATTTCTCCCTTTGTTTCTTCTTTTTCTTTATCGTAGCCTTGTCACACGATGCTGCCTCACTAATTTACTTCCACCAGTACCTCGCCTCCTACTTTCCAAACTTCACAGAAGCTCTCCTGCGAACCATGCAAGACTAGCACTCCTGGAAGAAAGGATATAGTGGAGACATGGCTTAGCCACAGCCTACGGGATGTTTCCAGAATGAAACTTTTCACTCTGCAGCGGAGTGTGCGCTGATATGAAACTTCCTGGCAGATTAAAATTGCATGCCGGAACCGGGGCTCCAACCTGGGACCTTTGCCTTTCGCGGGCAAGCGCACTACCCACTGTGCTATCCCAACACGACTCACGATGCCGCCTCACAACTTTACAGGAGAGCTTCTGTGAAGTTTGGAAAGTAGGAGGCGAGGTACTGGCGGAAGTAAAGTTGTGAGGCGGCATCGTGAGTCGTGTCCGGATAGCTCAGTCGGTAGAGCGCTTGTCCGCGAAAGGCAAAAGTTCCAGATACGAGTTCCGGCACACAATTTTAATCTGCTAGGAAGTTTCATAACAAGTAAGTAATCGGATTTTTATGTTATTTACTCACATTGTAAATATTTTGGAACTCTGCCACACGAAGTAAGTAATTCAATTATAAGTCAGAGACTAATCATTATTCTATATGACAGAATTAACCGCGACAGAAATGAACTAAAACTTAAATTTTAATTAACATGATAACTTTAACATTGTTGCATTATTTTATTTTAACAAATAATGGATTACACTTTATTTAAAATTTTCGTAATTTTTAAATTTTAATTTCTGTTATATACTTATATATAAAGAATTTGTTGTACTAAATTGCTGGGTCGAAACGAACACAATTCAATCAAATTCAGTATTCAATCATATTATCACATTGCCACAATAAAGTGAAACTTACTAGTTAAAGGGAAAAAAATTAAATTAGTGTGAAGTGTATCTATTTTTTAAAATCCAGAATCTGGTCAAACTGTTGCTCCAACTTTGTTGTATCAACAAACAAGCTTAACTCTTCGTCACTGACGTTACTCCTGGATTTATATTTGTCAAATTTGAGCAACGAAAATGTTTGCTCACATCTGCATGTAGTGTCAAATACATATAACCAGCTTCGCGCAAAGTCTTTGATGAGGGGATATTTTTCTTCGGTGAGAAACTTACGGAATTATACAATACTACCTTCCTTAAATTTGTCCTTCGTTGTGTAATCTGCCTCGAGATCAATTTTTTCCATTTGTAACACTGCTGGAACACCTTCCGCTTCACATGAGAAGGGGTTCTGAAAAATTCGTATTTCCTTCTACTGTGCGTATAAAACGGAATAGCTGGAACTCTTTCTTGACGTCACCAAGATATACCAATGCAAAAGAGCGCAAAAAATGTGAACTATGTTCACTTTTCAATGATTGTCAATTGGCGAAACGGGAGAAAATCGCCTGTTTGATATTACTTTCATAAAGTATCAGCCTCTGCCGTAAAGCTTTAATGTGCATGAGAAAACACTAATAATATTATCCTCCCCTTGAGGTTTTTTGTTCAGTACGTGTAAATGTTGAGCGACATCAGCTAAGAAAGCTAATTTCTATAGCCATCCCTCGTCCGATAGAATTTCTAAGGGGTTAATTTTCGTTCAGAAATATTTCTCTGTCCTCAAGAAAAAAAAAAAAAAAAAAAAAAAAAGTTGACAAAAGGTATCACACGTTAACCACTTTAGGCTTACTGCCGTGTGTTATGGGAGATCACTGGACGAAGATTCAACCTATTCTAGGAAAACATTTGAAGCTGTGTGAGTCCGTGACTTCGAATAAATTCACAACAGAAATCACAGGTGTCATCACACACGACATACCCACGGATTTTGCAGAAACTGCTCCCTGATGAAGAATACTGTGCACTGTCAATGGTTTGGAAATACCGTTGGCTTCACAGTTCACAGTCTGCATTTATTCTACCAACAAAACCAGTAAACTTGCCACACATATTTCTCGCTCCATCGGTTGTGACACATTTCAGCCGAGAAAGAAGATGGTTGTACTTTGTGGCTATAGTTAACTGTACCTCTTTAAATATGTCATCAGCCGTTGTGCCATGTAGGGAAATCAGCTCTGTTAGTTCTTCGGTTACTTCAAAGTTTGAGGTAACACAAGATCAATGGAACTTGAGCAGTACACTAATATCAATAGATTCGAAAAAATGTTTGTAGAACTTATGGGACTTAACTACGGGGTCATCAGTCCCTAAGCTTACAAACTACTTACGAACTAGCTAAGACTAAGGACGCCACAAATATCCATGCCCGAGGGGGGATTCGAACCCCCGACCGTAGTGGCTATGCAGACCGTGACAGGAGCGCCTCAGTCCCCTCGGCCACAGCGGCCGGCAAGATTCGTTAAAGGCTGTAGAATACCAAGCAAAATTAGATGCCCTTTCTTGCAAGTGTTTTGTTAAATCGGAAGCAATGTTTTCAACTCGAAATGCCACAGCATTTTCCGAAAGAGAAATAGCTTTAGATTGTTCCCTTTTGACAGGCAACATTTGCTTAGATGTAATCAGCATGCAGTTATTTAAGTAGTCACCATTGGTGAATGCCTTGGTACGTTTGGCGATTACGTGGGTTATTCTTAAGCTTCCTTTCGTAGTGGCTTCACTTTCATCAACACGTTTCCGAGAAATGTTATGTTGCAAGCACAGTGTACGATTTAACACTTCGAATTTGTTCTCTCATACATTGTCTTTGAATGAATCAAACTGTGCGACAGGACGTTAAACCCTATTCCTTCCATTAAACTGTCCATCATGTTTTGTTTCATAATGACGACGGATATTATAGTTCTTGAGCACAGCTATAAGTTCATTGTAGATTAAAACACATGGCTTTGTTGCTTTGCTCTATGAGGAAGTATCGCACATCTCATGTTTTATTGAATAATCGACACTCGGTGTTGACTTTTTTCGCCTTATCAGACGTTCTGCACAGTGCACATGTATGCGGCGTCAAAATCGAATAGATTTCCCAAACGTGAAATAACACGGCACACACTACAACGAATAAACAAAACAAACAAGACGAAACTAGCAAAGCAAAACAGTCACCTGGAGGCATGGTGCACCTGGTGGGGTCTTTTTATTAACAGCTGAAGGTTACTTGTACGTGCAGCAAGCGCTGTGGTGCTCCTAAAGGGGGGTTGACACGGACATGTACCGGTGGCGCACGTTGACTTGCGCACATCGAAATGTACGTGCGAACACCCAAACGCAATGTCAGTTACAAAAAGTGGCCATTGTACTTTACAATCCAGTTTCTGGAGCTCTACGAAGAACGTCCGTGTTTATGGAACATTCATCTTCCAATTTATAAAGATAGAAACATAAAAGAGAACGCAATAAAATCAATTATCAACGGAATGCGAGAAAACGTGCCACAGATTGATGAGAATGCGGTGTAGGCAAAAATAAGGAGTTTAAGGAACACTTACCTCATCGAGAAGAACAAAGTTAGAAATTCTATGAAAAGCGGTTCATCAAAAAGTGAAATTTATGTACCTACATTGTCGTGGTTTAACATTGCTGGTCGGTTTTTAAATAATATTGTGGCGACAAGAGAAACAATTTTTCCTCTGAATAGTTGGGCCCACCAGACTCAATAAATGCCGAAACTTCATCAAGTTCATTCTAAAATGATTTTCGAATGATGCTTCGTCCTCATTTTCTAATTCCCTAATCAGAACTGTGGAAGCTCCAAACTCATTTCTCCTCGTGATCCCCTTTCGCACCCAATATCTGCGTCTTCTCTTCTTCCGATCGAAGCATTCGGTGATTTTTATGTATTGCAATTAAGGCAACAACGCGGATTCTTGCACGCATCAAATCATTTGGCGCCATGTTGAAAAGCTACACTGGACTTGCTTGGACTGAAAACTTTCTCGGGCATGTGAACGATCACTTGCGCAAGTTGAAGTCCATTGGCGCACGTAAACATGATCGTGTCAACTCTCCTTAATAAGGCCGTGTCCTACGTGGGCGACAAAAGCGAGCGACAGCGCGCAACATACAGCGACGCGACACTGGCGACATGGCCAGGTGTCCTACGTGAGCGACAACTTCTCGCTACAAGATGGCCGCTAGAAGCGATCAGCTGTTTCTAAAATTTGGCACCCGTAAACCGTAGAATAATGACAGCGTAAAAAGAGTGCTGTGCATTAAATTTACAAAGTGAAGAATGTCCGTGGACTATTTCATACATAACTTCAAATACGAAAATAGACAGTGAAGATCACCAGCCAAATACGAGTACAGATACTTTAGAGTTTTTCTTTTGTGACTACAAACCATCAACAACTGAATAAGTACAAAATGAGTTTTATTGTAGGACGACAGTAAATCATTTAATTCTAGACGGAATTGCTAGCATTGGGCGTTGCATATGAGTAGTGATGTGGGCTTCCAAGTTGTAATTTTTTTACCAAGTTAATACCAATATATTCATTTTTATTGCAAACACACGTATCCCACTGAAGCCCTACCAAACACTAAATTCCTGCTGAAACATTATAGCGAGATATTTTATTCAGAAACGTAATTTTACACACATCTTGTGTGGCATCCTTATCTCTCTCTCTCTCTCTCTCTATAACTGGAGTAAGTTTGTCGTTACAGGAGAAAAAAAAAAAAAAAAAAAAAAAAAAAAAGCACGCAAATGTAATTGTTCAAAACACGTTCGTCATTGTGTAAATCAAACTTCCACTCAGAATAAGAAGTAAAGACTGTCATACTAAAAACAATTTAGAAATTTAACTTCACTCTTATTTAAAGTCCAAAAGAAAATTTACGAGACACTACTTATCCCAATCAAAATTCTTAATTACATGCACAACTGGAATTTTACATTCTGTTAATGCAGAAACAGTTGCACTTTCATAAACTTCAGGGATAATTAGGTAGCAGAATTCTGGCGGCATCCCTTATAACCTCGACAAGCAGATGATTCCTTACGAACTCGACACATTGTAGCGCGTGCGACAGCGACGAGATTCAAGCAGGTTTGATATTCAAACGTAGCTCGTTGTCGCGTCTGACGCGAGGCGCTGCAGAGTTGCTCACGTAGGACACACCCATACCGATATGGTGTTGAGATTTGTCGCTTGAAGCTGTCGCGCGCTGTCGCTCGCTTTTGTCGCCCACGTAGGACACGGCCTAAAGGTCTCTCACAGAGTTAAAGAGGCGAGAATCGCGCGTTACTTGAAACTACTGAAAAACCGGAACGATTTAGGTGTTCTTTCTTCCCGCGCGCTATTAGAGAATGGAACGGTAGAGAAAAGTTATGAAAGTGGTTAATGAACCCTCTGCCAGGCACTTAAATGTGATTTGCAGAGTATCTATGTATCGATCTACATCTTGTTTGCGCATTTTGTACCAATAATTTTGAGCTACTCGACGTTCAGGGATTCTTTGAACCGAGTGACCTGCAAAAAATTGAGTCTTGGGCCTGCCTTAACACTTTGGTTCCTAATTTTTTGGCATTACTAAGCGTGAACCATTCCTTGTTGACCTATTTAGTACTCAGTCCTCCACACGGAAGTGTAGCTGTCCAAATGTTGTGCTTGTTGCCATTTGTCCCAGTCAAGGCCGGCCCATTCCATGCTATGTATCTCTGTCTGTCAGCATTTGCGCGCGAAACTACTGGCCAATACACAACTTCGAAATGGTATTCAGTTAGGCGGAATGTCCATCTTGCTAGGCGACTGCTCGGTTCCTTTATATTCAATACAATTGAGGTGCTTTGTGGTCGGTTACGGCCCTGAATCATCGTTGATACAAATAACATCGAAAGTATACGTTTCAGCAAAAATTAAAGCTAGCTTCTTCCTCTGTGTGGTTGTAAAATTTCTTTCTGCTCTGTTTATTTGCTTTCAACCATAAGTCTCAGGGTGCTCTCGACCAATCACTTCCTGAGTTAGGACCATGACCAATGCGAAATTGCTCGAGTTACACCAGAGTATGAACTGTTTACTGAAATCAAACAAAAGCAGTTCAGGACTTGATGTAATCATTCTTTCAATTTTTTGAATATTGCGTTGTGCTTTTGAGGCAATTGGAACTTCACATCATTCTTTAACCAGTGGAATATGTTTTCTATAAAAATTCGTTGGTTCCACATATGACTGTGAATTTTTTATGTTCGAAAATATTTTACGGCTTCTACTAATCGTGTGAATGCCACCTGACATATTATATGTCCTACGTATAGGACCCACTATAGTGTGCAGTGACTCTTCTAGCATCAGTGTTAATCTCGCACTTTTACAGGCGATCGAAAAATTCGCCTAAATGCAACACATACTTCTGTATGCCCTTAGTAAACGCAATGGTGTCGTTTGGGTACATCATGCACTATTTTGGTTTCAGCCCCCACAACACACCATCCACCAATCGCTGAAGGGATGATGGAGCGTTCTTGAGCCCAAATGGCATATGCCAACATTGCTAATGGCCGACGATTGGAGTTGAAAATATGGTTTTCGGGCTGTCCCCTGGTGCTACCTCTAACTGATCATACCTACATCATAAATCCAGGGTCGTAAAATACTGACACTGATCTAGGTTATGATGTTCGGAATCGAGAAGGTGTCTGTTACAGTTTCCAGATTCGAAAAAAAAAGAAAGAAAGAAAGAAAGAGAGAGAGAGAGAGAGAGAGAGAGAGAGAATGTAATCGTAGCAAAATCTATATGCCTTACCCACGTGTGATGCTTTTTTGGAAATTAGGACTATGGGTCCTATGTTGTTACTGTCACCTATAATCCTGCCCTGAAGTTGATAATTTATAAATTTCTCCATAACCGGATGCAGACATTGAAAAACATGATGTGGTTTCTTAAAAACAAGTGCTCGTTCCCAGTGTAGCAGGTAACAGGCCTGGAAGGTTGAATAGTCCTACCTCTTTTCTTAATGGGTCCTCCACAGCGATTCAGTAAACAGACTCTTCTGATGTTGCATCTATCTGTGAAAAAACTTAGTTAAATTGCATTCATCCAATGCCTCTAAATATGGTACCAGGGGCAGACTAAGGATGTTGGCGGCCTGGGGCAGCGACAAAACAAACTGAGGCCCCCCCATCCACTTATAAAAACAGGTATTACTATAAAACAGCAACTTTCGCATTTTGGAGGTCTTCCCAGGACGAGAGGTACAGGCCAGTCTATAAAAAACAAAAAATAGCTTTCGAGATTCGGAGGCCCCAGAACGAGACACGAAATAGAGAGAGTGAGAGAAAGGGTGTTCTTTCGGGGTATTTGGAGGCCCTCCAAGAAGAGAGGCCTGGGGTGGACCGACCCCAACCCCTCCTTAGTTTGTCACTGCCAGGTAACCTGCATTACCTGTATCTCCAAAAAGCCAAAATTATGAATACTGACTGGTACTACCTTGATACATTGCATATCACATATTAGGACACACTACATCCTACAAAACACTTAGCTGCATCAGCCAATGGTTCCACAATAAGTAACGTATTCACCAGCAAATCAGTACCAACCTCAACCAATTTATTTTTCCTGTACCGGTCAGTATGTTATCTCGCGAGTTAACGTTAGGAGATTTTGAACGCAGTTTAAGCCATCTACTCGACGTCTCGTGCATATCTTGTGGCAGTAAAGGTATTCTGGGAGCAGAGTGTAGACGACTCGGTGCTCCATCTAGTTCCACTGTACGATGTTCCAAGTCAGTTTTACCGTAATGCACAACCAGCAAATGCAATCCGAGAGAATGACATCATAACTGCTGGCTACAAGAGACGGAACTACCCAAACTTGGAAGTCCAGAGTACCTGACCCGATGAACTAACATGCCTCCCACCTAGGCTGCTTAACATCTAGCATAATCCTTTTTGTGCCTTTTTCTCAAGCATGCATCTGCTGACTACCGATACCTGGGAACTGGTATCAAACAAAAATTAAATAAATTTTTTTTTCTTACTAGAAGAAAGGTTTGTCACTGATTTTGCAAATTTATTAACTCTTACTAGGAGTGTTGCAAAGTGAAGACCTCCCCATCCCGTTTAACGGTTCAGAGTGGAATCCACCTTTGTGCATCTGCCAATTAGCGCTACTACACTCTCGCTTTAAATGCCCAAGTTTTTACATCGTACTTGAGGCGAGCAGACCGCTCAAGGCGCCCACGAAGCATGTCGGTGGAATCCGCTGAGGCTGCAGAAGTTGAGATGGGGTACTTGTCGGGCCGGCAGCGGTGTGACCTCAGGTGGCGTGGCAGGCAGGGCTGGTGTAGAGACCCTGTATAGGGAGAGAGTGGCTGTGAGTGATACTGCTGCTGATTGGCTGAAAGCCCACGACGCCATAATTTTACCAAGCTTGATGGACTTCGTATTTGCATCAATAAATACTGTGAGCGTTTGTGTAATCTAGTGTCTGAAATGCTTCTGACAGAGATATCGGTGTTCAGTAACAGGTTGTAATAAGGCAGGTTATGCTGCACTTCTTCTGTCAATCTATTGACGTCAATTAACTTCCATCAATAAACAAGCTGTTAGTTGGTTTGTGTCAATAATTTTAAAACTTCACGGCAGTTTTTGAGATTACATGTTGATTTGAAGTAATTTACTGAGTACAACTAATAAAGTGCATTACATGATCATTAAATATATGCAAGAGAAACGCCTCGTCATTTGTCTGATGACTGTAAAATTCGATGTGAAGATCGCTATCCTATGCTTGTGTTCTCAATGAATGAAGAAAGACGGAAACAGTGGGCAGTGGAAGTTAACAGAGAGAGTGAGAACTGTAAAGGCGGCTTATAGAAATCACCGAATAACTACTTTCTGTTTGAAGTAAGTATTTTCTGCTGTCCCAAATAACAAAGGCTAGTAACTAAATAAATTACCGTGAGTGGAATTCTACCGTGTTGTAGGGAGCGTGTAGCGATTTCGTTATCCGAAGGTAGTGAGTTTGAATCCAATATTTTCTAGCTTTTTATTGGTTCATGATTTTTATTTGTGACATGTCAAACTACACCATATGTTTTAACGTGGCTAGGAACCCTAAGTCAGCCCATGTCCGACTGGCACATTACCCATGTCTGTGTATTGTTGGCTATTCTCAATCCTATAATTGGTTATTACTTTATTACTAGGTCTTAATCGTTCATCGGCCATGGCCGGATAGATTGCGTCAGAACATACAAAACTGTAAAAAAAGAGACACAACGCTTCTATAAACAATGGTTATAAACAACACTTATAGGAACCATGATCAGTCTGTGGGTTTGCAGTGATCTAATCTCTTGCTGGAAGATATTATCCTCACAGTCTTCTTTTGCAGGAGAAAAATGTTTTGACTTCCAGGAGAGTGTCCCCACGGTAACAGTCCATATGTGATGTAGCTGTGAAAGAGTGCATAATATACTGTCATTAAATATTGATCGGTTATAACACATTTGAGTTTCCTGAGGAGATAAATGACTCTAGAGAACTTAGAACACACATGTGAAGTGTGTTCGGCTCACGTCAGTTTATTGACGATTTTGATACCCAGGAGTTTGACACTGTCTTCATCTCATATAGAACCACTGTCACCAATGCTGCATAATATTTTCTGGGTTTTATGTTGTCGGATTCGAATCACTGTTTTGCTTCTTCAAACAAAATATCAGCATTGTTTAGAGTCTCAGCAGAGTTTCCTTTTGTCATTAATGTTGTATTATCTACAAAGAGCAATGAATGACCATCACAACTCAGATCATTGACAAATATTAGGAAAAGCAGAGGGCCAAGTGTGGAGCCCTGTGGTACTCCATGTTCAAGTGTCAATTAACGAGACGTCGCTCCCTAGTTACAAACCCTCTGCCATCTGCCTCTCCGATGTCACATGGAAATGGGTAACTATTGACTCATTTTGGATATTCAATTACTTATTTTGAGTCAGTTTCTGCTATTTCAAGAGAGAAAGTATTGGTATTTTACCGATTTTCCGTGGTATAGTTGCGGCGTTCCTCTTCGTTATCTGTCAGTCTACTCCCCACTTGTCCTCTACATATATGTAGATTTTGACAAGTCGAAAGTTTATGTTGTTGGCTTATAGAAGAAGGGCACCCAAAAAATAAATAGACAGCGAAACTATAAAAGCGTATTAATAGATACTCATCTTGTTTTGGTGTTTTCTTCTTTGTTGTTACTCAGCTTATTCTTGTTTTCTGGGGCTTGCTTGCACTGTGAAGTTTTACGAGACCTAAACCTTGCAGTGACTTTGCAGGAAGTCCAACTACTGTGGATATGATTCTTGAAATAATTCACTTCACTTTAATCTCTTAATTTTATTTTCTATAATAGTATTTCATTACACAAAAATATATACCTCCTAGTGCAACTTTACGGATACATTACAAAAGCGTCTGACACTCTCCACATCGAAGCCGACAGTGTCAGTAATGGCAAACCTTGTCTTCCAGTCCACTTTCACCTCTCAATACAAATGAGCGTTTATTTTATTGGCTGATTTTCAAGGTTGTTGAACATACAGAGATATTCACATAAATAAAGTTTATATCATAAATATTTTGTTTTCTTATTTTAATTCGGTGTAAGTTGTCTTGAGTTTTTGTAAATACATTTTGAAATGTGTTGTTGACCTGTGTTTTATTTTGACCTGGTTAAATGGCGTAGTTTTGTTTATTCAACAGAAATATAATGTTTTGACTCTTTGCATGATAGTTCACTCATTTTTGTGTTTGTTATAAAATGGTATATTCTTTCAGCAAGTGTATTTTGGCGTGGCTATTTCGTTTGTTTATGATCAATATTTCCATGGATTTGAAAAGTACCATTATATTTACTTATTTGCGAGGATTGTAATGTTTTATATGGGGACTAATGTCACTTTATATCAATGGCATAGCTTTATGGGACAGAAATGTACTACGATTTGGAACTAAACTATTAGGTAGAAATATAGGGTATGCATATATAGAAATGTTACACAGTGTTCCTAAAAGTATGTTCAGAAGGACGGGATGCGAAAAGGAATAAGAGTTTACTAATTTCAGCGATGGAAATCCGAGAAAAAATCTGAAATAGCATAATTTTCTTCTTTCAGATACATCACAAAAAATAGTCTTTTTCTTATTCATCAACTGCCAATTGTCGATGTTACTAGAACATCGTAAAATACGGCTATCAACATTCGTTAGACATAGATATTGTTTTAATATCTTTATTTACACCAATGATCACAAAATTTATCATCGTTTTGATGACCGCTTTCGGTCAGTGATAATCATTTTCAAGTCTACAGCAAATTAGAAACAAAAGGACACATTTAGTAATAGACTAACTACCGTTAGACTATACGTTATAAAACATAAATAATGCATTACGAACGTCAATATATAAAAAAGTGTTTAACACGTTGGCTGCCGCGATGACGTCAGAGCCGCCTGCTGTAGCCGCCGGCAGCCAACGTATTACCTGTTGTTACATTCCGGTTGTAGAATCACTGGATAACTCCAGGTATAGATAACGCAGGAATAAGCTAACTACGGAATAACTTTGAGTGTGCGTTGTACGATGCTATTTTATTCCCCGGTTTGTAATTCCAGGACTCAGGGTCTCATCCCGTTATGTTGGCAACAGATGAAGTGTGTTGTGTGTATTTTCGCGTACGCGATTCAGTTTCATGTCTCGAGTTATTGTCGTAGGCAAAAGACGTGTGATGAAAATGAGCGATGAACGAGCACTAGCGCAAAATCATTCGCTGGAGGAAGTTGTATGACTTGTCGATATTGTACACGAGTTTAGAAGCGTTGTAGAAAAAAGAAAACAGACGCAGTAACATCAGAGTCTGTATAATAGAAACAGTTATTCAAAATTAACATCTGAAAGTCTACATAATACAGATAAACTGAAGAACTCATTGAGGTATTCTCTTAATTAGGCTCTGGATATATGACTATTTTCAATTTTTATACAGTGTAATGTTATTAACTTATCCTGATGCTGAAATATATTTTCATGTCCTCAACCCTTCTTATATATCATTACCCGATTAAAGACTGTCTTGTTAATAAAAGTAAACTACAGATAAAGAAATGTTTTCTTTTGTGAAAGAAGAGAAAAATATGTGGTAGGCATAACGTACCCCCCTACCACCCCCTCGTTAGTACAAGTTATTGTTAGGGAAAGAGCATTGATATTGCGAGGGTTTATAGGTTTGTGATCCTAATGTTTTCATTAAAAGGCGGAAAGTTGTTCGAACACCGTAACGGTGTTTACAAAAAGAATCATTCCAAACAGATAACATGCTGGAACAATATTGCTATTGACGTAATGTGGCAGAAATTGGGGACACTGATGTTCTATAAAACGATATGCACTTGAGAAATCGCAATGGTTTTAACTAATATTGTCAAATATTGAAACAGTTGTCAATAGAAATACCACCCGTCTCAGGGTTTTTTTTTTCGATTTCGTTACGTCTGTTATGGCACTATCGGCAAAAAAACTAAACAGTTTTTCCACTAATGCAGGAATTGTAGCAAACGCCAGGTAAACAACATTATTTTGGGCCAGATCGTCGTTTCGATGTAACTAATTTACGTAAATAACACGCCAGAATTCATGAAATGCTTGTGGCGACTAATCATCGTGTACTGTACGTCGTCGTCGTGTTTATAAAGAGGATTCGCGCGCCGCCACAGATGTTGTTGCCGCAGCAAGTCTGTTTATTCTTTGTTTTTGCGAGTCTCCTGTTTATTGTTTAGTACATAGTTACGACTGTAATCTTCTGGTTGAAACATTGTGCTTTTGATTTGACGATTATACTTTAACGTAAAGCGTCTCTCATTTGTATTTAATGTATTGATCTACAGTCACAGGTTTACTAAATAAATTATTTCAAAATGGTTTCTGCAGAGAACAATTCCGCGTTCTAGCGGCTTGAAAGATACACGCTAACAAAACGTCGGACAGTTCTGCTTCAGCTACCTCGACAATTGGTGACCCCGACGTGATTCAAGCCTGCAGAAAACGCGAGAAGATACTAGCAAGATGTCGAAGGAAGAACCTAGAGTTTCAAGAATTGCAGTACGCTTGCCGCCGTTCTGGCTAAATAATCCTGTGTTATGGTTCGCCCAAGTAGAGGCAAGTTTCCATTGTGCAGGAATTACCGCCGACTCGGCGATGTTTTCTTTGGTCGTGAGCCAATTAGATCACCAATATGCCGCGGAAATTCAAGACATTATAACCGCGCCGCCGACAGCAGATGCACACAAGAAGCTGAAAACAGAGCTGATTCGAAGAGTAGCCGCTTCACAGGAGGAACGCATACGGCAAGTGCTCACACAAGAAGATGTTGGTGATCGCAAACCTTCTCAGTATCTAAGGCATTTGCGAAGCAAGGTAGACGTCGGTATGGTTCCTGGCAACTTGTTACGCACAATTTGGAGCAACCGCCTGCCACCACAAGTTAAGGCGATTATAGCGTCTCAAACAGAGATGTCTCTTGACGCTGTAGCGGAACTCGCAGATCGTATACAAGAGGCAATCACACCAGTGCGTGTCTGCGCCGTGTCAGAAGCCGGCAACAGTACGGCGGCAACGTCGGGAGTTGCGCGTAACGACTATGATTCATTAGCAGCGAAGGTAGACGTTCTTTGTAACCAGCTCAGTGAACTGATGACTCGACAAAGCGTCAACAAAGGCAGAAACCATTATCGACGCAGGTCCAGAAGTAGATCTTCGAAAGGCACTTCGTCTCCTGATGCAGAACATTCAATGTGCTGGTACCACCGTAAATTTGGTGAACAGGCACATAAATGTACTAGTCCTTGCTCGTTCCCAAATGCCAGCGGAGGTCGACCTTAGGCGCAGCAGACTGCTGAACAGGATCACAGCGCCTGTTTATCAGCGACAGGAAGTCTGGAATGAAATTTCTGATAGACACAGGTTCTGATTTGAGTATATTACCACGAACTGCAATATATCGCTGCCGTCCACCAACTGCATTCTGTTTATCAGCCGCTAATAATTCAATGATACGGACTTATGGAATGCAGAGTATTGAGCTGGACTTAGGACTACGTCGCGCCCTGAATTGGAATTTCACCATAGCAGACGTCGCTGAGCCAATCATCGGTGCGGATTTCTTGGCATATTACCGACTGTTTCCTGACGTAGCGAATTCCCGGCTTGTGGACAACGTGACTGGCCTAACTTCACCTGGTTTTCGCCGTAGCACCAACACACCCAGCGCCAAGCTCGTGCAAGCGAAAAACTGTAAGTACTCATCTCTATTATGTCAATTTCCGACTTTGACTAGGCCCCCTGGAGCCCCAAAACTAGTGCAACATAAGACTGTGCATTACATTAATACCACAGATGGCCCTCCAGTGTCATGTAGGCCCAGAAGGCTGGCATCAGATCGACTAGCAATAGCAAAGGCAGAGTTTTTCACAATGTTAAAGGAAGGCATTATTCGCCCCTCGAGTAGCCCATGGTCTTCAGCACTTCATATCGTCCCTAAAAAGAGTGGAGCATGGCGCCCCTGCGGCGATTATAGAGCACTTACTGCAAGAACAATACCAGACCGTTATCCAGTTCCGCTGTTGCGAGATTATAATCATGCCTTACATGGTGCAACGATATTTACTGTGCTAGATTGTGCCAAAGCTTAAACTCAAATACCGGTGGCGGAGAAAGATATACCTAAAACGGCAATTATCACGCCATTTGGCTTATTTGAAAGCATGTATATGACATTCTGTTTACGCAATGCAGCTCAGACTTGGCAAAGGTTTATTGATTCAGTATTACAAGGACTACCTTTTTGTTTCTCTTACCTTTATGATATCTTGATATTTTCGGCCACCAAGAACAACATCTCAAATCAGGGTTTGAACGCTTGGAACAGTATGGCGTAGTTTCGAACATAGCCAAATTCATATTTGGGCAACCTGAAATCGATTTCTCGGCCATCGTATTTCGGCTGCGGGCTCCCTTCCCTTACCGGGTAAGGTTCAAGCTATCCTAGAAATACAGAAACCAAATACCATCAAAGAGTTACGCAGGTTTCTCGGGATGCTGAATTTTTATCGTCAACATCTGCCACGAACAGCAGAATTAGAATAACCCTAGACAACAGCGCTTTCTGGACCCATGATTAAGAGAAATTCATTAGTACAGTGGACTGAAGCAATGAATTCTGCTTTTGAGGCCGCGAAACGTTGCTTGGCGGACGCTGCATTGTTGGCCCATCCTAAACTTGACGCACCATTAGCGGTAGTGGTTGGTGCAAGTTTAAAGGCTACAGGTGCCGTATTACAACAATGGACGAATGGCTCATGGCAACCACTAGCGTTTTATTCGCATAAGCTGTCGCCTTCACAACAAAAGTGGAGTACTTACGACCGGGAACTTCTTGCAAGGCTATTAAATATTCCCGGCCTCAGATAGAAGCGAGGGATTTTGTTATCTACACATATCATAAGCCACTGACGTATGCATTCAGACGCAATAGTAACAACTGTTCACCTAGGCAGTACAATCATTTAGAGTTTATTGCACAGTTTACCACTAAAATAGAGCACGTCTCTGGATTAGATAATGTGGTGGCCGACTGTCTCTCGCGAGTAAACAGTATCTCAAGCCCAATCGACTTCACTGCACTTGCTCAGGCACAACAATCTGACCAAGAGCTCCAGATATTGCTAAAGGATGACGACACAGCATTACAGAAGCAGCTCGTTATCGTTCCCGGCACAGATGCTAAACTGTACTGTGATGTCTCGACTGGAAGACCAAGACCATTCCTTCCTACTCAATTTCGCAGACAAGCTTTCGACAATTACCATGGTTTATCTCATCCCGGAATTCGCCCTACGTTCCGCCTCATATCAAAGCGTTTTGTCTGGCCAGGAATGGAAAAGAACTGCCGTGAGTGGACGCGTTCATGTGTTCCACGTCAATGCAGTAAAGTGTCTCGTCACGTACATGCTCCAGTGGGCAATTTTCCCGACGTCTCCTCACGTTTTGCACATGTGCATCTTGACGTAGTAGGTCCGTTAAGTCCATCAAATGGTCAGCGTTACTTACATACTATTATGGACCGTTTCACTAGATGGCCGGAGGCAGAAACTCTAGCCTCAGCCTTTGTGTCCACAAGGCTGTCAAGATTTGGATGCCCACCGCATATAACAACAGACCGAGGCAGGCAGTTTGAGTCAGACTTATTCGCCAAGCTTGCACAATTCTGTGGGTATGTTCATCACAAGACCACAAGTTACCATCCTGCAAGCAATGGTTTAATTGAACGATGGCACAGATCGCTCAAGTCTGCTCTTATGTGCCATGACACAGCCTGGACAACCGCGCTACCAATTGTGTTACTGGGTCTACGAAATGCCTACAAACCCGACATAGACGCTTCCTCGGCAGAACTGGTTTTCGGCGAAGCGTTACGCCTTCCAGGTGAATTCGTTGACGTCAGTTCCTTTCAGTCCATTGTGCAAGACCAACCCGATTTACTACGTCACTGGCGCAAACGTATCGCATGTTTTCGCCCACAACAGGGTTCCAGACATGGCACCCCATACTGTTAACAACAGCCCACCTCTTTTTCCACAACCAGCGCGCACAGCCCGTTCCGGACGGCACGTACATTTTCCTGCACGTTTTAGAAGATAACGCTCCGCTTCCACCGCGGGGGCTGATGTGGCGACTAATCATCGTGTATTGTACGTTGTCGTCGTGTTTATAAAGAGCATTCGTGCGCCGCCACAGATGATGTTGCCGCAGCAAGTCTGTTTATTCTTTGTTTTTGCGAGTCTCCTGTTTATTGTTTAGTACATAGTTACGACTGTAATCTTCTGGTTGAAACATTGTGCTTTTGATGTGACGATTATACTTTAACGTAAAACGTCTCTCATTTGTATTTAATGTAAGTCACAGGTTTACTAAATAAATTATTTCAAAATGGTTTCTGCAGAGAATAATTCCACGTTCTAGCGGCTTGAAAGATACACGCTAACAAAACGTCGGACAGTTCTGCTTCAGCTGCCTCGACTTGCTGATATCAACTGCATGTTAATACAAACAAACGGTATTATTTCTGGAGGCAGAGAAATAGTTTCACCTGTCCATCCTATGCTCCAGTTTCTCAGCACAAGACTGAAAGGACGAACTAATGCTTTCTTTCAAACGCGAAATCTGGATATAAATCCTGAATCATCTAAATAATTGGAGGGGGGAGGTCCCTTTTTTCTCAATTCTAAGGAGCAAATCAGCCAAAATATCATTATCGCTATCTGAATCAATAACTATTCGTGCAATTTGAAAACTTCTTCCACTATTAAGCTCGCCAAGCGGCCAGAAATCGCCGGTTACGTTTTTCCGAGCTTATTCTCTGGTTGGGCGTTATTCCGATTTTGTACAACGCGTTTCTCACGCTGTTCCGGGAATAGAGCGTAAGCGGCTGCTAACCGAAGATCGTACAACCGGCCCATAATGTAATATAACCATAATGGCATCAAAACAGCATAAGTGTATTTTCATTAATGCGTCGTGATGAAAGTTTATTTTAAACATCGAAATGGGCCACAGAGTTGGTGACAACATGTTTGCTACGCTACTGTGCAGAACAAACTTTAGTTCAATATCTGTTTAATGGTAATTTGGTCGTACAACCGCTAGGTGTCGATACTGTGGTCCTTAACATATTCAGCTTTAATTTAATTATACTAAAGATAAAAATATTTTGCGAGAAAGGCTCTCTTATGTTAGTTTATAAATATGTACACCTGAAAACTGTAATGAACTGTGTAACGAGGCTTTCATTAGCTCAGAAATTTATTAAGCCTGTATAAATATAGATGAAAGGCATTTGTTTTATGTGTACTGAACATTATGCTGGAAAATCTGCTTTGGTCTCATATGTCTATCTGATGCCTATTTTAACGGTGAGTGGCTACATTTCTGCATGGGCCGCTACGTAAACGCATGTACCGTGCAGAAGATAGTAAAAACATGGCGGTCATGGATCGGTTAGCCACTATCTCCATATGCATGCCCTCTAGGACGGTGGTGTGAGCCATCACCACCTCGTACAAGGCAAGCTGCGGCATCACATCGTCTACATGTCGGCGGCGCCCTTGGTCCAAAGCTGGGCATCGTGCAGTCCACGATGGCTCTGATCCTAGATTCGTAGCCCACCATCGGTGTCGTGCAGTCTAGCAAAGAGCTAATAATAATTTCGTGTGGCTCATTGGCCTGGTGCAAGTCTTCCAATTGGAAGTGATTTCGGCCAGTGGCGTAACTAGGACTTGGCTTTGGAGGGGGGGGAGATAGATCTGCTTGATGAGAAAAATTGTAGGCAGTTTCCAGACAGAATACCATCTACCACTCCCGATGAGGAAACTAATGCACTCCCTTCCAATGAAAGCTTATGGTAAAAAACACAGGTTTCAAATCTTTACCTTTACCAGATTGCTGTTATACGATTTCTTTTTTCTTTTTTCCTGTCTCTCTCTCTCTTTTTCGGGTTCTTGGGAGGGATCTATCCCCCCTCATCCCCCCCCCCCCCCCATAGTTACGCCACTGATTTCGGCGACTTGCGTGTCCCTAGCCTACCCCAGTTATACAACCGGAGAAAGGGGACTTACGGCTTAACGCGGAATCCGAACTCGTGTCGTTTCTGGCGACTCCTCACATCGTTGAGAGGTGAAGGTTGGATAGAATGCAAAATGAAAAAATCCGAGGTCTGACCGGGTTTTGAACACGCGACCCTTTGGTTTCCAGTCAAGCGCTTTACCCCAAGACCACTGGGCAAGACTAGCAAATAGCTTAAAAAGATAATAGCGAAAACTCTTTGCTGAAAGGTGCCACAGTGCTCCCAAGCAGCTCCTAGTACCATGAGTTTGAACTAAAACTGGGAGTGAACGCCCGATTAACACTGTGAGACTCAGAGCACTTACACCATTCGACGGCGTACTTTAAAGGCACAGGGAATGGTTGGAAGATGGACTGTATGTACTACATACGGCTGTAATAGCTAAATACAAAGTGTACACACCGTAATCTTTCCCCAGGTTCCCAAAAAATAGAGAATTCTAAATATTATAGTTCAATACGTTGACTGCTACAATGACATCAGAGCCGTCTGTTGTAGCCGCCGGTGGGCTCATGGCAGCGAAGGTGTTAAGGGGGCTACTATTAGGCCTACTGAGATCTTTTACTTTTAATAAACAGTGTCTTTAAGCTTTGATTTACTTTTCTTTACAAGTTCTTTACAGATACAGGCAGTGGGTTATTCATAATTAAAGAGCTTGGACAAAAGGTTGAAGAAGCAGGGCTCAAAGCACTGGGATAAAAGCTGTGTATTATGCCCACAGTAGGGGAGACTGTTGTACCTTGGTCATAGTGTACATCAGATCACTTGATTGTTCTTCAGAACAAGCTGCCTGTTAGAGGGCAACTGTAGAAATTGTTAGAGGGCAACTGTAGAAATGATTCATGCTTCATTCATCACAGCGTTCTGCCAACCTGCTTTTGTAGTGCTGTGAGACTGAAATTATGTAACAAGTTTAGAGTGCAAAAAGTAACAGTTTTCGTGTTTAGTTTCTGTATTTTGGTGACCAATTGTTACGGTTGACGCATACATCATGTACCCCATCTCTGGTGATCTGGTGAGTAAACTGACACAGAGTTTGTAGATTTGAACCTAACCTCAAAGCAGTTGTAAAGCTTTCAATTGCAAGATGCAAACTCTTGTACCTCAGATCACAAACACATCATGTACCTTGGATCAATGATTCTAGGTACAAGATGTTAAAATTTTGTGGTTTTGCGTTTTAGGCCACAATGCCAAGAACTAAAACAGGCAAGAAGCCATGAACAAAGCAGTAAAAGCTATCAGTTCTCTAGGAGAGAGCAAGATTTCCATCAGAGAAGCCTATAAAATTTATAATGTTGAATTCACAATACTTGTTCGACATTTTCAATCATTTACCTAAGCAGTCTGGCAGGGAGGAATATTCTTATGTTTTTAAGTATACACAGACCATTGCAAAAATGAAGTATGGACTTACAAAAAAGGAAGTCAGGATCCTTGCATATAAATATGCTGTTGCTAACAATAAAAATGCCACTAAGTCGAATGAAGATGAAATTTCAGGGGAAGAGTGGATGTGGCTATTTATGGAGAGACATGCAAAAGCTTTATCAATAAGGAAGGCAGGGAAAACAAACCTGTCTCGAGCAATCAGCTTTAACAGAACTAATGTCGAAATGTAGTTTTACAACCTCGAGGATGTACATCGACAAATGGGCCCTTTTCCACCACACTGTATTTGGAATCAAAATGAAGCAGACCTGGCAACTGTTCAGACCGCTGCTGAAATAGTTGCCCCAAGAGGAGTAAAACAGATCGGTAGTGTGACGTCAGGTGAAAGAGGACACTTAGTAACGCTGAATGCATGTATAAATGCTCTCGGAACCCATATTCCACTAATGCTTATATTTCTGTGGGTGAACTACAAAAGCTTTAAGCTTAAGTAGGCCCCTCCTGGAACATTATTGGCACAGCAAATTTATCTGGTTGGTCAAAAGAAACATTTTATCTCCAGTTTCTTGACCATTTCATAGATCACATGAAGCCATCTAAAGACAAAAAAATTCTTTTAATAATCGATAATCACAAGACACACTTTTCAGTGGAAGCTGTGGAGAAGGCATCAGAGGCTGGCATAGTTATGCTTACATTCTCCCCTCACACATCTCATAGGCTCGAGCCTTTGAATGTTTCTGTCTACTCTTTTCTAAAAAGTAGTTGCAACAAAGCTGTTGACGTGTGGCTCTTAAACAATGCGGGTAAGACATTTTACATCTATAGTGTTTCAGAAGTTGTTGGTCAGATTTACTTTCGTGTATTTAGCACAAGTAACATTCTCAGTGGGTTCCTATTTCTGTTGGACAGAAACGTTTTCATGGATGACGACTTTTTAAGTTGTTATGATTGAGACTGCCATAGCACAACAACATCTAGATCATAGAATTTCAATATTGCACAAACCAAGTCTAAAATGTTGTTTAAATATATTGTTTTAAAACTTTTACAGCATTATTATTACTCCCCTGCCTATATTTAGTTTACAATTTGTATGATTCAAGGTACAAGAAGGTGTGTTTTTATCTGATTGAAGGTACAAGTGCGTGTGATCCACGCTACAAGCCCATCTTACACTGTGGATCACTTAAGCAAATATTGTCAAAATATTTTAAATTTTTCAGTGAGTTTGGGAATGAACTAGTAGTAAATGTTGCTGCAAAATATGTAATGAAAATTGTAAAGTCTTTCTCATTACAATTAAGATACAAGTATCCTAAAAAGTGATCCAAGGTACAACAGTGTCCCCTGCCTTGTGGAGAAAGATTTCAGAAATACAATTTTGTAAAACTGAGGGAAAATCTAATTTGTTCATGGCATGTCTTTTTTCCCTTTTTTTATGGTGGTTAATATTTTGTAACAACAAATGCATGACAGCAAACTTCATTTGAATCCCTTCGTTTAAATTGTAGACGAGGTTTTAGGAACATCAGCACAATACCTTCACTGTCAGCTGTCTGTATTTAAGGCTAAACAGAAATTTAAAATAATGGGTTAGTTCAAAGAGCTGCAGGGCTGCTACTGCGCATGTGCAGTACAAAAATTCGTGTTCAAATTGAAATCCTGCAGCATGCTGCAGCCTACCGGCTGTTCAAGAAAGCTCCCAGCTGCAGCTTCCTGGTTGCATGAGCTGCAGGGAAAATTTCCTCCCGCAGGCTGGCTGACGTCATCGGTATCGCACATGAGTGGTAGTGCCTCCTTTGCTGCTGCAGCTCTTTGAACAAACCTAATGTCTTAGATTTTCGTTGTCATTTCCACTATTTTGCCTAATGCACTGCCTTCCATGCCTAACTTCTCTTGCAAACTGCGTTTGTGTTTGTGGCTACAACTTACGTATGTATTGTGTTATTTTCAGTTCGAATTCTATCCAAATAAACTGTGCACATAATGAAGAGTATTATTTGTCCATCTACAGAACTACAATAAGTGTGATCGATATTTACCACACATTTCGTTTCAATGAATGTAAAACACCTTCACTGGTCTGTAATGAGTGCTATGTACAATTTTGATTTCATAATTCGAAAACAGTTCATTAAAATTTAGTAAAATGTTCATTTTTCTTGAATTACGAAAATGTTTTCTTATATTTTCGCCTTACTCATGTGCGCCAACGTGTTACACAGTTCATGGCAGAGACGATTGGTTTAGTTTCTTCTACAGTACACTTAAAAAAATCATCATCTAACATAATGTCTTAAAAAGGCGTAATAAATATAAATCTCGCAAATTAATTTTGGAAAGCAGCGAAATAAATTATGGAATCACAGATATGAAGGCAAGCACAATCCACAACTCGAACCAACAGATGGCATTGCTAGCGGTGTCACCTAAAGTTGGTATTAGGGGAGAGCGGGGCAAGATGGGGTACTTAAGCACTTAACAATTTTTTGTAGGCTTACAAAATGCTCTAGTAAAATACCAGATATTCCACCTTAAACTTCAGTATTTCTAGAGTTTATAAAAAAATAGGACCAAAATTTTTAGTATTTACTATTAAAAAAAATATTTTCCCAGGTCTTACCAAGTACCCCATCTTGCCCTCACTGTAGGGCAAGATGGGGTACGCAGGTGAGGCGATATGGATTACCTCAATACTGTATAAGGCAAAGGTAATTAAATTATTCAATGAACACAGGATTACAAATTTATAAAAGAATTATTCTAATATCTAATGAAAATGCTTGAAGTAAACATTGTGTGATGTTAAAAGTTCAGTTTATTGTAATTCAGTTATTATTGTCGTTTTGTAAGCAAAATTCACACACATGATGTACCTCGGCATCCTCGCCCTCTTCTCCTGCACATGAACAGTGAGCCCATTTTTTGCAAGAGATGCATGACACCCGTCCTTCTGTTGAGTGCGAGTAGAAGTAGCCGCAATGCAGGCACGCAGTCTCATCTTCTTCTAATGTACTTTCTTCTTCAATTTTTTTTATCTTCTTTGCCAAGTTCGTCATTGCTTTTTTATTGTTCTCATTTTTGCCTTTACAAACAGAGGGATTTTTTTAACAGTCTTCTCAGGTGAATCTTCCTTCTTTTTTCCAGGCTTAACTTTACTTGCACTCTCCAGGAATTCTCTTCTGTAAGCGGAGCTAGTAACAACAACAGTTTTTCCTTTTTTTGAGGACTGTTTTTCAGATGTTTTTCTTTCCGACATGAGGGATCGGGACAATCTGTTCAGGTGAAACAGCAAATGACCTTAATTGATTGGTGTTGTTCTCAGAAGCCTGCTTGTTTGTAGTGTGGTAGTTGGGGTTATTATTATTCCAAAATGAGCACCCTGGGCTTAGGCCTACAGCAGGCGCATCTTGCTCTTTAGTACCGGCTTGGTTGAGAGGACCATCGCTTGTCTCTGACATAAACTGCTTATGTGAGCCAAATGAAGCCTCTCCTTGGTCATTATTGACAGAAATGTTAGCGGCCTCACTTGTAGTTAAAGAAGTGTCTGTAGTGACAGAAACTTCAAACACTGAATCTGGGAAGATGTTTGGTTCGAAAGGGCAAATTCCTGTTTGTTGTTTTTTTTAACCGTTTATGGCAGTCAACATTGTTGCAGCTCATGTTATGTCATGTGGGGCAAGATGGGGTACCTAGTGGCAGGGCAAGACGGGGTACCCCATCTTGCCCTGCCACTAGGTACCCTGTCTTGCCCCCAGGGACCATTTTTACGTTAGGTTAATATTATAGCACCAAGGATATATTCAATTAGTTATTCCATGCATTAATTTATTGCTAAACAAGCTGTTTTTTCATTGATAATACTTACGAGTATGAGAACCAATTAGTTCTCTTACCTTTTCTTTCATATCGGCTCTCTCGTGACTTACAGGGTTTACATCCATGGCCATAATTTGATGCTCGCTCGGCTGCCATAAACTGTTGTAATACGTCTCTGACAATTTGTTGTATAGAGAAGTGAAGTCATGCTGGTCTTCCACAACAGCCAAAGGGACTACATTGGGGAGTCTGTCATACTTCTTTTGTCGAACTCTCCTTTGTTGCACCACTTGATGAATTCTTCCGTCCTAGCGATGTCTTGTATCAGAAGAACTTGGCACATCTCTTCTGCAATACCCTTCATTAGGTGCGTTATTTTGTCGGCCTCAGTCATATTCTGATTGACTATGTTACACAGGGCCAAAACATTCTGTATGTATGACTGTACGGCTCACCATGTTATTGTGCCCGGTTCTTCAGTTCTTCCGCCAAGTGGATTTGTCATTGGCAGTTTCCAAACGTCTTCTTGAGTTCTGTCTGGAACCTTTCCCCGTCATTCAGCTTCTCTTCGTTGTTTTCATACCATTTCTGGGTTGTTCTGTCCAGGTAGAAATAAACGTTGGCCAAGCACATTGTATGATCCCACCTGTTGTACTTAGTGACTTGGTCAAACCCATTTAGCCATTTGTTGGGGTCCTGTCCAGCATCTCCAGAGAACACTGACGGGTGTCTAATGTGCAGCTGGATTGCCACTGGTTTCGTGTCCATGGTTCTTCTGATGATACAGACTTTCGAAAGGATGTACTCGATATATCCCTTGTATTCTGGTTCTAGTCCATGTAAGCGACGGCTTTTAAGTTGCCTAATCGGAGCTACGGTGATGCAGCTGTTGCACAGAATACCCGGTGCCTCCACCAAACAATGCCGTGTTGAAATGGAAGCAGGCTTGACTTCGAAGGCAGGGTTGTCGACTGAACACAACACTTATAGTGAAAGCAGGTTTATTGTGAACTGAGCATACATGCAGCACTGACTGCCTCTCGGGCACAGTGTTCTGCTATTTATATACAGACAGAATGTACCAGAAATTAAAAGAATAGTTAACATAAGAAACATGTAGAAATTATGAGTGAATATAAGAAACATGTAGAACATTCTGGAAAATAAAATTTACAAATAAATAAATTTTTGCCATTAGACGGGATTGAACCGACAACCTTCAACACCGTAATTGGTGATGCTATCCATTGCATCTTTCGGGCCAGTACACTGTAATTGGAGTCTTTTTTATTGCAGATGGTCATTTATGTTATGTCGTGAGATTTCATTTTAAATTGCACAGGGTGCTCTGGCCAGTGTTTAAGAGGCACAGTTCAATTACACTATTGGCATTTGCTTGCATAAATACCTAAGCTAAACTTGTTGGCGACATGTAAGAACAATCGTGGGAAAGGTAAATGGTCCACTTTGACCATTATTGGGAGAATCTTTGGAAGGTGTCATTCCTCTGTAACCAAGACCACATATAAAACACTTGTACAACCCTGTCTTGAGTATTGCTCAAGTGCTTAGGATCCCCAACAGATCAGTTTAAAGGAGAACATATAAGGGGGCAGCTAGGTTTGTAACTGGTACATTTGACCAATACGCGAGTGTTGCTGAAATGCTTCAGTTGATGGTGGGAAGGAGACATTCTTTTTGAAAAACACTGTTGAAGAAATTTAGTAGGCAGGAATTTGAGATGGCCTGCAGAACAATTCTAATGACACCATCCTATCTTTTACATAAAGACCACAAAGATAAGATCTGAGACATTATGGCTTCTATGGATGCATACAAGGATTCATTTTTCCCTCGTTCTATATGAGTATATGAGGGTGTAAAAGGAAAGCAAGTGGCTAGTGTTGGTACTGAGTGGCCTCCGCCATGGACTTCTTGTTGAATGCGGAGTATATGTGTAGTTGTAGACTCTCACTTATGACTTTGTTAGGTACTTTTTTTTTTATCTGTTTACACAATTTTTTTAAATTTTATTTTGGTGAATTTGGGAATTTTGATACTCAGTCTCGCTATGACAACTTTGTGTTCACTAATCCCTGCAAATGTTTCGACACTCTTTATTACCTTCGGATTATTTGTTGTTAGGAGGTTAATATATTTTCTCAACTATTTATTATTCTAGTGCATTAATGAAGTTTATTAGACGAAGATTACTCACCAGGCGAAGGAGCACAGGTGTAACAGCATCACAAATAAATAAATAAATGAACACACACACACACACACACACACACACACACACACACACACACACAATCGCAAGCTTTCGTAACCCAGTTGCTTCTTCAGGCAGAAGGGAAGGAGAGGGAAAAGGAAATGATGAGGGTTTTAAGGAAGGGGGTAAGGAGCCATTCCAATCCCGGGAGAGGAAAGACTTACCTTGGGGGGAAAAATGGAGGGTAAACAAATGCACACATACCCACACATTCACACAGACACAAGTACACCTAGGCAGACATACTGTAGTGCAAAGAAGTTCTTTGCACTACAGTATGTCTGCCTAGGTGTACTTGTGTCTGTGTGAATGTGTGGGTATGTGTGCATTTGTTTACCCTCCATTTTTCCCGGGAGAGGAAAGACTTACCTTGGGGGGAAAAATGGAGGGTAAACAAATGCACACATACCCACACATTCACACAGACACAAGTACACCTAGGCAGACATACTGTAGTGCAAAGAAGTTCTTTGCACTACAGTATGTCTGCCTAGGTGTACTTGTGTCTGTGTGAATGTGTGGGTATGTGTGCATTTGTTTACCCTCCATTTTTCCCCCCAAGGTAAGTCTTTCCTCTCCCGGGATTGGAATGGCTCCTTACCCCCTTCCTTAAAATCCTCATCATTTCCTTTTCCCTCTCCTTCCCTTCTACCTGAAGAAGCAACTGGGTTGCGAAAGCTTGCGATTGTGTGTGTGTGTGTGTGTGTGTGTGTGTGTGTGTGTGTGTGTTCAGTTATTTATTTGTGATGCTGTCACACCTGTGCTCCTTCGCCTGGTGATTAATCTTCGTCTATTTTTTATATTTTATTTTTCCTGCTAGGAATTTTTCGTGAATGCATTAAAGTACAATGTTTTATGCTTTCCTCTGGTTCTGAACATGTACTTTAGCCAACATATTGAGAATACGTATGCTTCATGTAAATATTTAAATTTGATGCAATCTAACAGTCTAAGCCAGGTCGGTAAAAAGAACCAATTATTAATATGTTCCATTTGTCTACCCGAACTACCTACTTCAATTTTGCTGTATCAGTCTGGAATCAGTTACCTAAACAATTCAGCATCAGAAACTATCTGTGTCTTAATAATAGAAATAACTGGGACATTTCATAAATATTGCACACATTTTTTTAAAATTTATAAATACTTCTTTATCGTCTTTCAATATAGTGTCCCAGGTTCTCTATGATTGAAATACAATGTCTCAGATGCTCTATTATTCTGTCTAGGACACTTTTGTTCATCTGTTGAATGGTTCTGTCACCAATGGTAGAAAGCTCTTCCATCTAAAGACAATGACACATACGCACAAGTATTTTCAACTTCTAGGAGCAGGTGATGACGTATCCCGGCAACAGGATGATGCAGCAACATTTAACGTATCCATCCATGCAGTTTTAGGGCTACAACACCATTGATATGCAGGAGTGTGCTGCCCTGTAGAATCAGTGGCCCAGCCTTGAGAAACTGAGTGGTTGTTCTCCACAGATTTTTCATGAATTTTAACATGTTGACTGCCACGATGACATCAGATGTGCCAGAGCCGTTTGCTGTGGCCGCTGGCAGCCGACGTGTTAAATGCATGGTTGTGTCCCACATGAAATTTCCTATCATAATGATTCCTTGGTGATGAAACAAAAACTCATCATCTGCTTGAGATCTGATTGGGTGTATTAGAAGTTTTAGACCAAAATCTGAAGCTCTCCACTCATTGGATTGTGATTTTAACTCTAATTCAAAGTCCCTAATCCACATTTGATCAAAACTGACACCCAGAGACATGTAATGGGAGTGTTTCAGCTGTTCCTCTGCATGTTCTCAGAGTCAATTCAGAGTGGGATATTTCATTTCTCTTTTTAAACTCAAAGCTAATTTCCAGGCTTTACTAAAGATGCAGCCACTGTCACGATTGATCAATGGTTCCCTTACTTAAATCTCAAATTCTTAACCACACAGTCTCAGATATTAGACATCTTTGTCAGACTCTCAGTCCATATTATTCTGATAGAGAATGTTCACTAACTGCCACCTTCTTAGGTTGCTGTAGTCTCGTGTGCTGTTGATGCTCTCCGCTATCACCTTCAATTTTATGTAAGGTTGGCAGAGTACCTGATAGAACACATATGGTCTTAGGTTTTCTTGACAGTACTATACAGTGCCTGTATTTTAGCTGGTGGGCAGAAGATAGTTGACCTACCTATCCAGAAAATGCATCACAGAATATATGCTATGACAATCATAATCTAAGAAGAGCTCTCCAAATGGTGTGTGGGCATGTTTCTGGAAAAGTGTTCTCAGATGGTCAAGTTATTGGTTAAGGCTCTCTCTTTCAGAGAGAATGAGAACTTTATGAACAAGTCTTTTGAGCACTGCATTCTTTTGCTTTGGGTTGTGACAACTGACCCCATGTAAATATAGATTGGAATGTGCCTTGTTATGGCACTGTGACTCAATGTGCTGACCACTCTTCTTTTTACAAAGATATCCAGGAAGGAAACTACGCCATCAACTTCTAGGTCCTATTTGAAATATTCTAATAATGAAAAGTCCAGGCTGGGATTCAACAACATAATACAAATATTTTACAACTCGCTGCATAGATGTACGATGAGCTGCAACACGCCCATAAAAAAAGACACACACATGTAGTGTAACAGCTAAATTGGCCTTACACTGTGATTCCATTTTACCATGAGATGTATGGATTTGATACAGATGCAGATCAAGTGGCAAAAAGGACATGTACTCTGTGTGCCTTGCACTTGTTTACAGAGGTACGCAGAAGGAGGAGGGTGGGGCAACCCAAAGACTGCACTACTTGCTGCAGCAGTGGCCGTCAACCTGTCTGTCAAAGATTGCTACAATTATACTTTGACATTCCTTGCCACAGACTTTATACAATTTCTTTAAGTTGTGACAAATGAGACATTACTAATCGTTAGTTCAGAATGCAATGACATGCTCAAGTGAACATTTTGTTATATTAATTAGCCTGAGGGGCACAATATATTGTATTTATGGAAGTTTAAATGGTGTTCAAAGTCACATATCAAACGTAATTTTCTTTCTTTTTCAATACAACTCCTTGACTGCAAGGATGATGTTTGGGCCTTGTCTAGTGGATTGTACAATATTAATTTACTAGAGAACACAAACTAGTGAGCCCAGGAAAGTGTTGCAGCTTGTTGTACATCTTTGCAGCAAGTTGTTAACCATCATTATTCAAAATGTTCCTTGTACACATTGGAAATAACATGTGAAAGTGGACTCACCATGGCCATGCCTTCTGATTACTCACAGTAACCGCAAGAGAAAAAAAAAAAAAAGTTTATACCATCAAGATGTTCATAAAAAGGTTTCTCATCTCTGTCAAATTTTTGGACAATAAGTACCAACTACTCTTGTAAAGGCACTCTGGCGAAAAGAGAGAGAACATTGAACCTTACATGGATGTTTACATTTTATGTCTATATATTAGGGATGGAAAAACCTGAAAAGTTTTGTCAGCAAACATCAATTATAGTGATACTCCTGTTAAAAAGTAAATAAATATATTTGATTAAACAGGTTTGTCATTCTATATAGCTAAAGAAGGAGCATGCTACAAGTTTTGTGCTTATTTCTATGGAATAATACACAATGAAGGGCATTATGGCAACAATAATAAATTAAAAATGTGGGAATTCATTCATATTTTTATTATAAACAGGAAAAATCAAGTAGTAAAAGCAAGCAAAATCACAAAAATCTCATTTATTAAAATGACCAATTTCATAGCATTCAGTAGGCCACCTTTAGATTAAGATCATCATTTGGTTGGTTACATATTAAATGTACTTGTCTTTCTCTCTCATATATGACTCTTCGACTGCAAGGTTGATTGGAAACAGTGCTCTTAATCTGATAATGGCCAAATAATGTGCCAAAAGCAGCCATTTTAATAAACGAGTTATCATCTTGTGATCTTGACTGTTTTCGCTATTGCATAATCAAGAACGAAGTGTTGTTACCTCCATCTCACGCTGGTTAAATATTTAAACAGAAATGAAACCCTGATCTGTTGCCAGTGTCTACATTATATGCCTGTGTCTATTTGTACCCCTTGGATATGGACAACTAAATATTTAGTACTGACTATTTGTTGTGCTGAAACAGTGATGTGATCTTTGATTACAATATTTTTCAGCCAAGATTAAGAATCAGTTGGAGAAAACTGGTGATTTTTTGTAGTATTTGTTGGAGCATGTGTAGTGGGACATACATTTAACTGTCCACTATTTTCCTCATAAAGATCAATTTCACAGTTATTCAATGATTAATTAAAGAATGTATTGTTTTGAATGTAATTACTGTTTGAGAATATATACTTGTGTAAATTTTATTCGCCATTGTTTATTTCATGTGTAACAATGGATTTTTTTCTCAAAATGATGACCATTTTGAAGTGAAGTTGAATGTGGTCTTAACGACATACAAGGAAGTTATGTGTCACTAAAATTGCATGATTATTGATACTGTGATATCGATAGCAGTTATAGGTGAGCTGTGGAATATACAAAACTCTCGTAGCAAATGTAATTAAAAATTTTAATCAGGGTTTGCCAAATTATTGGATCTGATTTTGAAATCTAATTTTGAATTAATTCACTTATCAATCTGAGGAACATTAGTCAGAAGAATATGAAGACTAGTATTAACAGTCATCATAATTTCTGTTGCTGGTGTGCTACTTAACTTTGGGTATGAAGTCACAGTCATTCAATAAGTTGCTCGTTTATTATACCTGAAGTCACTTAAAAACTAGTACCAACACATGTGCCACTGCAGGCTGCAGCCTACGTGACCATGGTATATCCAATATGCATCACGGCCCCATCCATTGTGTTATGGTACCATCTCCTCGGACAGACAGCGCTGTTACCTCCCGGTGAGCATGCATTGGGCCAGACCATGGCCTCAGTTGTGTGTCAGCTCTCGCCTGTTAACTAGTGGAACTCACTGTATTCATGTAGTACTGACCATTGTTCAAGTGATTTCAGTCAAATGTACTGCAGTCACCTCTGAGCAACAATGTAATACTGCACACAACAGTATTTTTGGCAACGAGATACCTTTTTATGCGTGTTTTGGTTCGGTTGTGATGTATCCAACGTTGGTACAATTACTTCAACAAGGGTGACCATTTTTTTCAGACACAAAAAGCAGGATCTACTGGTTACGCAACATAAAACACCAAATGTACATAACTGCTGAGTTGTGGGCACGTTCTATTCGAAATCTGTGCCCTGATTTGTGTATGTTTCTCCTCCCAACTGTGGTGGTGCTACCTCTGTTGGTGTTTCCGTCTGCTGCTGGGACGCGACGGCCAGGCGAGTGGTGCTGTGACAGCCGATGCGGACACTTGGGTCAGGTCCATTAACATTCTCTGCTCTGGCGTGGACATTGAGCTGGTTTTGTGTCTGGCGTCGCCGGCTGTTTTCTGCTTTGGAGTTAAGTTTGACTTCACTGTTGTGTTAGTTATGTGGTTTTTTTAAATGTCTCGCCTCTCATGTGAGGACAATCCTGAATTTGTATATTGAGAGTAACAAGCGGAATTTATCTGGTGTTTTGCTCTTCTGCAGCTTGGTTGCCACCCCCCCCAGGCGTAGTCGGAACTTGGGGTCTTGCCCTTTTACCCGCTCGTCATTGTTGCTGCCGTTGGTGAGTTGTAGTTTGTGGCCTTCTGTTCATGTCTTTTCTGGGTGGTCTGACGACTATCCATACATGAGGCAGTGACGCTAGCCCGTGGGCTTTGAGGAATTTTGGTTTTAACTGTTTTTCGCTTCCTCCCTTGTGTTAGCCGTGGCGGTCCTCTCCCTATAAAGATGCTCATGTGTTATAATTATTGATTTAGAGATTGTTGTTGTATCACTGTTTAGCAAACTTATAGCAGAAGCTTTACCTGATGTGCGCAATGTGCTTTGGCCAGTATTTGAAGGGCACTGATTACATTGTTGACGATGATGCTTGTATATTGTCCAGTGTTTTCATCATCTCGTTTGGCCAATGTATTGTGTAAAATGGTATCTTTATTGTGAAGTTCCAAACTTGATTTGAGCCATATGTCTACTAAAGGAAATTGCCTAAATAGCCTTCCAGAAGGGCATTGTTAATAATATTATAATATTCTAGTGTTACTGCCTTTCCTTCTTTTGAGCGCCAGCTGATGTTTAGTGTAACTCGTCGAGTTGAAATGGCCATTTAGGTAAATGTCTGTTGCGCAACGTGTTCTGGCCAGTATTTAAAGGGCATTGTTCAATTACTCTGTTGATGGCTTTGGTATAATTGTATATTAACCCAAAGGGGTATCTTAATATATCTAGTGTTATTGCCTTTTAATTGTCTAATTTTGACCAAGTTTTTTTTAAAGGTATTTTTATTGTGAAAATTTCCAAATTTAACACTTTGGGACCTAAAACATTGTGCGCAAATATCTTCCATAAAGCCCGGCTGATCTTAACATATTTTAAACTACTACAACTCCTGAAAGGTTTCAGTTATAGCAATAAAATTACTTTATAATAATGGAAAGTCCAGGTTGGAATAAATAATATAGTGAGGACAGTTTACTACTCACCGCAAAGACGTGGCGACGAGCTGCGACAGGCACATACAAAAGACACACACATACAACACATTCAGCTATCGGCCATGGCCTTCTTCAGAAATAGAACACTCATGCAATCACACAGGCACACAACACAGTCATACAACCATCACCTCCGACTGCCACACTTCGAATCGAGAGCGTGATTCGAAGTGTGGCAGTCGGAGGTGATGGTTGTATGACTGTTGTGTGCCTGTGTGATTGCGTGAGTGTTCTATTTCTGAAGAAGGCCATGGCCGATAGCTGAATGTGTTGTATGTGTGTGTCTTTTGTATGTGCCTGTCGCAGCTCGTCGCCACGTCTTTGCGGTGAGTAGTAAACTGTCCTCACTATAATAAAATTACTTTTATTGAAAAACCTAGACTTTCTTGTTTAAAACAATATATAATACATTTCTCTTTAATTAATATATACTTTTGACAAGTGTTATTATTATTATTATTATAACAGTTTTCGAAAAAAGGGAAAATTAGTCAAAGATATATTCACTGAATTTTCTAGAAGGAATTTTTATTTATTTTATACAAAAATTGTAATTATAATGCATACAGTATGTCTTATCTACAGTAACCTCTTATAACTATTTTAGGATGCAATTTTGCTCTTTGTGTGGTAAACTTAGAAGTACGGCATTTTGCACAATGCTACTTTACAGTCACTACACTGGTACCTTGTGTCTTCTCACTACACTTTTCCAGTCAGTTTTTTTTCCTCTCAGAGAACACACTACACATGGTTTTTGTTTCTTACCTACTTCCACCACAATCTTTTTCCAGGAAATGATTTCCAGTTGATAGTCTTGAGAGTCCAAACAGACCGGGTCAGGGTTCAAGATCTTTCATTTGTGCAAGATCTGCACTGATAACTGTCATGAATTGAGATGTGAGGCGTTTTCTAGTAACCTCATTGTATAATAGGCAGGAATTCACAATCGCCATTAGTATTACGTAGAATGCCAATTTTCTCCACCACTTCACAGTTCGATGTTCAAATGCGCCATATGACAATCGCCGGTCTGATAAGTCAACACCAAACTTTTTTTTATTGCAGTCCACTACACAGGCTGGCTTTGACTTCTCTCTTCCTCTCTTATCAGTGAAAGTGACCATTTCAGCAGTGTGTCTTGTACTTATCATATGCTCATTTCTTTTGTCCTTCCAACACAGTGCTAACATATTTCCTTTACGCCTGAAAATAAGTTCACCTCACTGAAGGTTTGGATCTTTTATAGCACGAGGCAATCTCTGCCGAGATTTACTAGTTGTTTTACTGCAGTTTTTGCAGCTTCCAGTTCTGAAGCAAGTATTGGACTTGTGTAGAATCTGTCTGTAAACAAAGAGTAGCCTTTTTCTGACAGATTTGCAAGCAATGTCTTTACCAGGGTCACTGTGTCAGACCTTTCACCTGCATAAACAGAGAAATTCCAGATGTATCTTGTGTCACATTCAGATAACATGTACAGTTTCATACCATATTTATTTGGTTTTTGTGGCATGTACTGTTTGAAATACACACAACCTCGAAATTTACACATGCCTTTATCTATTGTAATATTTTGAGACAGTGTATATGCACACTGGAAATTAGCACACACTTTATCTAGGAGGGGTCTCACCTTGTGCAGTGGGTCATAGACACTTTCTCCTTTCCTCTTAGCTAAGGAATTATCACTAATGTGGAAGTTTCTCAAAACAGAAAGAAACCAGTCACGGCTCAAGACGTTTGGGCAAAAATTACATGATACAACAGGGCTCTTGGACCAGTGCTCTCGTATATGTGGCCTCACAATTACACACATATGGACTATAAATGCCAGAAACTTCTTTATTTCCATACGTGTAACACCTTTCCACTTTAATAATGAGCAGGTGGGTGAAAGGGAATTTGTGCTTCGTAATTTCCTTATGTATTTTTGAGCATACAGATTAGTTTGTTCTTTTATATGTTTCATCTTACTGTGTCAGGAAATATGAAAAAAATTCTACAGGTGCACTGTTCTGGTCTAAACTGACACCACTGCATATTCCGGATTGCTCTGAGAATAGACTGGTATCTGGTGCATGATCAGTAGTCGTTCAACCTTCCTCAGAATCGGTGCGACGCGCAGGTTTCTGCTTCCCCCTCGCCGTCTGTCTTGCTCGTTCTTCAGGCACAATATTGACGAGATTACTTGCTGCTGAAGAGCTTGGACAGCTGCTCTCCTCTTCTGAATATATCAGAAGAGTAGTATTTGCAAATAAAATCATAATTACACACTAAGTTTTTTCATTGAAAATCTGAATAAAAATTATACATATTTTGTTGTCAGAATTCTTTACCTGAACTGCCAGAAACCTCTTCTTGAAGATAGTCCACATCATCATCATCAGAGTCATCAACAGTATCTTCCTCTGATAAATCAACGTCACTTTCTTCAAAATCACAATATAACTCGCGAGCAATTTCATCGTCCATCAAGCCACACTTCGTCATGTTGACACAACAGAGACCCAGCGGTGAAAAATCTCACTGCTCACAAACCCCGACAAAAAAAAAAAAAAAAAAAAAAAAAAAAAAAAAAAAAAAAAAACTGAAGCACACCCTTCCCCAGCATGCTTGCACCATCTAGTGACTGATACTCTAACTACAGTCCATGCAGCACCTCCCAGACAAGTGGGAGCCGTAAGAACACACAAAGGAGAGAAGGGGAAGAATGAGAACTTGCGCCAGTAAAATTATGGGCGCCGAACTTTCCGGAGGTCGCGCACGCCCGTATTTTTCGGGCGTCGGCGCCTAAGTGTTAAGCTGTGCCATATATGTCTAAATAAAAGGGGGGGGGGGCATTGGTTTAATCTATCTAGGGTTACTGCGTGCATCATTCGGGCCAGTATACTGTAATTGGAGTCTTGTTTATTGCAAATGGTCATTTATGTTGTGTGGTTTCATTCTAAATTACACAGTGTGCTGTGGCCAGTGTTTAGAAGCATGGTTCAGTTACACTGCTGGTGTTTATATACTTGCCTAAGCAAAGCCTGTAGCGCCCACTGTTAATTATATCTAATGTTACTCCCTAAGCTATTCCTTGCTCAATTTTTCTTTTATTAATTGTATCCTTGTTGTAATATTATTTCTTTTAAATCTCACCTGTTTCTTTTGTAAAGGCAAATGATTTCTCCCTTTTTCCTTTAAATTTAGAGGCTCTCATTGTATTGTGCTGAGCATCTGTATGTTTATCTATTCATGCCAGCTGTTATCTGATGTTATGCGTGATGTTAAATTTTGCCCTTACTAATAAATTACATTTTCTTGGTATTTTGATGAAAATATTCATCAGTGATACCCTCCTGTGCCCAGTATCCATGTCATGGATAGAACGTGAAACTTTCAGTCTACTTCTAAAGCTCACTCCGATGTCGGAGGCCATGGGATTTTTTTTTTTTTTTTTTTTTTTTTTGTATTTTGGAATTGCTTAACTTTTACTATTGTCAACAAACATATGGTGCTCTCCCATTTTGATTTTCATCAGAGCAAAAATAAACAGTTGTATCAGTTGTGGGTGGCAGAACTCAGAGGGTTGAGTTATAAGTGTAGTTTTGTCTGTACAAATTGTCACCTGTCATATGCTGACTTGTCAATTCGCAACGTCGTCGTCCTTCTACTGCAAGTAGGGCCATGTGTCGCAAGGCATTGCGATTGCAGGAAATCACCCGCGACGAGATTATGTCCAATGCATAGGCGTTTGAGTTTTCTAGGGCAGCAGGAGATCAGATTGAGGAAATGGTAGAGGTGGCAGCATTATGTGCTTACAGGTGTCATTGCTCACCTACCTTATCGCCTTCCTGATTGCAGTTGCCCACTCCCATTCAATTCCAATGAAAAGTTCTTCCCTCTTGCCTTTATTGTTTTCATATGCATGACAGCCCTAACTGCCCATTCCACCATGCTTGGTGCACTTCGTGCCATAAACAAGGCCACGTGGCAGCTGTTTGTCATAGTTTGGTATGCAGTCGGCCTCCATATTATGATGAGGACCTTATGGAAGTAAATTGTCTTTCTCCTGCACAAGGACAGGAACATGTCACTCCTGCAAAGCTTTAAGTCATGCTTAATATAAAAACCGGAAGTTACATTTTTATATTGAAAATTTGCCTCTGTGTCTCTCATCAATTTGGTTACGTATTTGGCAATTGGAAAGTCACCCCTAACTAAAACTTCTCGTCATGTGGTTGGCTACGGTCACCAGCCAATTCCAGTTCTCAGTCAGTTCGAGAGAAGTATCAACACATTACGTGAGCAATCTCATTTTTGGCAGCCACAAGAGTGGCTTATAAAAATATTGTTGGTCTCGATGCGTTCATGGCGTTCGGTTTCCACATTCAAGATGCTGTTCACCTCGTGTCAAACTCCAGTCCATTCAGTGAATTGGATTCCCTTTGCCGCGAGTTTGGAGTGCTTTTCTCATCTGCTTTGGGAAGGCTATTGGTTATGAAGTGCACATCACTGTCAAACTCACGGCGGTTCCAAAATTTTGTAATGCTCGGCCTATTCCTTTTGCATTGCGCATGGCGGTGAAGGACAAGTTGGATAGGTTACATGGCCTGGGCATCATTGAATCTGTTTCTTCGAGGCAATAGATGACCCATCTGGTGATCAAAGAGAAACCACAGGAGCCCTTCATTTGTGCGGCGACTTTAAGGCCACGATCAATTTGCAGTCGATGGTATATTGTTTTCCTATTGCGCAACTGACAAGATTTATGTGAAATTCAAGGATGGTGACTGTTCTCTCTAAAATTGACGTGGCAGAAGTGTATCTCCAACTTCCTATAGATTTTGCCCCTCAACGATTCAGGGCTCTCACCACACACTTCGGGCTGTATTGATACAAATGGCTGCTGTTTGGCTTCGAGAGTTTGCCCGCCATTTTCAAACATTTGCTGCATCAGTTGTTGGAAGGCGTTCTGTGCTGTGCCAACTATCTCGACGATATCATCGCCACCAGTTCCTCCCGAACTGACCATATAACAACCTTTGGCTCTTGTTCATTACATTGCAAGTGACGAGCCTCAAGTGCAATCTTTAGAAATTATGATTCTTTAACCCTTTTAGTGCCAGACATTTTCTCAAAAAAAATCACGTTAAAAGTGCCATGCGATTTTACAGTAAAATGCAGATGTTTGCCATAATTGCAAAAAAATCTAAACCGTTGCATAAAGGAATGTAATTTTTTTTTTAAGTTGTAGGGAACGCATCGAGACCAACAATACACATTGTCAAAGAAAATACTTTAAGAGAAAAAAAATTATTTTCCTGATGGGGTTAAAAAAATTAAAACTTTGATTTCAGTTTCCTCTGGGACCAATCAGATGCTGATATACTCAAAAATATTCGGTATATTGGAATATCTGTAGTTTCTTTAACAAAATCATCATATAGGAATACAATTTTTTTTTTTATTACACTCAGGAAAAAATAAAAAAGAACGTAAGATTACAAAACTAATTGTTTTGCTCTGAATGTGTTCTCAGTTCCTCAGTCATAAATCACTAAAAAATGTGAGGTTGCAGTTATGACAAGTACTAGCACACATGCTGACCAAAACATGAAGGATGCAGTCCTTTCTTGCAACAACCACATACTGTTCGTGAAAGCCACTTCTTATCCTTCATAGAACAAACACTGCAGCAGCTTTCCTTTCTCCCTGGAAGAGTTTCTACACCATATACTGTTGGAGCAGGTACATTTATATCAATTGCACTTGTGGTTGCCGCCATTGCCTGAAACCACAGTTAAAAAAGTTTGCAAATGACTATGCCACTAAACTTCAGTGAAGCCAATGGTTTGTCATTAGGCTTTCCATATACAAAACACATGCATTCAGCAACATCCTGGCAATTATGCTGAACACTAACTTCTTCCACATCTTGACAGTCCTCCTCTCATCTAAACAGCAATATGCCATTGTATCAGATGAGTCAATGCCACCCATATACTTATTATATTCAAAAATTACATCTGGTATCTTGACAGACTGTCTATTGCAAATTGTTATTTCTGAGGATGTAGCAGAGGATGATGTACTCACAAGGAGGGCTGGGTTTCTCTGTGATTGCTTCTGTCTGAAGCCACAGAGAAGTATGAAAGATTTCCTGAAAAACTTTAGCTAACCTACAGCATAATTCAACAGAAGACCACATGGCAGGAATTTTCTGTTTCTTATAATTTTCCCCCGTTAGATAAGTGCCAACAGATTAAACTTTTCTGGCAGAGGAATAGATGTAAAAAAGTTATCACACAACAGGGCAGCCCTTAGGGCCCACAGAGGGAGGTAGAGCAGGTCGAGAAGTGGCCAACAGTGGTGGCGTCATCGTTGTAGCTGCAGCATATGATGTTAGTAAAGTGACTGGATGCAGCTTTTCATATTTCCTTTGAGCCTCTGAGTATGTTAGGTGGTCTAGGGTCTTGTATTCAACTATCTTCCGCTCTTTATGTAGAGTGGGACAGTCCTGGGAACATGGAGAGTGGTGACAGCTGCAGTTGACGCAATAAGGAGGAGGGGGCACAGGCAGTGTCCGGACGTAAGGGACGGCCACAGTCCTGACAGGTTGCAATGAGAGGACATGTGCCCGAAACGCCAACATTTAAAACATCGCATTGGAGGGGGGATGTACGGTCGGACATCACATCGATACATCATGACCTTGACCTTTTCGGATAGATTGTCACCCTCAAAGGCCAAGACAAATGCGCCTGTGGCCACCCTATTGTCTTTTGGTCCCCGAAAAACATGTTGGACAAAATGGATTCCGTGTCTTCTTAGATTTTCGTGTAACTCCTCTGTCTGCAGCAAAAGGTCTCTGTGATAAATGATCCCTTGTACCGTATTTAAGGATTTGTGGGGCGTTATTGAGACAGGAATGTCGCGTAAGTGGTCACACGTTAGGTGGTTTCGTGACTGAGCAGGTGTTCGACAAAGAAGGAAGGCTTAGTTGCCTGGAAAGATTCCCCATCCTGTCTGGTACACACTAGGTAATGTGGTGAGTAAGGCTCAGTCTGCGTTGTGGGCCCACGTTCCCCCCATGATGGAGTTAGGGAAGGAAACGATTAGGGGTCATATCTTGCAGCATTGAAATTAAATTTGCCATACTTAGAAACACCTGACACAGTCAGGATTTTCAGATGTTTGTTTCCTCTTCATTGCGAAATGTCCGTCCCGATGCCACCCACTCCGAAACAGGGGCTCTCCTCAAGGGTGCCACCCAGAGACAAGCATTGACTCTTTGGCATTCATGAGGTGGCAACAGCTCAGGCATCGGCAGTGTGATCCCTGTGCAATTCAGGGGGCTCAACCATGAGGGTACGTAACAGCCCCACCACACTGACTGGCTACACGTGCTGGTGACCTAGCGGGGCAAGGAGCTACAGCTCGGAAGGAATTTAGAAGGAAAGGGTAGGAATCCGCGCCGTAGGGGCTAGGTTGGGAGTTCTTCCCCAAATGGCTCACACTTGACTGAAATTTTGATGGAGGTCAAACTCCGAAGGGGACCTAAATGGGCCGAAGTAAGTGAAAACAGCAAACAAAGACAATTGCGAAACCAGCAGTACCGTGGAAATAGCCGAGCCGTCATTGTGAGAACACCTAGAGTTGGGGTTCGAGAAGGGTAAGGGGTGGGGGAGGAAAGGGTTTAGGAAGGGGAGGGAACCGGGGATGGGGAAAGTGGCCTGGGAAATAGGAAGGAAGGCCGCAATGGCTCGGGGACCCGTGCGCGCCACACACATACTCACAAAAGAGCTGTGGGCCCCTTGGGGGGGGGGGGGGGGGGCAGGTGCAGAATCATGAGAAGAAGAAAGGGCCATACGTAGTTCCCATTCCATAAAGGGTTTGTTATATGGTTCCTCCAGGTAAGTGGCGAAACACAAATTTGAGGCTTCAGCCTGTCGTTTCTTGAGATGAAAAGCCACCGGATAGGAAGCCATCGCCAATCTCTTTGCAAAGTGAGCCGCAAGGTGCTGTGTGAGAACCAATGAATCAGTACAGACCTCATTTGGTAAGACAAAGCCAGGGATTGAAGATGGCCACTGGCAACCTTGGATAAAGCGGAACATAGCCCACATCCGAGACAAGGTTACAGAAGATCCCAAGGAGGAGAGAAAACGCTCCCAGCACACCCGCTTGCTCTGTTTGATTATATAACAAGCCTTGGTACTAAGGCATTTCAAGTTGACAAGGGCAGTAAGGGATGGGTGGCACTTAAGATGTTGCAAGGCTCAAGGGTGTTCACGAATCGCTGAAGCAATGGTTGCGATCCACCACGGAACGGGGCAGTGACGAGGAGAACCAGTCGACTAGGGGACAACAATACTAGCAGCTTGAGTAATCGCATTAGGCATTAGACACATCACTGATGACCTCATCTATAGAGTAAGACAGGGATGGTATGAAAATCACCTGTGATGTATACGAAGGCCAATCAGCATGACCGAAAACCCAACGAGGTATCCTGTCCCTCCCTGTGAGGGGAGTGAAAGAATCAACGGAAAGTGGTCACTGTGCAAAGGTCGTCATGCAGAAGAAAGGGAGAAAGGGGGGGGGGGGGGTGGAGAAGTGAGTGAAAGGTCTATGGAGGAAAAGGAGCTGTGAGTGGCACTAAAATGGGTTGGGGAGTCGTCATTGAGGAGGCACAGGTTGTCAAATGTCAAATGTTTGTAAAATCTATGGGACTTAACTACGGGGTCATCAGTCCCTAAACTTACAAACTACTTATGAACTACTTACGAACTAGGACGGCACAAATATCCATACCCGAGGGGGGATTCGAACCCCCGACCGTAGTGGCCGTGCAGACTGTGACTGGAGTGCCTCAGTCTCCTCGGCCACTGCGGTCGGCAGGCACAGGTCGTAATCAGCAATGAATTGGTCGACGAGGCGGCCCCAACTAGTTGTATAAGCACTGCCCCATGAAAGATGATGACACTGAAGTTCCGAAGAATGAGGAAGGGAGGAGGGAGCTGCTGAAGGAGTGCTGTGAGGGCAGCAGATGTAGGTGGCCTGTCAGGAGGGAGATACAGATTACAAATTGTTAATGGAGTGTGTAAGTGGACCCTAACAGCAACCACTTCCAGTGTGGTACGGAGAGGGATCCATGAACTAACAATGTCCGTATGAACTAGTGTACAGACTCCACCAGATGCTTGTAGGGGGTGAACACGATTCCAACAGAAAGCACGGAACCCACGGAGTATTGGTGAATGCCCATCAGTGAAATGCGATTCCTGCAAAACAACAAGTTGCTAAGTAAGAAGCAATAAGATGTTTCAACTCCAGGAGGCGACAGTAGTAGCCTTTATAGTTCCACTGGATGAGAACAGATCGAGGATCCATATGGAAAGCAAATGGACTTATGCATGTCAGAAAACTGGGTCAATGTCCATCACCAACGAGGGAGGAATGACATCCATAAACAGCAGATAAGACAAAGGTGTGAGGCTGTGAGGACAAAGGTGGGGCTTCCAGGACTACCTACCGGAAGGGTCTTTTCCTGCACCTTTTGCATCTTTTTCCTCTTCTCCTTCTCTTTCTCTCTTGTAGGATGGGAAGGACGGGTTCCAGAGAGAGAACTGGAGTCAGTAAGGTCTGGCACCGATGAGGACCGGGCGACCTTGGTATTATTGGACTGGATGTCTGGCTGCCAGCTTGAGGCAGAGGGCCTCCTATCTGGTGGATGCTGGAAGAGGAACCCTGGGAGGAAGCACTTCTTCGGCTGGGAGGAGGGACATTGAGAGGGGGGCAAGAGAGGTGCAGGGGCAAGAATAGGGTGGGAATGGGATGAGGAAGGAGGAGATGTAAAGGATGTAACTGAGGCATAACTAGTAGATAGTTGCACAGGGTGCAGATGCTCAAATTTTTGGCAGGCCTCTTGGTATGTAAGCTGGTCAAGGTACATGTACTCTTGAATCTTATTCAATCTGGAGAGCGAGAAGAGTGGTGTTCGTGAAGGAAGGAGGAAGGAAGCTTGGAGTTTAACGTCCCATCGACAGCGTGGTCATTAGAGATGGAGTATTCGTGACAATTAACGCATATAGGAGTTGGAACACAGGGGTTCCTCTCACAGAGTGGACATCCACATTCATCGCATACAGGGACCACTGTGAAATGAGAAGACATATGCCCAAACCGCATACATCGGAAACATTGCATGGGAGGTGGTACGTATGGCTTCACGTCACAATGATAGATCATTACCTTGACCTTGTCTGGGAGAGTATCCCCCTCGAAGGCCAAGATAAATGCACCTGGTATCCACACAATGATCCTTAGGGACTCGCTGCACACAGCAAACAAAAGGAACACCTCACCATTCGAGGTTGGTCTGGAGTTCCTCATCGGTTTGGAGGAGGAAGTCGCGGTGGAAAATTACTCCCTGAACCATGTTCAGTGACTGATGAGGTGTTATCGACATTCGAACGTCACCAAGATGGTCGCAGGCACATAGAGCGGCAGTTTGGGCAGCAGAGACTGTGATCCAGTGTGCATCTTGCTCATTGTTTCAACTTCCCCAAACTTATCCTCAATATGTTTAACGAAGAACAATGGTTTGGTGGCAGTGAACGTCCCTCCATCCGTTCTGGTGCAGACCAGGTAACGTGGAAAGGGTTTCACCCCAAGCCGAGATGCCTGGCCCTCCTTCCAGGCAGTCGACAGAGGGAGAAGGTCCTCTTAACATAGCTAGTAGCATTATACTTCCTCCTGCCTTCTGAGATGGCCATATCATGGCCATTATTTAATTTTACATGTTTCATCGTGAGAAACATCCGCCCTGATCCGGGGCTCTCCCCATGGATGTCACCTAGCCACAGAAAAGACCACCTGGCACGATGGCCATTGCCGGGAAACCTGATACCCCACGAGGACAGGTATTGGCTCCTTGGCCTGCATGGGGAGGTTGCAGCTCTGGTACCAAGAGTGTGATCCCTGCATTGTTAGGGGCTCAGACATAAGGGTACATAACAGCCCCCCCCCCCCCCACACACACACACACGGACTAGGTACACGTGCTGGAGACCTAGTGGGGGAGGGGGCTATGGCAAGGAAGGAAATGGGAAAGGAAAGGATTGGGATCCACGCCATAGGGGCTAGGTCGGGAGTTGTTCTCCGAATGGCTCACACTAGTTACTGTGAATTTTTGTGGAGGTCAAACCCTGAGGGGCACCGAACTATGCCGAAAACAGAGGAAAACGATGAAGATCGAAATTGCTACAACCATCATCGGAACCATAGTAATAGCCATGCTGTTTTAAAGGAAACCATTGAGAGAGAGGGGGGGGGATGAGAGGGATGGGGATGAATTAGGATGGGGAGGAGGAGGAACGGAACTGGGGGAGGTAATGCAGCCCAGGAAAGGAAGAAGAAAGGCTGCAATGGCTCGGGGACCCGTGCGAGCCACACACGTATCCACAAAAGAACTGTGGGCCCCCTGGGAGGTTCCTGTTTTGTCTGTGTGGTGGTAAATACATAATTTTTTTGACTATATGCACTCATGAGCCCTCCAAAGAAACAAAGCCAGTGATGATTGTCGAGTGTTTAATGAGGAAATGGACAAACAAATATTTCTTTGTTGATACAGTGAATAAAGCAGCATGTTTACTGAGTCACAAAACAAAAGTCACATTCAAGATGTACAATCTGAAACAATATCACAAAACAAAACTTTGAATTTGCCACAAACTTTCCAGTGGAGAATGCAAAATAAAAGCTGCAGAGTGCATGGAAAGGTTAAAGAAGCAATTAGCATTATTTGCAGAGCTAATACCACTTCAAAACAGTGCTACAGAAGTTAGGTTCATGGTTGCCTATAGCCTTACTAAACTAACAAGCCTTGTTCAGATGGTGAGTTTATTAAGCGGTGTATTGCAGTGTGCAAGCATATTGTGTCCCAATGTTAAAACCAAATTTGGAAGTATTTCATTGTCAAGGAGGACTAAGTGAGGTGCATTGAATTAATTACTGGTGAACTTTCAGAACAAGTTAAGACTGTGAGCGAAAATTTTATTCAGCTTTGTTTGGCAGTGGACAAGAGCACAAATAATGAAGAGACTGCACTAGTACTCATCTTTATCTGTGAAATTAACTTACATTTCATCATAACAAAGGAATTACTTGCCATAGTTCCAATTAAAAATGTAATCTCTGGTCAGGATTTGTTTGAAAGTGCTGTGAATTGTATGAAAATAAGTGGCTTGTCCTAGAATAAACTGGCAAGCATAACTGCAGATAGTTACAGAGCTTTCAGTGTGAAAAATGTAGGCATGATAATTTTTTTTCCAATAAATTAAATAAATATACAAATAAAAATTTATAAGAACAAAACAGAATGAAATCTTGGCTTTTCATTGCATTTTACATGAGAAGAGCCTCTGTAAAACTCAACTCTACTAAACTTCAGCATGTAGGTAGATCCTGTTGTTGTTAACACAGTAAGAGCAAGCAAGGGTGCTCCATCACAGCCAATCAAATCTTGTCTTGATTATGTGGGGGGCAGAGTATGAAGGTGTAATTTATCATAACATAAAAAGAGTTTGGGCATTGCATGATTAAATTACCTTATTTCTGGACATAAAGGAGATATCTCACCAATTTGTTACAAAAACAGGATGTGAGAAGTGGAGCTATGAGATTATGATTGTAGCTGATATATTTGAAAAATTAAGTAAGCTGAATGTGACTTTGCAGGGAGATTGTTTGGACACATGTCAAAGCCTTCAAATCAAAACTAGGTCTATTTGCAAGGCAAGCAAATGAAGACCATTTTTGTCATTTTCCTTCACTAGTAAAACAAGAACTTCCAGAAAGTGTTTCTGGTAAGATTAGGGATCATCTGCAGAGTTGGAATTTGAATTCACAAGATTTCAGGAGTTTAAAAAAAATTGAGCCCCAATTTAATCTGCTGTTGTATCCCAGCACCACTGATGTTGACACAGTACCAGAGGAGCTGCAACCTATTGACATGCAGGCAGATCACACAGTGAAAAAAATGTTTAATGCTGAGACATTAGTTGAATTTTACAAAACTGAAAAATATGCAACACAACTTGTCAGATTTGACCTGTGGCATCATCACATGGTGGCCAGCTGTTCAGTTTACGAGGGCAATTACTATTACAGAGTGGACAAGGCTGTATCAAAAACCTGCCAACAATACAGCAAGAACAGCATTATTTATTTACTTACTTTATGGTCTCTATGAAACAATAACCAAATCATCATATGTTGGATTTCTAAGAATATTAACATCATGACAAAGGAGGTGAGGCAGCCGTGACAGGAAATAAATTTTAACGAGCCCCATGATTTAGTTAAAAACACTAATCAACTGCAACATTGGTTACTTTAAGTTGGCTATGAATGACATACGGATTTTCTGCCATGTTGACGGTGTCATGGGTCAAAGATGACAGCTTGAATCACATGCTTCAATTAAGCCAAATCTCCATGTATGAAGAAATTTTTCTGGGAAAATCTTCTCCATGTTTGGATCTAAATATATTTGTGGATAAGTTTTTCCTTGAGAAGATGTGTGAATGGGTCTTCTGCCAGATGTTTGTGTCAATTTCCCACAATATTCCTGCTGCCTTCTTCAGGTGCTCCCTGAGAAGGCCGATTTGGTAGAGCGTGTCCAGTATTTATGCCCAGATGAGCAGTGGGAAACCTTTTTGTAGTCTGCACCCATCTGGCCCTGCTACTGAGTTGTTGTCACATCCCTGGTGCTCCGAGGGACATACACACCCGGCGCGGCCCCCATTTGCGTTTGTCGCAGCTGTCTGTTGTCCTTCCCGCATCAGGACCTCCGTACTCCTGAGATGATGTACCGCCCCTGGTGCTCCAACGGACGCCCGTGCCTGGCTCAGATGCCATCTGATGTGTGTCCAATTCTTAAAGAAGAATCTTGTGGTGCGTTTTGTTGGGTCTTATTAACCTCCAGAGCCAGTCTCCATGCTGAGCTGAGCTGGTATCCACTGTCTTGATTGATTAGGCTCTCTGTGACCTTTATCTCTCTAGCCTCCTTTGTAGGGACCGATGACCAGTATAGTTTGGTCCCTTGAACCCCAAACCAATCAATCAATCAACCTCCTTTGTAACACTGTCCCATAATCTTGGCATCAGTGTCACAATTTTGGTGTTGTTGTGGTCCATTGAGTGACCGAGCTCCAGACAGTGCTCCACTATGGCTGATTTTGTTGCCTGTCTGAGTCTGCCACGCCCACAAATGGCAGCCGAGCCAGGCGTGGTTGTCCATCGGAGCATGAGGGGTGGGACAACAGCAGTGCCAGGCAGGTGCAGACCACAAATGGAGTGCCCAGCGCCCTCTGGGCATAAATACTTGACATATTCCGCCAAATCAGGTCTCAGGAAGCACCTGAAGAAGGCAGCGAAATATGCAGCCAATATATTGTGCCAGAGTGACATGAACATCAGGCAGAAGACCCATTCACACATCATGTCAAAGATTGCTGGGAAAGCCTGAAGAATTACAAAGGCTTTCTTGGATGAAGATCAGCAAGAGCAAGTACCGAAGTTAAGCCATTAACTTGCAGGGTGTGATGACAATTTCAACTAGCAATCTCACTTTGGATTGTTTTTAAAATGCGCAAAAATGTGATAGGTTGCATTTGTCTCATTAAACTGGAAATTATATATGCTTTTATATTTTATGAAATTAGCAAAATAAATTTAAGAACACTATGACTAGCTTTTTTATATTTAGCCTGCTGATTTTACAATGTAATTTATATCTTTTGTGCAAAACAAAGCTAACTAATGAATGCCTTTAGGAAAGCATGGCCCCACTATCCTCTGCATCAGCAATGTGGCCCCCAGCCAAAACAGCTGCCCACTCCTGATCTACACTTGAGCCAAAATACGATGATCCCTGGTGCTTGCGCCAATTGGCTTTGAGGGCCGGCTGCGGCAATACACCATTGTATTAAGTCAAAAGCGACTTCTGCTCTCCGCATGCACACATGTGGCTGCACTGTGCACTTTTGCCAGTTCTGTCACACAACAGTGACCATTAGTAATACTGTCATCACCACAGGTGGTATTGATACTGTCTGGCAGTGAACTAACTAGTAGGGAACATGCTTGCATTCCGTTTCCGCAGTCGGGGCGGTCTCCCAGCCCAGTAGGCAGATCCATGGATCATCATGTTTCAGCCCGACTACAGGGGTATAAAACTGTAGTGTTTAATAATTGAAAAAAAAAAAAAAAAAAAAAAAAAAAAAAAAAAAAAAAAAAAAAAAAAATGACAACTCTTCAGATGTTGTATAACAATGTAACTATTTGGTTACATCAAATGATGGTCAAACAGCTATCTCACATTAGAAGTATATTTGTAATTGATTTATAATGAATAATTACATGAATATAAACAAATAAAAAATATGTACAATGTTCGAAAATTATTTTTAACTTATATATTTTTACTCATGTGTCATGTACCAAAACTGCCAGATACTAACAACAAAAATTATAAATTGGAAATGCACACATTCTGATATTCATTGTTATAGCATCCTTTTGCTTGTAACTATACTCACTCATCAAAAGAAAGAAATCTCTTAGTTCACAACTAAGTACTCATATTTCCTAACAGAGGTCCATATGGTCTTCAATGCTAGTAGTTAAATGACATTTTCTCCCAATAAACTTAAGGTGGACTTCATGGTAGTTACTTGTGAATGATACCTGAAAAACAAACAAACAGCAAAATAAACACTATAAGATTACAATTACCTTAGGCCATATAACATTTTTTTTTTTTTTTTTTTTTTACTTAGTACGCTAATAAAACCCAGACACCATAGAAAGAGTTACCCCAAAAAATTATAATAATTCAGGACAAACAAAACTGCTTCACCTCCTGAATACTATCCGTTGCAACTAATTTAGTTGTCAAATTATTACACCCTATTTGCAAAAACCGGTTTTAAAAGTCATCTTCAATTAATTAAATAACTAAGCCAATTGGAAATCTCCATTTCCCCCAACAAACAAAATTCAGTAAAACATTTACTTGCTGTTTCATTGTGTAGTGGGGCATGTGACGATGTTCGCAATGGCTGGAGCTGACTATTTGAGGCGTACATGGAGTCAGCCAATCTGATATTAGTCTGTGACACATGTTTTGTCTTCAAATTATATATTACAGGGAGAAAAGCCTCATGGGGTGCTGACAGATCTATGTTTTATTCCAATCACAAAAGTGCCCAGTTCAATGTATTTAAAAAATCTCTTGGGGTGCAGACAGGCCTACATATTATTCCATTTTCATTATTATGAAGACACATGTGGAAGACGAGTTTACTGATTTAACTCATGAGGTAAATAAATAATTAATGCTGTTTTGCTCTATATTGACAGGTTCTTTTATGACCCTTGTCTGCTCAATAAATGAACAGTAATTTTAACCAAAACATTTCATAAGAAAACACGTTTTCTTTACTATGAAGAGACACATGGAAAATAAGTATTGCCAACATCGCCACATACCACAGTACACCACGACATGGCAGGTAAACTTTAGTGCACTATTCATCCAACGGAAAATCAACTTAAAGGTTCATACTAAGCTTTTACAAGACTGTAACCTGCACCTATAACCAAGTATCTGTTTCTACAGAGAGCTTTACTGTCTTTCAATCAAAACTGCAATACCTTTGTATTGTCTAATCTTCACCAATTCAATGTTGCTATATAAGCTGTATTCAAATGAAAATGTATGAAACACTGCCACACTACAAAACAATTATACATTTGGATATGTTACTTTAAGATAACACAGTGAGACAACTAGAATTGTTTTGTCACTGTCTCCTAAAACGTTCAAATCTATTGTCATGCCTTCCGCAGACAAGGTGGTGCTCACCTTGCTTTACAATCTCTAAGGTCCAATATTCAACAAATTTCTCAAGCATAAAATAACTTGACAGTGATGTGTTCTGTGAGAGTGGGAACTTCCAAGTCCAAGAGTAAACAGCCTGGGCTCCTCAGAGGAAATCATTCTGCTGCACAATAATGATTGTCCAAATATCTACAAGGTCATGCAAAGAGTAATGACCAACTTGAAGTGGGGGCAGCATCAGTATCGACCCTACATCCCAGAAATGTCACTATGCGACTTCCATACATTTGCTCTGCTAAACACACACACACACACACACACACACACACACACACACACACACACGGCTCGCTGTCCATTCCAAATCAAAAAATGCCTCCCATACAGCAATGGATGGCAAATTTGCAGATGAGAAGTCTTTGCTCTACTACACTGCAATTAAAGTGTAGCATACACCAGAAACAACAAATTACGATGTCTTTTCTTCCCCCAATCCGATTTTGATGAAATGAAGTTTTTATGTTGCCCCAAGGTACTCTCAGTTGACCTATGAAACCTCATGAAAGTTCGTATAGTGCTCTTTGAGATTTGCTTACTACACCATACTTATAAGCATAGTACACACAAAAACTTCAAATTACAATTACCTTTCCCTTCCTTATCCTAACAATCCGAGCGTAAACTCGATCTCTAATGGCCATGTTGTCGATGAGGTGTTGAACCTTCCTTACTATAAACCATATTTCTTGTGACTTGTCCAGGATATAATATGAATATTTTCTGTGGAGATCCCATGCCTGAGCAAGCGAAATAAAGCTATCCATGTGAGAAACATGGAGATTTCAAATACACTCCACAGTTTTGAGTAGATTGCCCTGTGATTTATTAATCAAAACAGAAAATGCAAGTCCCACTGAAAACAGCAGTCTCTTAAAGTTATCCGCCGAAATAATTGGTATTCATCGGATGTACTCTGTTTCATTGTCTTCCTTTCCTTGTAGGTCTATAGATATCTATTCCTTCTTCCTAAAACGGTATGTGCTTCAGTTCAAAGTTGCTTCAAAGCTTTCAACAGCACTGTCATCTTTCAGGAATTTCCTTAAGCTCACTGGAATACAGGATTGTCTTGTCAGTAAATAAGAAATGTAATAAAATGTGATACCAAATGTGAAAACTTCGTACAATTATATAATTTTTCAAGTATATATTCATTTGTATAAGTGCTGTATGTCTGAAAAATCTGTTGTGAATGTAATTAGCAGCAAAGAAATGATAGATTAAAACTTGGTGAGTGATGGGGTGATTTTCCATGAACGTTACTGTTTATGTGCTCATATCTTTAACTGTGTGTCGTACTGTGATACAATTTAGAAGGCACATTCAACTATATGTGCGTATACTGTTTGTAAAATTTCCTGTGGGTACAACATGTAGTGTAGAAATTATAAATTTCAATGCTATACCGAATGCCATAGTTTAACTCTACGAACAGCAGAAAAGTAGTAAGCGAGAAACCTTTTTCCTTTCATCATTATAATATGGTTTCAGCGAGAAAAAGTTTCCTAAAGGTTTCAAATTATGTTTAAAGTTTATTGCAAATGGCAAAGTGCTCTCCTTCTGAAAGAGCAGACTGTTAAAGTCACAGTATCATGTGCCGCAAGAAAGGGAGGTTTTCATTGTTTACGATGTCATATCTATTGAACTATCGGTCCTATTGCAAAATCGTGTCTTAGCCGATGTCTACTACCTATAAACTATATTTCTGCCAAATTTCAGCTTCATAGGTGAAGTAATTTTTGAGTTTTTGTGTTTAGTGAGTGAGTGAGTGAGTGAGTGTATGAATGAGTGTCCTTTCACTTTTATTAGATAGAGATACACATTTGATTTTTAGTGCTTACTTCAGTAACAAGAAAACTTTCGTTTTAGCATCTTCATATTGTACCATAAATAAAAATTCAAACTGCATTTAAGAACCATGGACTTCAACCGACTAAATTATTACCAAGGATGATAACTGGTCAACTGAATCAGAACAAGAGTGCAGAAGAGATTCCTAGTGGGATAACCTATCACAACAGTTCTACATTCACAGATAGGAAATTACATTATATTTGGGTCTTCTTGCATGCACTGTCATTTGTAGCAAGCAAACACCAGCATATCTATAGTTTTATGGTAAATTCTTGACCTGAAAATGTTTTGATGATATGTTTAGAATGCTCAGTGACTAGAAGATTCAACTGACAAACTTACCGAACAATTCTTAGTATTGGCTGTATCTTATAAGAGAGATGAATACAGCCACAACAAGGACTGGCAGAAAGAGCCACAGCGGTGCCATTACCCAGTACACTGACAGCTGCCAAGAAGGGTACTCCAGAGCCAGGCAGAGTACAACTTGTGCAGTCATTTTCAGTGTAACGGCTGCAACAGACCAGGTGCGTGTTGCTGCCACTCTCCCTCCACAGTGACCCTGTTTGGCAAATACGTGCAGATATTGAAATAATTCTTGAGATGTTTTATTGTGTCATCTTAAAAGTGAACAACTAAGTAATATAAAGGGATTTTACATGGACTATTTTTCATCCCAACCTCTGATGGAGCACAGCTTTATTTTTGTTATGGATCAAAACTCATTTTATTACCAGAAGTCAAGCATATTTACAGTTACTTCTCCACATAGTGACAATGCAGATTTTGTCATTTTGATAAATGAACTCTTCAATACCCTCCTCTTCAACAGTTGCCCTATCCCCATAAACCAGACATTACCGAGGTGGGCCGCCTCGCATGTCTCAATAATATATAGCCGTACCATAGGTGCAAGCACAGTGTGGGGGTATCTGGGGAGAGACAAGACAAACATATGGTTCCTGAAAGAGGCAGCAGCCTTTTCAGTAGTTACAGGGGTAACTGTCTAGATGATGGACTGAGCTAGCCTTGTAACATCAGTTAACGTGGTTTTGCCATGCACTTACTGTGCACGACTGAAAGCAAGGGGAAACTATAGTCATTCCTTTTCCTGATGGCATTCAGTTCTACTGTATGAATATGATGATGATTGCACCCACTTGGGTAAAATATTCCAGAGGTAAAATAGTCCCTCATCGGATCTCTGGGTGGAGACTAAGAAGGATGAACACAACAGATGTAATGAGCAGCATTGGCCGTTAATGTTTTATTTATAAACAACAGATAATTAAAACATTAATGGCCAATGCTGCTCATTACATCTGGTGTGTTCATCATTGTGTGGTCGTTGAGCACCATCCTGAAAATGGAATCAAATCTTAAGACTAAGAAGGATGTCAAAAGGAAAGGCAACACTGGCATTCTATGGATTGGAGTGTGGAATGTTAGATCCCTTAATTGGGTAGGGATGTTAGAAACTTTAAAAAGAGAAAGGGACAGACTGAAGTTGGATACAGTGGGGATGAGCAACTGACATAAGATACAAAAAGTAAATGTTACAGCTGAAGATGAGAATAGTACACCATGGAAAGGTCGGAGAGATAATTAAAGTAATTAAGCAGATGAACATGGATGGCTGACCACAGCGATAATATAGGATGAAACAGCCAATCTGCAACATAAGACCTCCAGCCTAAAAGCTTAGGCCACAGTTGAACAAATCACAAAATTTTAAAACTTTGCTCACACTCGCTACACCAAGATTTGCCGCTACCCTCTCTGCATGATATAAATTATACACAATTAAAATGTGGCGGACAATAAACTGAACACCATAGGTATCAAGATTTGGGGCTCCTCTAGTCAGTATAAGAAGACGTGTGTATAGAGCAATGCCCGATTCGGAGGCAGGTAAGGGCTACTTTATCCCTCCCAAGAGGCCGGTATGGAGGATTGCCATGGACAGACAGTAGGCTTCAGCAACTGTGGTTTGTTATTTGCCACTGAAAGCCATTCTTCATCCCTCAATTGAAGGCACTGCTGGCGTAACAAAGAAGTAATATCCTGCAAGGGATTTGGTCACATTGTCACTTCAGGTGCTCAGCAAGCTTCTTTGGCAGCCCTATTAGCTTCTTCATTCCCCAAATACCCACATGCACCAGCAGCCAGCAAAAGATACCACCTTCCCACGACATTGGAGGAAGGACAGTTCATCGTGTATTTGTTGCAGCAAAGTTGCAGATGGATATAGCTGTTGCAATGACTGCAGAGTGCTGTGAGAATCTGAGCAAAGCAGAAATTGTATTCCCTATATGCAATGTACCAGCTGTAGTGCCTTGAAGATTATGTATAGCTCTGCAGAAGAAACAGAATAACTTTCTGGGAGGTGAACCCCGACAATACGATTGGGAAACACAATGGAACAGCCGACGGAGACCCCTTGCTTGGAGTCAACAGTATACACCACTGTAAAACCGTGATGGTTATCTAAAACATTAAGAAACAGACTGAATAGGAAAAACAGAAGTTTCATCTTTCCTGAAACTCGTCATATCTAAAACAAGTCTGGGCCTCTGGAGAAGACAACCATGTCGTAGAACAATAAAACCTACCAATCCCACTTCAAGAAGCCAATCCCTTGTACGAATCCCATACGGCCTTGTCGCTCGTTGCCGATTGTGAAAGAGCCTTTCATATGGAGGCCGAGCAACGGCATGTTATGTTGGTGTGAACAGCGATTCATATGCCATTGCCTGATGTACAGTGGTGGCTCTTGCACAGAGACTTGGTATGGGGCTCATCCTAAATGCTTCAGTTGCCACCTGAATCCCTGCATGATGTACTGTGTCCAACATCTTTAAATAGGATTGACATGCAGGTCCATAAACCGTGCACCCATAATTGAGACGGGATTGCACGGAGGCTCTATAGAACCAAAGCAAACAGGTTCTGTCTGCTCCCCAAGAAGTGTGACTAAGACATTTTAAAATTTCCAATGCTTTCAGGCACCAGGTCTTCAGGTACTTAAGATGTGGCAACCATATAAGTGTGGAATCTAATGTGAAGCCAAGAAACCTCACTGTGTCTTTAAAAGTGAGCACAGAGCTCCTCATCTGCAGTTCAGGTAAATTAAAAACAGTACCGGTACGTCAACGGTTAAAAAGGACACACGGAGACTTCTCGGTGGAAAACTTAAAATCCAGTCTTTTTCGCCTATTCATCCAGCTGTTGAAGAGTGAGCTGCAACTGACATGTAGTCATTGCTAGGTTAGAAGAAGAGCAAAAGACAGAAGTCATCCACAAATAGATAACACTGGACAGGGCTTTTCACAAAAGAATTAATACGGTACTGTTAATTGCTATTGCAAACAAGGTCACACCTAAAACACTACCATGAGAGACTCCATTATCCTGCTCAAAGTGATCAGAAAGGGCGTCACCGACTCAATATCTACAATAACGGGGAGAAAGAAGTGATTTAATAAAATGGAGAAGACAACCACAAAAACCCATCATGGAGCTGCCCGAGGATAAGATGCCACCTATCACAGGCCTTTCCAGTATCAAAACATACACCCAGAAAGCAATGTCAATGCAGGAATGTCTGCAGTATGGTCGCCTCCAGGAAGGCGAAGTTATCAAAGGTGGAGCTTAACTCTTGAACCCACACTGAAAGAGCTGAGAAGCTGCCTGGATTCCAGCATCCAGACAAGGTGGCAGTTGACCATCCACTAAGGTTTTCCTACACATCTGGTCAGGGTGACACAACGGTAACTACTTTGACTTTTGTGGTCTTTCCCGGGTTTTAAAAGAGGGATTTAATGTCCGCCATCCACGAGTCAGGGAACCAGCCTGACACCCAGATGATGTTAAAAAGGTCGAGGAGGATGTCATGATTTTGCCTCATGAGGTGCCGCATCATAGTGTACTAGTTTACGTCATGATTTGGGGATGTGTCATGAGCCACAGCCAATGCGGAATCCAGCTCCCATATAGTAAAGGAGCAGTTATAATCTTCATCAATGCTGCACCGGAAGTCCAAAATACCCCTCTCAACAGCCACCCAGTGACACTGGAAAGCTTGATCCTGACTGTTTAAAAATAGGCTGCCATAGTCTGGGCAATGTCGCTTGGGTTGGTGTGAAGAGTACCACTCTCCTTCACAGCAGCCACTGGGCAACTCCCACCTCTTCCCGAGATCCTCCCAATACAATTGAAGTCTTAGTGGAACAGACTATAGAATTTAGAAACTGTCGCCATGACCTCCTCTTACTCTCGCAAATAGTCTGGCAAGATTGGGCCCTTTCCACCTCAAATGCTGCGAGGTTCTTCACAGTCAGACGGCACTTTAACTGCCTCGGAGCTGCTCTTCTGGTCCTGACGGCAGAATGGCATTCGGCATTCCACCAAGAGACTTTATCATTTTGGTAGCATGATCCATATATACAAATATCAGTAAAAGATTGTACAAGAGCTCATTTTCAGTACATGTGAGTGATTAATGACATAACACAGAATCGGGACATGTATCATGTGAGAAAAGCTTTTGGCTGCACTCAATGTCCAGATCTTTAATCCACTTCATAGCCTGAGGTGTGGCTTCTATGAAGACCTCAGCAGAGCCACTATATTTTCTTTTTGGGCACACACTTATTATGTGGTCCAGCGTCTGCTCAGGTGCTCCACAATCACAACTTGGGCTGTCCACGAGTCCCCACTTATTAAGCACGGCCTTACATCTGGTATTGCCATTTCTGATGCGACTGAGCGTAGTCCAGTATTTTCTTGCGAACTTGAAACCTTTTAGTTTTTTTTGAGGGATCACTTATGAGGAGATGATTACTGACTGAATTCTCCCACTTTTTTTTCAGTTCTCTTTTAGGTTGAAGGTGTCCTCTCCTCTTATATAGCAGTTATTTCATATCGGCTTTTGTGATTTCAAATGGTAATTTAGCAAATTTTTTCTTACATCCTGCATAGGTAAAAATTTTCCTTCATTTATTTTTACCATTTTTTCCCATTCTTTAAAAGATGCTTTTTGTCTTCCAAGATGGTGCACCCCGGGCAACGTCCTTCGAAAAAAGGATGGTGAAAAGTCTACACAAATGGCGACCTTACTGGATCAGCGACCTCTCTCAAATGAACTCAATCCTTGATGTCACAGGGCTTAAGTTCGGTGAGTTGGCCGTAAAGAGTCCAGTCTGCCCTACTAAGCATCCATTGTGGTGGCTGCCTTTCGGGTTCTGCTTTGTCTAGAAGAGGAATCCAAATCAGAAAGTGATCACTACAATGCAAGGATTGAGCACAAATTAAAGATAGAAATAAAATTAAGAGTACTAAAGCTGAAATTCAACTACTTTTATAGATATATAAAGTATTTACTCAATCTGAAACATTTGTTTGTCTCGGCAAGAATTTTCACAAACACCAGTGAGACGACTACAAACAGCAGTGAGAATATGTGGTAGAAAAAGGAGATTAAAGAATAATGAGGAAGAATTCACAGAAGTCTGCTCACAAAGCCTAAAAAAATTAAGCACAAGTAGGGGTAGCAATGAGTTCGACACCATGGTTGTCAGGCAATTGGGTGGCCAAACTCAGTAAATTAAATGAGATGCATCATGTGATAGCAGAAGATCTTGTAAACCAGGTGAAGCTTATTTTGGCCAGTTATCCACCAACACTGCTATTATGAGTGAAACTATGACATGAGTGCCGCAGTGTGGAAGTGACAGTGCCCCCTACTCACAGACAGATGCAAATACTAATGTAAAAGACTGCTACATAGAATTTTCGTTGAGTGTTGTTTGTGAATAAATATGTTGTGTTAATCGTCGTGTGAATAAAGAGTTTTTGATCTGTTATTTATTTTTTGTTACTTACTTTCATTTATCAATTAATACAAATTAACAATCCCAGAGACGGATTTACGTCTCAAATATGTCAAAGACATTATTGATAGATCTGAAGCATTGAATTAAAATTTGTGGTGCGGCCGGAAATCGAACCCGGACCTCCGTGCTTACTAGGCAGACGTCTTAACCGTTAAGACTAGCACACCACTAATGATTAAGGTGCCTTGGAATAGTCTATGTACGATTTCCCTCCACAACACAAACTTTAATTCAGCTTCTTTGTTCCAAAGATAATTGTCACTACTGTAATGCGCTCGAAAATGTCGTTCACAAAGCTGTTCATGATGCTCATTGCCTTCGACGAGATGCCGGTGTCAGGGTGCACCTGCTTCAGCACCTTGTAAATGTAGATGGCATAGCTCTCCTTCCTCTTGCGCTTCTTCTTGTCGCCCTTCGATATATTCTTCTGCGCCTTGCCCACCTTCTTCGTGGCTTTTCCACTAGTCTTGGGCGGTATCTCCTCATCTACAACAGCAGCAGCAGCAGCAGCAGCGATCCGTACAGCTCAGCGTCTCTCAGCACAGTAAGCACGGAGGTCCGGGTTCGAATCCCGGCCGTACCACAAATTTTAATTCAATGCTTCAGATCTATCAATAATACTTTCATGTACACTGCTGAAAGCAGTTCACACAGGATTTTGCATGTCTTGGGAATCAGGAAACTTATGTTTCTTCTCCAGATTCCATAAAAGATTCTCGGTTTACTAGCCACGTCATGTCGGATAAAATCCTTGAGCTTTCAATGGCAAGCTCCACCATCGTCATCAGGAGTAAAATCACTGACTGCTGGTGTTGGCAAGGTGACTTGCTTATATAGCTGCAGTACTGCGACTAGAAGCTTCTGGAGGGCCTGAGAGCGCTGAATGACCAAGCCGGCCTCCTGCTTTTTGTTCAACCAAAACATACAAGAATGGGAGCTTGTCATCCTTCTCTATCTCCATCTCCGGCCTGCCTCCGAGATCAGAAGATCAGAGATATGTTACGCCCCTTTAAGGACAGTACAGGTTTGCCTGTTCCGGGTGTATATGGCGTCCCCTGTGAGTGTCGAAGTATTTACATTCGACAGACTATTAGAACTGTTGCTGAACGTTGCGCAGAACACACTCGGCACATAAAAGAGCTTGAGAAGTCAGCCTTGGCAGAACATTGCCTAACGAATGGGCATAAAATACTATTTGAAAACACGAAAATTCTGTCCCATACAGCATATTACTGGGATTCTGTTATAAAAGAGGCGACTGAAATTAGATTAAACGTCAACAATTTCAACAGAGACCAGGGCTATACATTCAGCAGGGCGCAGGGGGCGGGCCCTGGACGTAGAGCAGAAACCGAGGTCTCGCGCTAATAGCGAAGCGAAAGCACCAGGTTCAAATGTGGCGCTGGTGGCAAGCTCCATGTGATGTCATGCAGTACCACGGCCCATCGGCCTGCGCTGGCTTCCCACACAGGCGCTCTCAGGCCCTCCAGTAGGCTTCTAGATGCAGCGCTGCAGCAACATAAACAGGACGTCTTGCCAACACCGGCAGTCAGTGATTTTACTCCTGATGACGATGACAGAGCTTGCCATTGAAAGCTCGAGGATTTTATCTAACATGATGCGGCTAGTAAACTGAGAATCTTTTATAGAAGAATGCCGTCGCAAAAGACTCTGAGGACACGAATGTTAATATCGCCTACTGGCAACAAATCTAAATGTTTTGAGGTGCTCTTCGACTGGAATAGCTTGATGCATTACAATATCTCTTAGTTAACTTTTCAGCTACCATATTAAGCAGTAACTAAAACAATAATAATTTCATGTAGCTCATTGGCCTGGTGCAAGTCTTTCAATCGGACACTACTTCGGCAACTTGCGTGTCCCTAGCCTACTCCAGTTATCCAACTGGGGAAAGGGGACCTACAGCTCAAGGTGGAATCCAAAACGTTTTATATCTGACATCTCCTCACGTCATTGAGAGGTGAAGGATGGGTTAAAATGCAGACTGAAAAAAAAAAAAAAAAAATCCTACCGGGTTTCGAACCCACGACCCTTTGGTTTCCAATCGAGGAAATTAAGTACCATCCATTCAAATATAATTTTTGGAATCATCAGGCTCATTAGTTTGCAAGTGACTAAAATCATCATTACGTAACCCTGTTCTCGCCCACTTATAATGATTTCTTGATCTCTTCTTTCTTTTTACAACATTATAACCTACCAACACTGCAATAACGGCTGCTAATTCGCCATCCATTTTACCAGATTGCAATGGAACACTAGGTTGGCAATTTCAAATAAGGAGATACTAGAAAAAAAGCTTTATAATCACAATATTGCAACTGCCGCTATCCAAGAAACATGGTTCAAACCGCAAACAAATGTTAAATTTAAAGAATTCAATCTAGTGAGATCAGATGGTAAAGGAGAACAAGCACTACTAATTAAGAAGTACATCTGAGATGTAATAATCTACCATTTTAGGTGGCAGCAGTAAAAATAGAAAAACAAACTTAACTTCAGTATTATATCCATATATAAAGCACCGAGGATAGTAAACCAGTAATAATTCTTGCCATAAATTGTTTGCTCAATAGCATCCTCCATTCCTCATTTGTGGGGATTTTAATTCCCATCATAGTGCTTGGGGTAACACGGCTAATGACCCAGAATGATTAAGCCTCTTCAATACTGTGAAAGATCATCTGGATATTCTGAATGATGGCGCCCCCATGTTAATACCGTTCCCTATTCAACGACCCACAGTGCTGTACGTGAGACTTGTACCTTCTGATTGTCATCATATTACAAAGTGGGAGACCTATAGGTATTCTATGGGATCAAACCACCTTCTCATAAAAATATTATTGGGCCTAGCAATAAACTTGAGAAGGAAATAATGAAGCAGCCCATGGAAAATAAAAGATGCCTGATGGGAAAGCTTATGAAATCCAGCAAGTAAGAACTCAATACCACAGCGTAAAACATAGTTTTACTCTATGAACCCAAAATTATGACCTTATTTTAATTATTTCTGACTCAAAAAACAATTTGACTGCCATAGAGAGTAAAAACTTGGTAAATATGGCAATAAGCTGGTCATTGACATCGCTCAAGAAATGACAGAATGTTCTCGAAGAAATAAATATGTTTATTTAATATGGATAAAATCACAGGCAGGTATTTTACATAATGAATCTGTAGACCAATTAGCCACAGAAGCAGCTAAATCAGGAGTTTATTTTGAGATCCAGCTACCTTTCACAGACTTCTTGCATCAAATAAAGCGTGAAATCAGATATGACTGGCAAGAATAGAAAACATCAGCTTTGTACAAAGGGTCATTTATAGCACGCGATTCCACCCATTGGCTTTGATTCGTGATGTTGGTGTGTCGTGTTGTATGGTGTCATAACATGCGCGGTAGTTTTGAGATGTGTGTATTTCTCGGTGTTGTGTGTAAGTATTGAATCGCGCTCTCCTGTGGCAGACATTGGGTAGAATGCATATTTTGTCGTATGGCCAGTCTTCTTTCTGTTGTCATATGTGTGATTGCAATTCATGGTATTGAGCTACTGAGAAGTAGCTGTGATAAGGTTATTTTGTCAGTTCTGTGATTTATTGTTTTAGTGGTGGAGTGCTTGTGTGTAAGGATTGACGAGTAAATGTGCCCTCAATTTCGAAGTTTATTCAAGGATTTTGGTATGGCGTTTCTGTGATTGTAATTGATTTTCAGTTATAAGAGGTTTGCTACTTTGCTAACCGGACAAGGGTACATCGAGAACATGTCAACCATAGAGCAGGAACAGTATTTATTATTTACTCCATGGTTGGCACGAAAAAGGAATCTCATATGTCTTCGGTTTGTTTACATAGTACAATTTTAACTCACTCTCTTACTGGCTGCGGCAACACGACTCCTGATTGGCTGCTCTGTCATTCCTAACCTAGCGAGTGCTAGGTGCTGACACACAAAATTAATTTTTTCCCGAGAAATCTTGGTTGTGGTGACGGACTGATCTGTAGCGCAGACAGAGGTTTAGGTAAGGTTGGGATGCAACAGTTTAGTTGTGAGCTGGAGAAACCAGTGAATGTGAAAGCCAAATGACGGTTGTGGTAACAAAACCGACCAGTTTTGAAATCTAATGTTTATGTCACCGACATATTGAGAAAGGCAACTGGGGGGTGGGGAGATATGTCTGCAAGTGAGCACCAAAGGCGTGAATTTTTTAGCTGAGACCTGAGATCGATGATAAATTCTGCTATTGTAGTTTCTAATTTATGAGGATAAAGATAGAATATTTATATACAATACATAAGTATTATGATAAATCATAGACGGGTTCTCCGACGTATTGATTTCGTGGGTCAAATCAGACAGGTGTAATCACATCATAAAATAATGCCTTTGTATTGGTATTGCCGTCTTAATTTTAGGTATATTATAAGGTCAATTCTAATATTCAATATCATTTTAATGTTGCTGGATATTGGGAGGGTCTTTATTGGTATAGTTTTCTTGATTTTACGTGTAGTATAGGTTAATTGAAGTACTCAATACTAATCTTGTGCTATTTTGGCAAGTGTTAATTGGTATCGCTTTCTTAATTTGATTTTCAGATCAACTGAATTATCCGATTACAGGGATAAATTTTAGTTCTTTTTCATTTATTAATTCGCGTCTTTTTTAAATTACATTTTTCTGTATTTACGTTTGGCTTTTGTCGTATTTTCCCGCTTAGAATGTCCCCACCCAAAACGCCCACATTCCCGCGCTTGGACCGTTAGTGTCGTCATTCTACGTTTTTTTTTTTTTTTTTTTTTTTTTTTCCTTTATTGAAATTTTAATGCCCGAAGGCAGGCTGGCAGCAGCCAATGATGCTGCTCTACAGCCGAGCGAACGTACACAATGGACAAAACAGAAATTAAAATGAAAGGTGATAAAAGGCGCTTTTACAATAACAAGATGAAAAATTTGGGAGAAAGTTAAAAACTATGACAGCGGACAGAAACATACATGATCGTTAAAACAAGACTTGCCACGGTGGCTAAAAAACACTCACTGCAGACGACGAGACAAAGACTGCGACATTGAGGTAAAAAACACTGAACACTGGTGTACGCAAAGTTAAAAAACACTGGACGATGATACACTATACACACGAAGCACTGAACACTTAAAGCACAGCACTGTACTGGCCCTGCAGGGCAAGTGGGGGAGGATGGAGAAGGCGCGGGGGGAAGGGGAAGGAGGTGGGGGAAGGGAGAGTAGGAGAAACCGGAAGGAGCTCCTGGGGAGGGGGAGAAAGGAGAGGGTGAGCCAAGCGGGGGATGGGAGTGGGAGGGGGAGAGAGGAGGCGGCAGCAATCCACAGAGAGGGGTGAAAGTTGGAAGGAGGGATAGATGTCGGGACGGTTTTGGAGAACGTCGTCAGGGAGAGGTAGGTGGCGGAAGCCACCCTCGGAGAGGATGTGGAGGTGAAGGGAGGGAGGGATGTGGCGGTAAAGGCGTGGCAGGGGCCCGGGATCCAGGAGGAGAGGAGATACCAGTGGGTTATCGGACTCTATCTTGCAGTGGATGTACTTGAGGCGGATGTGTTGAAGGAATTTGACCAGGTGTGGGAATGGGATGAGGTCGTAGAGGATCCGCGTGGGGGAGGGGAGGCAGATGCGGTAGGCGAGGCGAAGGGCGTGGCGTTCGAGGATTTTGAGGGATTCATAATAGGAGGGGGCAGCGGATATCCAGGCGGGATGGAAGCAGCAAAGGACGGGACGCATGAGGGAACGGTAGGTATACAGGATGGTGGAAGGATTTAGTTCCCATGTCCGGCCGGAGAGGCATTTTAAGAGGTTTAGGTGGGAAAGGGCTTTTTGTCGGACGGTTTTGAGGTGAGGGTTCCAGGAAAGGTCTCTGTCGAGGGTTAATCCGAGGTAGCAAAGGGCCTTGGTTTGCGGGATGGGGCGACCATGGAGGGTGAGGTACAGGTCTCTGTGGCGAAAGGAAGGGGTGGTGCGACCTATGATGATTGCCTGGGATTTTGTAGGGTTTACAGTAAGGAGCCACTGGTTACACCAGGAGGATCATTCTACGTTAATTTTCGTGTGTTTATATGTGCGTATTTCGCGAATATTTTGGTCACCATATTGGCTACGAGTACATATGTCATTGCTTCCACTTTGATGACGTCATGGGTCAAAGCAGACGGGTGGAATCACGTCGTAAAGTATTGCCTTGGATACAGCTTCATGTACCCAGTCAACCATGGTTTCACAACTTTCCCCTACCCAGGAGTGCTAGGCCTACTTCTTCAATTTCACTGATGAGATTTAATCACGGCAGCTTCCTCTCTCAATTATTCTGTTTACAACTCAGGAATTCAGATAAATGTGACTGTAACAACTTAGGTGTTGGGAGACATGATATTTGCCTATCCAAGATATGGTCAATACAGAGAACAGTTTTTCGCAGTACGACTCTGGGTTCCTCACCCAATAAGTGTCATCAGCCTTCCAACAATTACAGACAAAGCAGTACTTAGAGGTCTAAGATTTATTCCAGCGAGAAGTCTGAGAGCATCACAAAATAACTGTAGGCCTATAAATACAGTCAAGAAAGGATCATACAATCCCTTTGGTTCACAAGCATTTTAGCACAGACACGTCGAACTTTACAAATCTTTGATCGTTCAGAACAAAATGCTTGGTAGATTCGTGAGTGTATGCAAAGACACAGTACAAAGTGTTTGGAAATGAAGATTATTATGTCTAGTGATGAAGAATCAAAATTCAATCTGTGCAGTTCCAAAATGTACAAGTTAAAATTTTTGTGCCTGTAAGTGTCTAAATACTGTAATTTCGCTGAAGATCAAATAAATAAAATAATATTAACGTTGCGTTCAAATTGTCGCCCGTCAACCGACCATTATCTGTCAATAGGTTTTGAAAGAGCATGCACAATTTCCGTTAACTATGAAACAAGTAGTAATGTTCCTGCGCTATGGTTAAAAAAATATTCGTTCGGATTATAAATGAAATATCAATTACATTGTCAAAAACGCTGCACACAAACAAGAAATTTTAAAGCTGCCGCCAAATTTACTTCACACAAGCACGCAATCTTATTGGCAGCCCGAACCCGACTCCTCATTCGCTGCCTTCACCTCCCGTCATTCATCGCGCCGTTGGCAACGTCCAGCGCCAGTCGCGGACATATAAACATTAAATTGCACTTTAACCAATGTTTCGTCATAAAGCTCAACACACCGTCGTCCGGGGTGAAAGACGACGGGTTGTATATCATGCTTTAAATGAAATGCTAATATTTGATAAATTACAGTAACTGACCCTTTCCCTGCATATTTTTACGGTGTGGGGATCCTCTTGGACATAAATGATGTTAAATGTAAGTAATTAATTTTACTGAAAAATAAAAAAAAGAGGTGGTCAATGAAGACTTGTGGCCATGCATCACCAAAGAGGAAGTAAGTTATAAAATTGATTTATATGACTCGTAGCATCAAACATGTACTGAATCTTACACATTAGTAGACATCACTGCCAGAACTTTGCAGCTACACTTTAATGGAGGCGGGCAAGTAATTGTCAATGAGTGTTTCTCAACAGTGGACTCATTACCGTAACTAAGTGACAATAGGCCTGTTGTTATTTCTATAATTTATTCCATGAACTCACCTGTTAGATGGAGGGGGAGTAATTAAAATACACTACAGTCAGTAGTAATCAAAGTTTCTACTTCCATTCACATACAAATACCACGTCTGGTAGTTTACATGGAAATTTAATAATTTATACTAATTATGAGGCCATGTGATCCAAATACTACGTGTAATTTCACTGAAAACTGATGTCTCTTCAGTTTGTCAACAATTGATAAAATATGAGCATTTACCTTGCACTACAACACATACACCAGCAGGATCAAGTCGTAGAGCCATAGTGGTACGAAGACAATAAACCAGTTCCAATGCGTTCGAGAATCAAGTCGCAAAACCAGCAAAATGAAAAAAACTAGTAAAACAAACCATGTAAACAATGCGCGATGCAGAACAGCCATTGTGAGGAACCTTTTTGTGTAGGTCGTCTAGTATTACTTTTTCATTCATTCAGTAAATCTCCATGTGACACTACGAAATAAATTAATTATACACTTTACACCGTAAGTCATTTCAGACAACATCGGTGTGACAGCACACATTCACCCCTTTTGTCTCGACGACTGCGGAAGGGAAGTACGGGGATCATGAACGAAATTGCACACGCAAAAGCTGTTTAATGAACGAATGATATCCTCAGCATTTACAGCTAGTTCATGGCATTCTCCTCTACGTATAAACAACACACGCCTTCTAAGTGGCATGTCGACACACTAAATTTCCCGAAGTCAGAAACTTAATACAAAGACCTTACGAGAAAATACACACTTAATCGATCGTCCTTTGCCATCAAATGAATTAAAAATATCGGAGAACATTATGAATACAGCTCGATAAATCATCCATTTCGAATTTATATATCAGGGTAATAATTTTTATTCTTTTAAATTCTAATGCATGTCAATTTTATACGCAAAACCAAAGACATTCATAAGTACAGACCAAAAAATACTGCGTGTGTCGGCAGAGGAAGTTGAAGTGATGCGTAGTGCTGTCAGTGGAGTGGAGTGTGGTTGGAATAGACAGCTTAATGTTTACAATGTACATTTCGTGATTCAGTAATCGGAGAGGTCTTCAGTTTGGTCTGTCGTCTCCTCATTATTGAAATATGGTAAATGACTGGTCACCAGAACCGCCGAGGGAAGCGGAAGAAGTGTCATGTAATGATTCAGAAATTGCGCCCTTCGGTTTAACTAGCTCAGACAGTGAAGATGACAGTGTGCATCCCGAAGGTTATGAACCATTAACTAATATGGCACTTGAAGAAGCAGAGAACGAGGTCACTGATACTGTAAGTTTGAGTTTTATTTCCCCCCCTCCCTCTAGCAAACAAGGAAAAAAATTCCACCTGTTTCAGTTCTATCCAGATTACATGGATACTTACCCGCCCTTCTGGTGTATCTTAAATTGTAGATGGTATTATAAAATGAATCGAGTAAGTTAGAATATTACATAATATTTCTGAAAACTGACGTTTTTGAGATCATCAAATTAATGCTTATTGAAGAAAATAGGTATTCCGTAGACAAGTAATTCCGGATTTGAATAGGAATTCCTTTACGTATAATGTTGCATTTGTGATATTTAAGTCAAATTCACTGGATGAACAACAAATTAAATAGATTTTACATGTGTGCATATGTGGTGTACCGGTACTTGTTGTTTCTGCATGGTGTGCACTTTCCTTTTCTCTCTTTCTTTACTTCATCATAAGTTAGCATTGGAATGTTTAGTACTCAAGTACTATGGCACAAGTTATACTATTCCAACTGTCCCCATTGCTGGCTGCATCTACCTGCTTCTGAGTAGTATTGGAGGGTCTGTAGCACCTATGCTGTGACTTAATAAAATTTTGCCACAGGTTTGAGGACATTACTTAGATCTTAGTACAATGTGTGCTACACATCAAATAGTGCTACCTAGTCAACTTACTGCATTTGGGCTCCTTATAAGGAACATACTTTCTAATACAGCCAATTATAAGTTAGCCGCGCTGGAGCTGCCGAGTGCATTGAGGCACTATGCTATGATGCGAGGTTGTTCCCTTCGAGGGTTTGAATCCTCCCTCGGACATGGATGTTGGTGCTGTCTTCAGTATTGGTGCTTGTAAGATTAGGGGGGCCCCCGCTCCCACTCTCCCCACCCCCGCTCCCACTCTCCCCACCCCCGCCGCTCCCACTCTCCCCACTCCCGTAGGTTCTCAATCTGCTGCACCAGATGAACCTATGGAATAACATTTTTTATATTTTACCTTTTTTATCATGGCCTTTAAAGTAACTAACCACCACATCCTCCAGTGGCATTGCGGCGGTTTCTTCCACCATCTGGCTGAGCTGCAACAGCTAATGAGCACCTTCCGTGTGCTCTGCATAGTGATTCAGGAAACGTGGTTTCCTGTGCAGAGGACCCCGTCCCTGTGTGGCTACCGGGGCTATTTCAAAAATCGCCCTTTCTGTGACAGGGTCTCTGGAGGTGTGTGCCTCTATGTCCTAGACAATGTTCCCAGTTTCAGCTGTGCTCCTCACCACGAATCTCGAGGCAGTGGCTGTCAGGATAAGAGTAAGGCAGGAACTAACAATCTGTTCCCTCTACCTGCCTCCAGATGAGGTTATTTCTCTTGCTGACCTTGATGCCTTGATCGCTCATCTCCCCCCGCCGTTTCTCCTTTTGGGGGATTTTAATGCCCACCACCCTATGTGGGGTGGGACGCAGACCTCGGCTCGTGGTAAGGATGTGGAGACGCTCTTGACACGGCGAAACGTTTGCCTTCTTAATACGGGCGCTGCGACGCATTTCAGCGTAGCTCACGGCACATATTCGGCCTATCTGTAGCCCGAGTCTCCTCCCTCATCTGAACTGGAACGTTCATGATGATCTTTGTGGCAGCGACCATTTTCCCATCTTTCTGTCACTCCCAGAGACTCAAGCCACAAACTGGCTACCTCATTGGTCGCTCCATAGGGCTGACTGGCCGGCAAATGCTTCAGCTGCAGTGGTACCAATTCCATTTCCAGCTGGCATTGAAGTGGCTGTCCAGCAAGTCACGAAGGTCATAGTTTCTGCCGCTGAGAAAACTGTCCCGACCGTGTCTACGTCACTCGGACATAAGTCGGTCCCTTGGTGGACGCAGGAAATCGCTGAGGCCATCCGGGAACGTCGGCGTGCACTTCAGCGGCACCAGTGACACCCATCTCTAGACAATCTAATCGCCTTTAAGCCGCTCCGCGCATGGGCTCGACGATTGATTCGACAGAGAGAGGAGGATTCCTGGGAGAGGTTTGTAGCCTCTATCGGCTCTCGCGCCTCCCCTTCTCGGGTCTGGACCCAAGTGCGGCGCGTCTTTGGATATCGCCCACCGGCAGGAATCCCATCGCTCACCATTCAATGTGCACTCTGTACTGACCCACATGCCGTAGCTGAGTACAGGGCGGATTACTATGAACGTTGCTCAGCAACCGAAACGTACAGTGCAGACTTCCGCACCTTCAAAGAGAGGGTCGAGCGGAAGCAGTTATCGTTCCGCACACGCTGCCAGGAACTTTACAATGCCCCATTTAGCGAGTGGGAGTTGAAACTGCTCTGGCTGCATGCCCCGATACTTCTCCGTGACCCAATTGGATACATAGCCAGTTCGTCCGTCACCTTTCGGCTGAGTTTCAACACCGACTCCTCTCCCTGTTTAACCGTACCTGGGCAGATGGGGTCTTTCCACCACAGTGGCGGGAAAGCACCGTCATCCCAGTGTTGAAACCTGGAGCAGATCCATTGGTGGCTGACAGTTACCGCACAATCAGCTTTCCCAATGTACTCTGCAAGCTGCTTGAGCAAATTGTGAGTCGGTGGCTGATGTGGCTCCTTGAAGACCGCGAAGCTCTTGCCCCAAAAACAAGGGGGATTCCATCAAGGCCATTCCGACATTGACAACCTTGTCTCTCTGGAATCGGCTATTCGCACTGCCTTCACGAGACGCGAACATCTCGTTGCAGTCTTTTTTGTACTTCGAAAGGCGTACGATACAACCTGGCACCACCATATTCTGGCTACACTGCATGGTTGGGGTCTGAGGGGCTCCCTTCCAATTTTTATACGGAACTTTTTATCGCCCCGCTCTTTTCAGGTTCGTGTAGGCACCTGTCTCAGCTCTCCTCAATCCAGGAGAATGGTGTCCCGCAGGGCTCTGTTCTCAGTGTTCCCCTCTTCCTGATTGCTCCCACTCTCCCCGCCCCCGCTCTCCCCGCCCCCGCTCTCCCCGCCCCCGCTCTCCCCGCCCCCGCTCTCCCCGCCCCCGCTCTCCCCGCCCCCGCTCTCCCCGCCCCCGCTCTCCCCGCCCCCGCTCTCCCCGCCCCCGCTCTCCCCGCCCCCGCTCTCCCCGCCCCCGCTCTCCCCGCCCCCGCTCTCCCCGCCCCCGCTCTCCCCGCCCCCGCTCTCCCCGCCCCCGCTCTCCCCGCCCCCGCTCTCCCCGCCCCCGCTCTCCCCGCCCCCGCTCTCCCCGCCCCCGCTCTCCCCGCCCCCGCTCTCCCCGCCCCCGCTCTCCCCGCCCCCGCTCTCCCCGCCCCCGCTCTCCCCGCCCCCGCTCTCCCCGCCCCCGCTCTCCCCGCCCCCGCTCTCCCCGCCCCCGCTCTCCCCGCCCCCGCTCTCCCCGCCCCCGCTCTCCCCGCCCCCGCTCTCCCCGCCCCCGCTCTCCCCGCCCCCGCTCTCCCCGCCCCCGCTCTCCCCGCCCCCGCTCTCCCCGCCCCCGCTCTCCCCGCCCCCGCTCTCCCCGCCCCCGCTCTCCCCGCCCCCGCTCTCCCCGCCCCCGCTCTCCCCGCCCCCGCTCTCCCCGCCCCCGCTCTCCCCGCCCCCGCTCTCCCCGCCCCCGCTCTCCCCGCCCCCGCTCTCCCCGCCCCCGCTCTCCCCGCCCCCGCTCTCCCCGCCCCCGCTCTCCCCGCCCCCGCTCTCCCCGCCCCCGCTCTCCCCGCCCCCGCTCTCCCCGCCCCCGCTCTCCCCGCCCCCGCCCCCGCTCTCCCCGCCCCCGCTCTCCCCGCCCCCGCTCTCCCCGCCCCCGCTCTCCCCGCCCCCGCTCTCCCCGCCCCCGCTCTCCCCCGCCCCCGCGCTCCCCCCGCCCCCGCGCTCCCCCCCGCCCCCGCGCCCGCTCCCCCCCCTCCGCGCCCGCTCCCCCCCCCCTCCGCGCCCGCTCCCCCCCCCGCGCCCGCTCTCCCTCCCCCACCTTCCCCCTGCTCCCCCCTCCTCCCCCCGCTCCCCCTCCTCCCCCCCGCTCCCCCCGCTCCCCCTCCTCCCCCCGCTCCCCCCTCCTCCCTCCTCCCCCCGCTCCCCCCTCCTCCCCCCTCCTCCCCCCGCTCCCCCCTCCCCCCTCCTCCCCCCGCTCCGCCCTCCTCCCTCCTCCCTCCTCCCCCCGCTCCGCCCTCCTCCCCCCCGCTCCCCTCCACCCACTTCTCCACTCCAACTCCCCCTCCCCTCCTGCTCAACCTCTCCCTCCTGCCCTCCCGCTCCCTCTTTCTTACCCGCCACGTTCTCTTCTTTCTCCCCCCTGCTAGTCTGTTTGAGGGAGCCGTTATTTACATGTTGGCTGAACCCAACACTGGGATGTCACTGCTAGTACCAGAGCTGTAACCTTATCATGCATGCCAAGTATTGATACCCTAGGGGTATCCAGACTCCTGGCTGTGGCCATTGTGCCAAGTGGCTTTTGCTTTGGCTGTATGGCACCCGTGGCTAGACCCCATGATCACAGTGGGTGGCACCAGGGCTGTCGTTTTGTACTATAAAACACGTGAAACTTTCACTGTAAAATGTATGTAGAACAGCATTCCTGGATTCAGAAATGAAACTTTAAATGTGGCTACTGAAATATACATGAATTTCATTTAGGAAACATATGTGAAAACATCTTTCTCATAGGCTGGCCCACAATTGGTCTTTCTTACTTTCCTTAGTACCGCTCATGGAACTTTCTCCACCATAGATCAGTCACTCTCAGGGAAGCCAAAACAGTCTTGGTCCAACCCACCATTGCCCGCAGCGAAACTAAGTTTATTGTGCGGTAGATCAGTCACTCACTTCTCCTTATATCTTTCGCTCTTTTCACTGGTCATTGGACCTCTGCAATAGTGACCACTTCCCGTTGGGTTTTCGGTTGTACTAATTTGGCTCCTTTATACATCCCAGGTTATTTTCTCACCCTTCACATCTGGTTGTACTGACGATATCGTCTGTGATATGTGTGATGAGACTACTTGAGCCACTAGCATTTCTATCTCCCAGACGACGGGCTCTTCTAGCCTCTATCCAGTTCTGTGGTTGACTGCAACTGTGCTACAGCAATTTGTGATTGTCGTTGAGCCTTGCAACAACTTAAAGTGCTACCCGTCCCTCTCTGGTCTTATCAACTTCAAACGCCTTCATGCTAAAGGTCGTTTGGAAGTGTTTTCTCTTCCTTGATCTATTCTGTACCCTTGTCACGGGTGTGGGTTATGCTCCACTCCAACTAAGGTTTCCAACATCCATCTTCAATCCCTGGCCTTGCCTACCAGATGGTCTCTGTACTGACCCATCTGTTCTCGCAGAACATCTTTTGGCGTGCTTTTTGAAGGCATTGGCAATGGCTTTCTATCAGGCTGCCTTCCTTCCAAGAAACTACAGGTCAAAGCCTCCAACCTATGTTTTACCAGGAGGAACCTTACAACAATCCCAATGCTGAATGGGAACTGCTTTTGGTCCTTTACACTTCCCATGATCATGCACCTGGCCCTGATGGAATCCGTAATCAACTACTCCAACACCTCAGTCCTCCAAAAAGGCAATATATCCTCCAGGTATTTAGCCATATTTGGCTCCAAAGGGTTTTCCCCTCTCAGTGGAGAGACAATATACTGGATGTTGTCCCTAAGCCTGGTAAGAATTCATCATCCCTGGACAGTTACAGGCGCATTAGCCTGACAAATGTTCTCTGTAAATTGCTTGAAAGAATGGTTGCCTGGAGATTATGCTGGGTACTTGAAACACAGGGATTTCTGTCACCTTATCTGTGTGGGTTCTGGGAAGGGCTATCTACAGTTGACCATATCCTCAGACTGGAAACAGCAATCAGGTAGGCCTTCTGTAAAGGTAAACATTTCACTCAACATAAGACGTATGACACTGCTTGGTGTCATCATATTTTAAGTCCTACAGATGTTTATTAGTCAGTTTTTATTCCGTCACCTGTTTTGGGTTAGGGTTGGCTCTTCATTCAGCCCCCCACGGATCCAGGAGAACGGTGTTTATGCCTTCAAATATTCGACACCTGAAGACTAGCTGCATGCAGAAGCTTAATGTCCTCCATTTCCTAGCCTACTCATCTTGGGATGCAGATCATACACACTCCTTTGTATCTATCGGACTTTGATTCAGTTTTAGATTAAGTGTGCCAGGTTTATGTCTCTGCAGCTCCTTCTGATCTGATACTGTTTTGGCCCAGTTCACCTTTGTGGTGTCCAATTGGCTACGGGCACCTTCCGGACCAGCACTGTTGACAGTCTCCTGGCTGGAGCAGGAATTCCTGTTCTTCAGATTAGGTGGCATCAGCTTTTTGTGTGTATGAATGTCTGGTGACACTGAATTTCGGCCACCATCCCTTCATCTTGGCCCACTCTCCCTTCAGTTTGTTAAAAGTCCATTCCTGGGGCTAGAGCTTGACAGGAAACTCTACTGGTCGACCCACGTTTCTTACCTGGCAACTCGTTGTAGCTGCTCTCTCAATGTACTACTTGCACTATGTGGTACTTCCTGGGGAGCTGACCATATCACCCTTCTTCACTTGTACTTATCCCTCATCCACTCAAAACTAGACTATGGGTGTATAGTTTATTCATTTGCGCTCTCGTCCATTTTACATCGTCTCAGTACAATCCATCACCATGGGATTCATCTAGCCACAGGGGCTTTTTATACCAGTCCTGTTGAGAGCCACTATGCTGAAGTTGCCATATTACCACTGTCCTATCGCCGGGAAATCCTCCTTAGCCGCTGTGTGTGTGTCGTTTATCATCTATGCGCAGTCATCCATGTTATGCTGTCTTTTTTCAATGATTCCCTGGACCATCAGTATGCAGCTAGTCTGTCTTCTCTACTACCTCAGGAGTCCACTTTCAATTGCTGCTTTGGCAGATTGACTACACACTCCCTGTCACATTATTGATTGGCATGTGTCCTTCACCTCCCTGGCTCCATCCTGACACCTCTGTTAACCATGCACTCCAAGACTGACCACAATGTTGGATGTGCCTTCGTCCTCGCTGACGATTCTTTCCAATATTGTCTTCCTGACCAATGCTCAATCTTCAGTGCAGAACTCTTTGCCCTCTATCAGGCCATCCAGTATATCAGGCGACATGAGCTCTCTAAAAGTGTCATCTGCTCAGATTCTCTGAGTGCTCTCCAGAACCTGTGCGTGCTGTATGCGGTACCTCCCTTGGTACAAAGAATCCACATGTGCTTTCTCTCCCTCATTGACATTGGAACCAAAGTGGAGTTCCTGTGGCTTCCTGGCAAAGTCGGTGTATTAGGGAATGAGAAGGCATCTTCTGCTGCAAAGGTTGCAGCCCTCCTCCCTCGGTTTGCTACCTATTCTGTTCCCTCAGGTGATCGCGTCAGCGTCTCTGGGCAAGTGATATCACTCTGGCGCTCCATTGGTCTTCTCTTGAAGGGAACAAACTTTGGAACATTAAATATCTTCCAACTATTTGGCTGACCTCCTCTCGGCCTCATCTTCGAGAAGAGGTAACTCTCGTTCGGTTACGCATAGGACACTGTTGTTTCAGCCACCGCCATTTACTAAGTGGTGACCCTGCTCCTGTTTGCCGTTTGTTTCCAACAATTGACAGTACACCATCTTCTGGTGAAGTGGCCATTTTTAATAGTTTATGCCACAGTCTGTGTTTCCTATCCAAATTGCCTGATATCTTAGCAGATGACACACGGTCTGCTTCTTATCCACCGAAGCAATATGGTGAAGGAAATTTAACATTCCCCAGCCAGGGAATCCAGCCATGTTTCTACAGTAAATAGAAATTTACTAAGCGATTGTGTTACCTCTTCCCTTTAGAAAGTTGACTGACTGCAGAGAGCTTTCTCCTTTTATTTGGCTTTGCCTTTGTCGTCATGTGTTTTAACTATGATCTGACTTGGGCAGCAGTTTTGTGCCCTAGAATCATAAAAAAGAAAATGTTTGGTGTCCTACACCTTTGCCACCCAACAATTCTCTGCTCACTTGACATTTCATGTTCTTTTTACAGATGATGGGTTTCAACCTCCTGATACTTTCCCTCGAGCGGGATTACCGATCTGATTGTGGCTCACCTTCATTTGCAGGGACTTCCATATCCCCTTCCTTGATGGTATGCGCTTGCCTATACTGCACATGCCCCAATGGGTGGTGCCCCTGTCAGAAATCTGGATGGATCTCTTCCAAGGTCCAAAAGCTTCTGTCTCCCCCATAATATTCCACTGTTTGTTGTACCCTGTACTTGACGAGTTTCAGGGTGTCAAGATCTTCTACAATGATGGCACGAAAACTAATGGCCATGCAGAATATGCATTTACAACACAGTTGATGGCCATTAGTAGAGGAGCCATTCATTTTATCAAACAAGCCACTCTGGACCATGTTTTAAACTGAGCAGCCTGCAGGCCATTGACCAATGCTACCATCACCATTCTTTAGTTACATGTATCCACTATTTCCTCACTGACCTTTATCGTGTCATCTGCTCTGTTGCCTTTCTCTGGGTCCCTGTCACGTAGTTATCCAGAGTATGAACGGGCTAACGAATTGCTTAGAGTTGTAGTTACTCAGGTCACCCATTTTCCTTAACAATCCCAGGTGTGAATTGAATTTACGTGTGCAGATAAGATCTCTGCTCATACAAAACTGTTACAGCAACTGGCAGGTTACTGCCTCATCTAATAAACTCTGCTCAATCAAGACGACCACTGCAGCTTGGATTTTTTCCTTACACCTTTTATGGAGGGAATCCTCTGTTCTTTGCTGTGTCTGCATCAGACATTCCAGGCTGACCCGTAGTTTAATTTTGTGCAATGAGCTTCCCCACATTGTTGTCGTGGAGCCCTTCAATCTGTGAGTCATTTTTTAGTGGAATGTCTGCTCCTCTTCGTGCTCCATGTCAAATACGGAATTCCACACCCATTGCCTTTAGTTTTGGCGGATGATTTACATATGATTGAACAGGTCCTTTGGTATTTCTGTGAAAGTGGTTTTTATTCTCAGCTATAAGATTTTGTCTGTGATGCTTGGACAGTGTGTCATTAACTGCTCATATATCACTGATTCTTGATATTCTCATTGTTCATTGCTCTCGGTAGCGGCTGGCTGAAATTTTATGGGGCAAAAGTAATCTGCTACAAATAACGTAGGTAACACACAGAACTGCCGTTCTTTGGCATTTTAATTCCTTATCAGTGCCCAATTGTCCCCATTTACAGCCAGCGTACAAGTCTCATTAATTACAATTAATGTGATCAGGAATGCACATTCCACACATCAATAATACGAATTTACACAGTTTGTGTGTGGAATATTGAAGTCAGAGGTATATAGTGTGGCACAAATATGGATTATATAATAATGGAAAGTCCAGGTTGGAATAAATAATATAGTGAGGACAGTTACAACTCACCGCAAAGACGTGGCGACGAGATGCGACAGGCACATACAAAAGACACACACATACAACACATTCAGCTATCGGCCATGGCCTTCTTCAGAAATAGAGCACTCACGCAATCACACAGGCACACAACACAGTCATACAACCATCACCTCCGACTGCCACACTTCGAAAGTGTGGCAGTCGGAGGTGATGGTTGTATGACTGTGTTGTGTGCCTGTGTGATTGCGTGAGTGCTCTATTTCTGAAGAAGGCCATGGCCGATAGCTGAATGTGTTGTATGTGTGTGTCTTTTGTATGTGCCTGTCGCATCTCGTCGCCACGTCTTTGCGGTGAGTTGTAACTGTCCTCACTATATTACAAATATGGATTAATCACTGTAGATACGCCTAACATTAAAGAACTTTAACATGCTGTTCCAACTTGAAGTTCAAAGTTACGTCGATTTTGCCTCAGATCATGGACGAAACAATACTCAATTACATGGCGTGAACACATCCTGTTTACAGTATATCTTTCAAACAGTGATACTGTAAATTGCGTATTGTTAATTATTTTCATTAAATTAATAACGGAGAAGTAAACAATTACATGCAACTGGCTATAGTAAAAGATAGTGTAAATAGTACCGGTACTGATTAAATTAATTTACAAATCTTGGTTCAATTAATACTATTTCATTAACATATTTAGCAAAATAGGTTTATCAACAATACTTTTGTAATTAATGGTAAATACAGAAACTGAAGGTGACAAAACTTACCTAACATTACTTGTGAAACAGGAATACCTACTTGAATATTATGAGAAAAGAATTTAATTAGTTTTAACAGAAATACTAATTAGTATACTATCAGAACTTTAACAATATACCTCTGGCATTAACTAATTAATATTTGCTGATTAAACAAACATCTCTGCCATCAAATAACAGGAAATGACTTCAGCTAGTAATATTCATTGTTATGCAACCGTGGTATCGGGAGGTTCAGTAATGCAAGCAGATGGGAATAAATCCCAACATGCTTCTTTACTACAGGTGGATGGATTTGTGGCTCTTCCTGTGAGCAGTGGGATTTAGAGCTCTTCCTCCTCCCCATTCCCAAAGATGTCAATTTCTTCTTTCTCACTTGTTAATGCTGTTTCTTTCTTCCAGTTTTAGGCTCCTGGTTTAGGAGCATAATCTCTTGACCAGTACATGCTCGTCATTAATGAATTGGGACTGTAGAGCTTACAGAGCAGTGGGGATGTGCATAGCAGAATGAAACATTTTATGTTGATTGTAGTTATGCTGGTATAATTGATTTTAATTACATTTTAGTTTACCCTCTTTCACTAGTGGAATGTCCTTAGCCAGACCACATCTTTCCTTGCAACCCAGTCTGAACTAAAGGGACTGATGACCTAGCTGTTTGATCCCTTCCTCCCTCAACCAACCAACACTCACCATTGTGCTCTCCATCTCCAAGCTGTGATATAGACAGTAACTGTATTGATTATTCAGAGAAGTTGTATTATGTTGTTTTGTTTGGTGAGGGGTGGCTGTTTTTTCTAGTAAACTTGTCCAGTAGTCGTGCCTTGTATTGTTATTCTGCCCTTCTTGGTCACAACAAATTTTACCTAGAGTGATACAGGAGACTTCCAGAACGTGTAGTTCTAATACTAAATCTGCTTGTTGTATATGACATGAACATTAATCACTTTGAAAACTTTCAGGATTCCTTTGGTGGTGACACTGAATGGTTTGAGCAACAAAATGGTGAAGTTGAAATAGAGCTGTCGAGGGACATATTGCCACAGGTGAGTACAATATGACAATTTTACTGATTAAATTATTATTTTGTATTGACATTAGAACACCTTGTTGGAATATACTAAGTGTTGCAAAAGTGCACAGTGCAGTTCTGCTCATATAATCATGTTTAAATCATTAGTGTAATAGTATTTTGCCCCTCAGGAGTCCAGCATTAATTTGCTGAGTACGGGCTTGGTGAACCAGGGGTCCTGAGCCGTGGGCTGTGTCGCACCAAAAATCAGCTACACCGTAAGCTCTGTGCGTGCTTCAACGACCATTGTTCGGCGTGACGGTGGAATGTTGTACGTTTCAGAGCCCAGGGATCTTGACTTAATTGCCCGGGTCGCGAGGATGGTACAAACCTATATATAAAACTCATCAATCTCAAGGTGTGCTACATGCCTTGGAGATGCATGGCTGTTGAACAGTCGCTAGCGAGTGACCTCTGAGGAACCTGCCGCACCTCAGTTGTATAAGGGTTACCCAGGCAAGTGGGGCTCTGCCTGGGTGGACCTTTATTTCCCTAGCTACTCGTGGGAACACCATGAAAAGACCACGGAATGTTGGCACACATACAACCGCTGTCTCTAAGCGAGGAAGAGGAGACTACAATGCCGCACAGTATGATCCCCAAACGTTCCTTTCCCTGGCTACTCCATGGGAGGAACGTTGGGCAAGACATCAGGGTGAGGCTTATGCCCCTAAATATCTTGTCTGTAGCCGCACTGATGGGGTCTCCTTTAAGACGGCTAAGCCCTTGTTCCTTGTGGAAAACTTGGAGGACAAGTATGGTGAGGTGGAAGGAATGTCAAAAATGGGCTCTGGGTCGGTATTAATAATGAAGTCATGCCCAGCCCAGTCACGGCATCACTTGCCTGTGACAAGCTGGGTGATGTTGTCGTTAGTATAACACTGCACAAGACCTTAAACATGGTGCAGGGAATATTATTCCACAGAGACCTTTTGTTGCAGTCGGATGATGAACTGCGTGCCAACCTAGAACGGCGGGGAGTTCATTTTATTCGACGAGTCCATAGGGGTCCGAAGGACAACAGGCTTGCCACCGGTGTCTTCATCTTGGCTTTTGAGGGCGATTCATTGCCCGAGAAGGTCAAGGTGATGATCTACTAGTGCGACGTAAAGCACTACGTTCCTCCCCCTAGGTGTTGTTTTAAGTGCTGGAGGTTTGGGCATATGTCCTCCCGATGTGATGCCAACCCTACATGTCGGGAGTACAGATGTGCTGTCCATCCAAACGTCCCCTGCACCCATCCTCAAGTATGTGTTAACTGTGGCCTAAATCACTCCCCTTGTTCACCTGTCTGCACGGTTCTGCACCAAGAAAGGAAAATCGTGGAATAAAAAACCTGCGACCAACTGACCTACTCAGAGGCAAAGCAAAAATATCAAAAGATCCACCCTGTGTGCCTGGTTAACACCTATGCCATGATAGCCTCGCCATTCTTTTACAGTGCATGGTCTACAGTCAGTGCCACCTATGCCAGTGGGCTCCCAGGCCCACCCAACTGACCCTGCCAGCTGGGGGCACTTCCTCTTCAGTTGCTCCCACTCTTTTCACTGTGGTAGCATCAAGCCCTCAAACATAGGGGACACCGGTCCCCACCTCTCAGCTGGAGAAGACGCCTCCTCCGGCTCCTCTCGCTCGGAAGGGTGCCCTTGGGACAGCCCCTTCTGAGGCTTCTCAGGGTGTCTTAGAGGATCCTGGCCGAAGGCACAAGGATCCCAGCCCTGCTGGTTGAAGGGCTTCTCGCTCTTCTTACACACCTGATGCCACTTCCAAGATGCTCTCCCCAGCCCCTGAAGCCTAAGGGGCAGCGAGAGGGAAGAATTAAGAAAAAGAAAAAGGACTCTTTAGTGGCTCAAAAGCCACAGCTACCCTCGTCTTCTGCTTCAGAAGATGAGTTAGAGATCCTCACCTTACCTGATGATCTCACCCTCACCGACTCCCCGGAGTCAATGCTCTTGGATTCCGTAGGTTCGCAATCTGCGGCAGCAGGTGAACCTGTGGAATAACCTTTTTCTTTTATCTTTTCAATCATGGCCTTTTATGGTAATAACAATATTGTCCTCCAGTGAAATTGTGGTGGTTTTTCCCCCACTTAGCTGAGCTATGCCAACTCCTCAGCAGTTCACCTGCCTTTTGCATTGCTCTGCAAGAAACTTGGTTTCCCCCCTGCCTTATGTGGCTATAGGGGTTTTTATAGGAACCGCACAGAGTGTGACAGGGCGTCAGGTAGAGTATGCACCTATGTCCTTACCTCTGTTTATAGCGAAGCTGTTCCACTATAGACACCTCTGGAAGCCGTAGCTGTCAGGGTAAGGGCTGCAGCGGACATTACCATCTGCAATGTCTACCTCCCTCCTGAAGGTGAAGTCCCACAACATGTCCTGGCTGCACTGATAGCACAACTACCCCCCACCCTACCTGTTGTTGGGTGATTTCAATGCCCATAACCCATTGTGGAATGGTACCATGATTACTGGCCATGGTAGAGATGTCGAGTCATTGATATCTCAACTCGACCTCTGCCTTTTAAACAATGGTGCCCCCACGCATTTTAGCGTGGTACTTGGTACTTACTCAGCCATCAACCTTTCAGTGTGTAGCCCTAGCCTCTTCGCCTCTATCCACTGGAGTGTACACGACGATTTGTGTGGTAGTGACCACTTTCCGATCTTCCTGTCACTACCCCTGCATGGGGCCCCAGAACACCCGCCCCGATGGGCACTGAATAAGGCTGATTGGGGCGTTTTTGCTTCTGCTACCATGGTTGGTTCTCCTACGCACTCCAACATAGATGCGGTAATCGACAGCGCTACCTCAGCCATTATTTCTGCGGCTGATTGTGCAATCCCTCACTCTTCGGGATCAGTCTGGTGGCGGACAGTGCCCTGGTGGTCACCGGAGATTGCTGAGGTGATCAGAGAGCACAGGCGAGCTCTGCACTGCCACAAGCGGCACCCATCTATGGAGAACCTCATCAATTTTAAACAGCTTTGTGCCCGAGCCCGACAGTTGATTAGAGGAGTCAAACAGGAGTGTTGGGAAAGGTACATATCTAGCATTGTATCATGTACCTCTCCATTCCAGGTGTGGATGAAATCAGATGTGTGTATGGCTACCAGTGTCCTCTTAGTATGCCCGGGATTTCCTTGAATGGAGCAGTTTGCACAGATCCAGATGCAGTTGCTGAGCACTACGCTCAGAGTTCTGAATCAGCAGCCTACCCAAGGGCCTTTCGCGCCCTGAAAGAGCAGGAGGAACAACAGTGCTTATCCTTCTCAACTCGCTGCTCAGAACTGTACAATGCTCCATTCAGTGAATGGGAATTCCTCAGTGCCCTGGCACACTGCCCTGACACAGCCCCTGGGCCAGATTGTGTCCATAATCAGATGCTGAAACACCTGTCACTCGAGTCTCAGTGTAATGTTCTGGCTATCTTCAATCACATCTAGAGCTCTGGTACATTCCCATCACAGTGGCGAGAGAGTATATAGTCCCATTGATCAGACCTGGTAAACACCCACATGAGTTGAACAGCTACAGCCTCACCAACATTCTGTGGAAATTGCTGGAGCATATGGTGAGTCGTTGATTGTGCTGGCTCCTTGAATCCAGGGGTCTCCTCACTCCATGCTAGGTTGGTTTCCGAAAGGGGCGTTCAGCTGTGGATAATCTGGTCCACTTTGAGTCTGACATACGGACAGCCTTCTCTTGACGCCAATACCTGGTGGCAGTTTTCTTCGACTTATCTAAGGCTTATGAAATGACTTGGAGACATCACGTTCTTACTACATTACATGAGTGGGGTCTCCGGGGCTCGCTTCCCATTTTTATCTGGAATTTTTTATCCTTGCGTACCTTTTGTATAAAAGTCGGTGCCTCTTGTAGCTCTTTGCATGTACATGAGAATGGGGTACCCCAGGGCACTGTCCTGAGTGTTCCTCTGTTTTTAGTGGCGGTAAATGGTTTAGCGGCAACGGTAGGTTCCTCAGTCTCCACCTAGTTGTATGCTGATGACTTCTGTTTATATTTTAGCTCTTGCAGTGTACGTGTTGCTGAACGACAGCTGCAAGGAGCCATATGCAAGGCGCAGACGTGGGCCCTTGCCCATGGATATCAATTCTCTGCTGCCAAGACCTGTGTTATGCATTTATGCCAGTGTCAGACAGCCCATCCACATCCTGAGCTTTACATAGATGGCCTTCTGCTCAGTGTGGTGGAAATGCATCGTTTCTTGAGGCTAGTGTTTGACAACCGGCTGACAGGGCTTCCTCTTATTCGTGAGCTCAAGCAGAAGTGTTGGACGCACCTTAATGACCTCCACTGCCTCAGTAACACCACTTGGGGCACAGACCGCAGTACGCTGCTACGGTGCTATAAGGCACTAGTTCCGTTGTGACTGGACTACGGCAGCATTGCTTATGGTTCAGCATCGCCATCAGCACTGCAGTTGTTTGACCCAGTCCATCAATGTGGTGTTAAACTTGCAACAGGAGCTTTCCGAACTAGTCCTGTTAAGTCTCCTTGTGGAAGCTGGAATTCCTACCACCAAAAACCAGGTGCCAGCAACTGTGTAACTATATTGCTCATGTTCATGGCTTGCCTCATCACCCCAACCATTGTCTCATTTTTCCAGTCAGGCCATTGCCTATCCTACAACAGCGACTGGATCGGGTATGATAGTTGGTGTTCATGCCCAATTACTCCTCCGTGAACTGGAATCTTATCCACTCCCACCGCTCTTCCAGTTCCAATCGCATACTCCACCATGGTGTGTACACCATCCACACCTTCACCTCGAACTGTCACAGTCCCCCAAACTCTCAGTTCACCCACAGATCATTCGTTGCCAATTCCTGTCACTCCTTGACGTGTCACAGGGCTCAGAAGTCATTTACACTGATGGCTCGATGGTTGGTGGTCGTGTTGGATACGCTTACAAGCATGCGGGGCATAACAAATTGCGCTCCTTGCTGGCTGGCTGCAGTGTCTTCACTGCAGAGTTAGTAGCCATCTTCCGTGCACTTGACCGCATCCATCATACCTGCACTGCTGGGGAGTCCTACGTCATCTGTAGCAACTCCCTCAGTGGACTTAGAGCTCTTGATCAATGATTTCCCCGCCATCCCTTGGTCATAGCCATCCAAGAGTCCCTCCATCCCGCCGAACAACACGGGCAGTCGGTAGTCTTTATGTGGACTCCGGGGCACATTGGGATTGCGGAAAATGAACTGGCAGACAAGTTAGCCAAAGAGGCCACCACTAAACCACCTCTGGCGGTCGGTGTACCCTCTCCTGACCTACGTTCAATGCTGCGGAGTCGAGCCTGCAGTTTGTTGGATGCAGAATGGTGTACCCTCCAGATCCCCAACAAGTTACGGGTTATAAAGGAGACAACAAATGTCTGGAGGTCCTCTCTATGGGCCCCAAGCAGGGACGCTGTCGTCCTGTCGGCTCCGTATTGGCCATACTTGGCTGACACATGGTCACCTCCTTCGTTGCGAGGGCCCACCTCAGTGCTGCTATGGTGCTCAAATTTTATTGGAATGCACTCACCTCACTGCCCAGAGGTGGGGTTTTAACCTCCCTGACACCCTGAGCTCGGTTTTAGCAGACAATGCCTCTATGGTTGATAGAGTTTTAAATTTTATCTGTGCGAGTGGATTATATAATTCCATCTAAATTTTATTGAGTTTTCAGTATATATCAATCCTCCGCTTACCTAGCACTTTTAGGTAGGTGGTTTTACTGTGATCACCCGGACAAGATCCTCAGGTATCGTTTTTAATTCTCTCTCTCTCTCTCTCTCTCTCTCTCTCTCTCTCTCTCTCTCTCTCTCTCTCTCCCTCCCTCTCCCCCCCCCTTTCTTGGTGTTCTTTCCTTGCTGCTTTTATTCCCTGATGTGTTAACGCCTTTGCTTGGTGCTTTTTATCACATAGTCTTATACGCCTTTTTAGTGATCATCCCTGTACTCTTTATACTTGGAACAAGGGACTGATAACCTTTGTCGTTTAATCCCTTTCAAAACCAAACCAAACCAATAGTATTTTGTGTGGGTTGGAAGTTATGCATCACATAATTGTTATATAGAGAGATAATACAAATTTCACTTAGAAAGGTTAAAATATTTCTGTGAGCAGTACACCTTTGAGGAGAGCTTCAGAAAACAAAAGGATATGGATTTGTAGCTTGATCTAAGTAATTAAATTTATTGACTTTGTACTCTTGTATTGTGCAATTTGTTTTACAATAAGTTTTATTTGATTTTAGTTTTGGTAGCCTGTTGGACACACATTTTCTTCTTCTTCTTCTTCTTCTTCTTCTTCTTCTTCTTATTATTATTATTATTTTTTTTAATCGAGTACAAAAGTGCCTTTGATAGTGAACCATGAAAACAAGCACATTTTTGTTTAGATTGTCTTATCAATGCTTTTACTGGAGGTGCGAATGCATGAGAGAATACAGGTAAACTTTATCCTTTGGAGCTTTTAGAAAAACTGCAGACAACTATATAAAATTACAAATTACATTTACAGATGGCAATTAAATTGTTGGACCTGCAAATTAACCAGTACAATGCTTGTCATTAATGAATCTGGGTTGTAGAGCTTCCAGAGCTGTGGGGCCGTGCATAGCAGAATTCAACATTTTATGTTGATTTTAATTAGCTAACAGCCAGTTCAGTTGATGATTACAAGAATTGTGGGAGCAGTTAAAAGAAATTGATGGAGGGTCAAATTGCGGAAGACATTCTGTCTATTGTAGCTACCACAATTTTATTTGGCAAGTGTCTTTTTTGACCCAGTGCTTGTACCAAAGATTTGCTCGGATTGTAGTCACAGTCAGGTCCACACAAGGGAAAAAGGAGGGGAGAGGCAAATCAGAAAAATAATTCACCTAGTGTGACTCTTATATAGATATATAATTAGGAAGAAACTAGTCTTTCCCTATGAGGTAGTGTGGTTTCCTGAAATTTCCAATTTTTTGAAAACTTTTCCAAATTTTTACTTGATACAAATGACAATTACAATTGTGAACATAACAAACTAAACCCAGCCAGTTCTATTGTGCTGTTCTCAAGTAATGTTAATAATAATATGTGGTAGGGAACAACTCACCATAAAGACGGATGCTGAGCTGCTGACAAACACAAATAAGACACACAAACACACACAATTCTAAATTTTCGGCCACGGCCTTCGTCAAAAAGAGCACACTCGTCCACACAATCACTCGGGCACACTCATCCACACACGTCAGCCATCTCTGGCCGTCCAACACAGTCTGTCTTACGGCAAGCAGAAGGGAACCCCCCCCCCCCCTTCCTTTTTCATACGGCATCTCATTTTCCACCTGACATCGCCTATTCTTGTATCCGCAACCTTATCTTCCCTCTCCGCTTCTCCTCCTACTCCTCCGCCCCTTCCCCCTCCACCCTCCCATCCCTTCCGCTTGCCATGAGCAGACTGTGTTGGGCGGCCAGAGATGGCTGACATGTGTGGATGAGTGTGCTCTTTCTGAGGAAGGTCGCGGCCGTGTGTGTGTCTTTACGGTGAGTTGTTCCCTATCTGCATATTAACATTCCTTACAGGACCTTCCATTGTTGTTTTCAAGTAATGGTATTTAATACATGTGGGAATTGATTTTTATTTAGAAATACATGCTATACATAAAGTCCAGGAACACTTTCAATTATTTATTGTACAAAAACTAAAAATTGTTTAGATGTCATACTTATTGCATTTTGAAAAGAAACTTAGTTTCACTCACACTGGGATGTCCACTTCTGTTTGCCAGGCACAAGGAACCCATTGTAACAAATTTGTTGTGCCATGGTGAATGGCCTTCCTTGTTGGTGGCTTATTACCATACTTGGCTCTAAACATCCGTTAAACTCCAACACACAGAAAGCTCGCTCCGCACCTGAACTAGCCATATTTACGACTTGCGCTCACTATTGGCAAATTACCAAACTACACTCTGGTGGTACACATGAAGAAGAAAAAAAATCTTTCAGGGTTTCCCTTCAAAATTACATATTTATGATATCTGTACAATATTTGGTTTTCGCACAATTAGGAATTGAGTGTTCCTGGACTTTGGGTCAGCCTGTATAATGATGATAGGTTGCATCTCACTGCCACAGACAGACACATAGAAATGACACTCACAACTTAACTTACAGCCACAGCCTAGATTAGAAATGGGCACACATACATTCATACAGGCACAACTAACATACATGTGACTACCATCTCCGGCTGCTGCGTTCTGACTTGACACTTGATGATGGCTGTGGCCAAAAGCTGAGTTGCATGACTGTGATTGTCTTTACTATGTACTTGTCTGCAGTTCAGCAGTTATCTATGCAGTTGAAACCTTAACTTTTCCTGGCATACTTAGGGGTATGCTGCAGGGAGATGGTGTCAACCACAAAGATATTTTGACAGTAGTACACCCTGTGATTCTCAAGGGACAATTGTACTCAAGGAAGCAATGTGCAGGCGAATTTAATATCTCAGTTTGCAAGGGATAAATAAGAAAGATAACACAGTACAAGTAACCACAGAGTCAGCACAACTAAAAATGACCAATATGCATGATTCGAAGTGTGGCAGCTGGAGGTGATGGTTGTATGGCTGTGTTGTGTGCCTGTGTGATGGCATGAATGTTCTATTTTCTGAAGAAGGCCATGGCAGATAGCTGGAAGTGTTGTATGTGTGTGTCTTTTGTATGTGCCTGTCGCAGCTTGTCACCACGTCTTTGCGGTGAGTTGTAAGCTGTCCTTATTACTATATTATACTTTCATCAGTAATATTTGTTAACAAACTGGTGACATCAAATGATATTAGTTTAGAAGTAGGTGGGAGTTGTATGTCTTTAATTTTGTCAACAAGAGGTATGGAATTTTTTACTCGAAATTTAGGTTTAAAACTTTTTTTTTATGTAATGTAGCTCTCTTGCTAGTAAGTAACAAGGAGCAGAAAATGACACTACTGACCTTACAGGAATCAGATTGTTATGTAACTTAGGTAAACTGTATAATCTAGGCAATCTAGGTGCCAAGGGTTTCCCATTCACTAGCACTCGGCTGTTGATTTCAGATGTAGTGCTGTTTCATGATTTTATAGTGGCTTTAACTTGTTCATTGAACTTAGCAGTACAATCTTTAGGTAGTTGCTGAAAGCCTGGATTGTTAAGGAACTGGTTCACTTTGTAGTGTGTGTGAGCAAAAACACTCTTTTATGTTTGTAATTATAAAGCAGTGGAGCATTACTTTCTGGCACACCCTCATACTTAACACACCCTTAACTTTAATAATTGAGGTGTGAGTGAGATTGTAATTGAAGAATCATTTTTGAATGAACACAGAAATACCAGCAGCATTGTAGTATGTGTTGGTAATGGATATAATGAAAAATATGTGTTCTTTAGATGTTAAGATTATTTAACTTTATTGTACATTTATTTTCTCTTAAGTGAATCCTTCTTGCTTGTTGTTCAGAAATTCTATTAACAGGAATGGAAAGAAGAGTAAAATTCTGAAATATCAACACCTCATTTATAATTGTACCACAAATAAGTGTACCTCAGGAATTTGCAATTCTCTTCCTAGCAATCAAAAATAGGAAATGTTAAAGCATTTAGTTGAGTAGAAGTGAAAATCATTTGATACCATTAGATGACATCAATTTGCACACTTTTTGATGCCAAGAGATCTAAGATTTGGGGAAGGGGACCAGTTTTCTGGTTGTGTGTGTGTGTGTGTGTGTGTGTGTGTGTGTGTGTGTGTGTGTGTGTGTGTGTAGGCTTTATAAAGACGAATACTGGAGACATTGTGGACACTTTTAGTGGGACCCCCCACCCCACCCCTTTGCCCGTCATTCCACTTCTTCAGTGAGGACACCACCCCTCCCCCCTCATGCTTGCCCCCATTTAGGGGTACCAACACCCCCTTTAGTGGGACCCTGTGTGACTGTATGAATGTGTGTGCTTTCATTCTGACGGTGGCCAAATGATTTACTTGGGGTGTATTTCCTATAGGCCTGTTTTTGGTCAGTGATTATTTATCTAGTGAGTTGGAATCTATGTTTACAATATTGGCATTCCAACTTGGACCTACAATTGTTTAAATTCTAATTTAGTATTGTTGTGTTATTCCCATGAGGTTTATTTTGGTATACATCCATTTACTCGGAGGTTTCAATATTGATTCGTGACTAAGACTGTCACGTGCTTATTTAAAAATCAACAAAAGTGATAGTTTCTTCTTGTGTAGATCTTGGTTCAAATTTTACCAGAATTCTTGTGCAAATAATTTTGGATAAAATACTCCTTTCAACTTGGATGGATGTTACTCTTTAATTATTTGGATTTTAATGGCTCCCCCCCCCCACCCCCCACCTCTCTGTTTTATCATATTTGACATCTCTCTTTATTCTAGGCGTTGAGAAAGCATTTATGTAAGGTAAGGTTAAATTATTTGAATAATTCTACACATCTGCAATCAGTTTTTTCTGTTGCTATACAGCTCTCAAATGAGCAAATTAGTCATTTCTTCACACCTTATGGGAGGGGGGTGTTGTCATTTTTTTTATCTTCATTTAAATTAATTTGTTGACATGTTTTGTCAAGATTTTTATCTTAATATCACATATCTTAATAGTATTATCACGTAAGGATTTTTCTGTGTTACTTAATTAAAATTCCTCAAATCACGGAGTGGTATATACGTTTGTTTTTATTTTGCTGCAGGCAAGTAGTAGCAGCCTATCACAACTGTGGGCCGGCCCGGCGAGGGACATAGCACTGGGGACAGAGGGCGCAGCCGCGGTGCGAGCCGCCATGGAGGGCTTCAGCCTGCCCCCGGCCGCGGTCCCCGCCTGGGCGTCCACCGTCCCAGAGGAGCAGTGGACGGATGTGCTGCGGCAGCGCATCACCGCCCTGCAGCAGCACCGGCAGCAGCGGCAGGCGCCGGAGGAGTCGCCTTCTGTCTGAGCGCCGGTGTGTGGGAGAGTGTGAACTCTATATGTGACACTGTTAAATTGTTGAGGTTTTATTGCTTTTTGTAGTGTCAGCTCAGGTGAAGAATGTGACGGACGTGTTTTATTTGGAGGCAGCTGTGTACATAGATGCTTAAAATGAGCTGCACACATTAAGTGGTATAGAGGATCTTCTCTGACCAATGACACTAATGCCAGGCTACACTATGCCAGGCTACACAAATAGATTGGTGTTGTGTGTATATATAGTGTAGTATTTGATACAAATAGGAAAAGAAGAAATCCAAAGAAAACTTACTGATCAGCATTCATATCTTAAAGCTGGAGTGAACTTTATCACTGGAATTCTGATACTGTATAGACTGATAGAAGTAGTTGATATTACCTTTTCTGTCATGCTGTGGGAACAGTTTCTTTACCCGGGCATGAATTTGTAACCCATAATGCATTCTAAAGTTGTAGCATAATATAGTAATATTACTCTCTTGAATCTCCCTCTGCCTTAAACAGGACGTATTGGCATTCTTTCATACAGATGTAAGATTCTTTTTCAATTTTGGTTTTATTAGGTATTCTAAATTATGTCTGAACAGAAACAATTTCCTGCACATTATTCGTCATTCAGATAGAAGAAAATAAATTTTATTAATGAAAATGGAATTATTGATGTAATGTAGTAGTTTGTTTGTATATTGTATTTTTATTTTCTTTATTTAAGGTCACCTATATGAACTTTTAGATCACAAATAAGCAGTTTGTAAAATCACAAAGTGGAAGATTCCTTAAACATAATGAAATAAATCCATCACTTACATTTTTATGAAAAAGAACTAATGTACCAAATGATTTTGTATTCCTTCAAACTGTCTTGATTGCAAATTATTTTATTAGTTAATGACTTATTTCGCCCTTTAGCAGGGCATCTTCAGATTATAATGCGCTCACCGTGGTGTGACGCCGTAAGTTGTTATTGCGGTGTTTCTATTTTTTCTGGAATTTTTTTTGCCTCTGGTGATAAAAGATAAGCCCATGTTTACAAATGCGCTCACGGGCGGTGGGTGGGTGTGGTGTGCTGCTCCGCTGACTTTTACAGAGTCTGTAAAAGTCTGTACAAGTTGTCGGAGCAGCACACCACGCCCGCCCATCGCCTGTGAGCGCATTTGTAAACGTGGGCTTATCTTGTATCACCAGAGACCAACGCTTCTATTAAGGGCGACAAGGAAATCCAAAAAATTCCAGAAAAATAGAAACACCGCAATAACAACTTACGGTGTCACACCACGGAGAGTGCATTATAATCTGAAGATGCCCTGCTAAAGGGCAAAATGCGTCATTCACTAATAAAATAATTTGCAATCAAGATGGTTTTAAGGAATATTTATTGTAACTGATTGCTGTACACCATGGATTGGAAATCATTTTAAATGATTTTGTATTCCAAATTAGAAATATTGGGTGAAGTCACCTGAAATACTGGCTATTTGCTGAAATGTTTTAAATGTACTTCTATATTACATATTTGTGATTCATGTCAATACCACATACTATACTGAGAGGATAATTCGACAGAGCACTGAAGGACATAACTCGGAACAAGGCCTGTGGAATAGATGACATTGCCTCAGAGCTACTGAAGTCTGAGAGAGCCAGCCATGACAAAACTATTTCACGTGGTGTTAAAGATGTGAGACAGGTCTGTTCCACCGAGGCGTTATGGTCTTCCGAAGCTTCACAAAGAGGTACTACCTTTACGTCAGATTGTCAGTAATATCGGCGCACCAACCTACAACTTAGCACATCATCTGGCTTTGCTACTGAGACCATTTGTGGGCAAATGTCCACACCACATTCTTAACTCCACCGATTTTATTGTTAGACTGAAGTCTCTGTGACTCCACAATTTGGACTTCTTAATGAGTTTTGATGTTGTCTCATTATTTACTTAGGTTCCACTGATGGATTCACTGGCACTCATTGGCAGGAGGTTCAAAGCTGACATAACAGCACTGTTCCATCATTGTCTGTCCTCTACCTTTTTTTATTTAATAATGAATACTTTCAACAAATTGACAGTGTTGCCATGGGAAGTCCTTTGTCCCCTCTGGTAGCAAACTTTTTTATGGAGGAATTTGAGGAGAAGGCACTAGTCAGCAGAATTTAAACCGACAGTTTTTTGGCATTATGTGGACGACACATTTATAGTTTGGCCCCATGGAGAAGAAAAGCTCGCAGGATTCTTGAAACATCTGAATTCCATCCACAAGAACATTAAATTTACCATGGAGGTCGAAAAAGACAGACGTCTGCCGTTTCTGGATGTCCTTGTCACTCGAAGAACTGAAGGGTTTCTGGGTCACTCGAAGAAAAGAACTGAAGGGTCCCTGGGTCACTCGAAGAAAAGAACTGAAGGGTTTCTGGGTCAATCGGTCTACCGGAAGCCCACACACAGATCTATATCTGCAGGCGACAAGCTGCCACCACCCTGCACAAACCACAGGTGTGCTACGTACTCTGGTGCACTGGGCACATGTGGTATCTGATAAGGATAGCCTTCCTAAAGAGATGGAACATTTGCAGTCAGTCTTCAGGGAAAATGGATATTCTTCATGCCAGATCCACACAGCTCTAACAAGGAAGAAATGTAAACAACAACAAAAAGAAAAAGATAATCAGGTCCTGGGCATTCCTTCTGTATGTGGGCAACCTCTCATCTAAAATAGGAAGAATTCTAAAAAAGCATTGTGTGAAAGTGATATTCCGACCACCTGCGAAGATCTCAGCTTTGCTTGTCTCTGCGAAGGATGATTTGGGATTGAGGAAGGCGGGAATTTACAAGATCCCTTGTCATTGGCCAAACTACTTGCACAGTACGAGAAAGATGTGTGGAGCATGAGCGCCACACAAGTCTACTTCAGCCCAACAAATCAGCCATAGCAGAACACTGTATATCCACAGGACACTCCATGGATTATTCTGCAAAAAAATTTTGGCAACGACAAGATCCTTTTGAGATTCGATTATTAAGGAGTCCGTTGAAATATGGTTGACAGAAGACCTGATACAATCGGGATGGCGGCTTTCAAATGGATAAAGCATGGGACCCTGTAATTTCTTTAATTACTTCACAGAGACATAGGTCTACATCTAGTACAACCTCTGACAAAAAGTGATTTCCTTCGACCACCGCGCTTAAGATGCACGTAAGCACATTTCGACAGACGGCGCGAATGTAAGTACACCATTACGCAGACGCAGCCTGCTTCTACCACAGAGCATGCCAAATTTGACAGGGGGCGCGCTAGTACCTCCTCACTGCGCAGGCACCGCCGTGCCAATCTTCGGTATATGTAGAATGACGCACACCAGTAATCCTCAGTCTCGTGCTCACCTGAAGGTGGCTGCATGTTTGTCAGCCGAAATATTGTTGGAAGACGTCAACATGATCCGGCTGCAAGCTGTGGCGCATTTATTTTTTTACTGGACATAAATTAACGCCACATTTTTACGTATATTTATTTATCCATTTCAAGACTGACTGACAACCATGCTAACTACTCCAGACTACTACAGATTCCTATTTCATTCTCCATACTGCCTACTACCTCATACTTCTTTGACTGACTCAATTCGTACATATAAATACACAATCACATTTCTAGAACCTTCTAGTACACGGAAGTACAACATTTAAATATTTAATAATTTGTTCAATAAACATTAATGACTCCTGCTTTACACAAAGATACATAAAAGTATGACAGATGTAATAATAAGTTTTTTTACATCAAAATAAACAGTAGAAAAGATCGTAAGTAAACAACAATTAGTGCAGTGTTAATATATGTTTCCATTATTGTTCGACATTAAGCTTCAATAATTAATTAATTTAGTTTGTTAGAAAACCCTAGTAATACAAATAATAATGAGTAAAATAACTTGACAGAAGCGCTATAAAATGCTTATGTAATATATACATGGAACATGAGGTTTCAATACTACGACCAATTATGGTATCGAATACTTCAGTTATTTAAACTAAAGGGACCCTCCTGGCTAAATATATAAAAATACCCCCTCACACAATTTCAGACATCACATGTGGATGACATTGTGTGACAACAGAATTGGAAAGTATTTACAATCAGCAAAAGTTTTGGTTTTATCTGTTAAATTCAATTTTAAATCATGTTACAGTCTATAGCATTTCAAGCATAAAATGAATGATTTTATAGAAAACAAGTTACCAAAATAATATTTTACTACTGGTGATATGATTACTGAAACGCGCAATTCTTTAAATTAACTGCCATTACATTAGATACAGAAGAACAATAAACTGTTTATAGAACAATCATGAACAAGCAGACAGTTTTGTTGAACCCGATTTACATAGCACGAGTACAGTCTGAAGTTATACATGATGATAAGCTTAATGAAGTTGTATGTTAATTAGTGTAATTACATTTGTGTGAACAGTACATAAATTTGAAAAAATGAGAAAACATCAAATGCCATCAAGACAGTATAAAAATGATTACTTGAACCATCTTTTGAATGCAAGTGTACATTGAGTGAATTCTTGTTATTACAATTTTTATTAATGAAAATAAATTGACAATGCAAAATAATTAACGATTTTCAAATAGCATAAAGATATGAGAACTTTACCGTACCACACCTAGCAAACAGTCACAGAAAACATTAATCATGGTAATTATGTGAGGATTATTGCTATGTGAATATTAACAGCAAAATAACCAATAATATGTCTCAATGACAATATAAAACTGTAAAGCTAATTTATGACAATACATCAATAAATGTGACCAGAAGTTTTATGAACTGAAACCCTACCAGTTCTGTACTTGTGTGAACCGCACACAAGCACCTAAAATTTGTACAAAATAGGCTGCTGTATATTTTACATCTACAGCCTGCACAGCTACAGGACAGCAGATGGGCATGACGCCAGCAAATACACGGCTGTTGAGTTTACCAAAGAAATTTACTTATAAAAATTATTAAATTCATATTATTTTATGAATGCGGTATCTAAAACAATCCTCATTCCAATAACCTCCATGAATAACAACAAAAGACTCCAGCCATCAAAGTCAAAGTTAACCATACCAAAACTTTCCCATATAATCAGAGCACAAAATGTATAGTCAGATTTGGTACACAGAAGTCCTAGTCAAAGTTAATATACAATGTATAATAATGGAAAGTCCAGGTTGGAATAAATAATATAGTGAGGACAGATTACTACTCACCGCAAAGACGTGGCGACGAGCTGCGACAGGCACATACAAAAGACACACACATACAACACATTCAGCTATCGGCCATGGCCTTCTTCAGAAATAGAGCACTCACGCAATCACACAGGCACACAACACAGTCATACAACCATCACCTCCGACTGCCACACTTCGATTCGAAGTGTGGCAGTCGGAGGTGATGGTTGTATGACTGTGTTGTGTGCCTGTGTGATTGCGTGAGTGCTCTATTTCTGAAGAAGGCCATGGCCGATAGCTGAATGTGTTGTATGTGTGTGTCTTTTGTATGTGCCTGTCGCAGCTCGTCGCCACGTCTTTGCGGTGAGTAGTAATCTGTCCTCACTATATTATTAATATACAATGTGTCAGATCAGTTAAGTAATCATAATCAAATTTTTAAATTACAGGTACCCTTCAAGTATCTTACACAAAGATCATTTAACCCCCCACTTATAATTAATTTTGTACAAGACTGTTGTTAACATGAAAATTGCAACATTACACAAATGTCAGCAATTAATTTTAAAATGTCATAAAAGCACCTAAAAATGAAAATATCTATTGCTCATACAGTTCAACAACATTTCATGATGATGGTATATGTCAGTGTGTGTAGCAGATTTAGTCAAGTATGAATGATACAGCTTACTTAAAGAAATCAATTTGCACCATATTTAGTAATACATGAATATACAGCTTGCTTATAGAAACCAATTTGAAGTTCCATGAAATGAAAGTATCCAATCATAAAAATTACTTACTATTATCTCAAGATGTAGTTTAAAAAAATCACATTAGTAGCAGAAGCACGTAACATACAAATATTTCACATTACTCAAACAAGAGACTGTGTGACATGAAAATACCATTTTACCAAAAGTTTTCATTATAGACAGTTAATTTTAATTGTGACTAAAGAGTCTCAGAATATCCTACATAAAGTACTTTAGAAATCAAACAAATTATCACATCAGAAACTATTACTTTACACAATAAACATTTCATAGCTATAGCCTATGGCATCAGTAGATTATTTGGATTATGCATCAATTTTGGTTTAGTATGAGAGATACAGTTAGCTGCTGGATCAATTCAAGGATTTGTCTACTAATGGCTGTTACCAGATTTTTATCACAATGGCAAATACTATCAGAAATTTTTTGTATATTTAAACAAGACTGTGTGACCAGAAAAAAAAAAATTACTCTCTTATCCAAAATTTTCATTATAGACAGTTAAATTTGATTATGACATCAAGAGTCTCAAAATGTTTTGCACAAAGTACTTCAGAAACAATATTACCATTACAGACACCTAATCAGTTTAAGCAATGAACATTCTTATAGTTTTCAAAGAATATGAAAGTTTTTTTACATCAAAATAAACAGTAGAAAAGATCGTAAGTAAACAACAATTAGTGCAGTGTTAATATATGTTTCCATTATTGTTCGACATTAAGCTTCAATAATTAATTAATTTAGTTTGTTAGAAAACCCTAGTAATGCAAATAATAATGAGTAAAATAACTTGACAGAAGCGCTATAAAATGCTTATGTAATATAAACATGGAACATGAGGTTTCAATACTACGACCAATTATGGTATCGAATACTTTAGTTATTTAAACTAACAGGACCCTCCTGGCTAAATATATTACAAAGCCCAAAATATGATGGATCCATGTATATCATCGACGGAGGATACTTACTGTGCAGAGTTGTTTGGAATCAAGGTGAAACGCTTTCATCCATTTGCAATAATTATATTGCATTTGTTAAATCCAAATATACATCCGATGCCATCATCGTATTTGACGGATATCCGGAAGATGCAGCAGAAAGTAGTACCAAATATGCAGAGCAGTCCCGATGATCACGGAAACATGCTTCAGTAAATACGGTATGCTTTCTGACAAAACAATGATCCCAACTGTGTTCCAAGGCAAGTTTCTGGGCAGTGATGCAAACAAGAACTGCCTCCTCAGAATGTTGAAAACCAAATTTGAAGCTGCAAAACAGAAAATATAGATATGCTAATAATCAACACGGCAAACAGCATTTCATCTGCATTTGATTCCGTAATAGTTGTCGGTGAAGGTGTTGATCTTCTTATTGTTTTGACGACTCGGTCCCCACATTCAAACATATATAATCTCAAAGCAGGTAAAGGAACAACTTTGCAATGAATATATTCAACAGAAAGTATCATAGATAAAACAGTCGCAGATAACTTATTATTCTTGCATTCCTTCAGTGGCTGTGATAAAACATCAACACTCTTTCAATCAAGGAAAAATTAAATAAAATTAAAAAAAAAAAAAAAACAGATTTAAATGGGCTTGTTTGGGTATTTAAAAACCAAAATAATGGTCCAGAAATCTATGCTGCAGTTGGAGAACACTTTGTCCTTACATTGTATTGTTACAGTGATGTAAAAAGTATGTTGTTGAACAACTACAGATATAAAGGCTTCACAAAATCAGCATTTAGAGGTAAATTCAATCTTGCATCGCTGTCAACGACAAAAGCAGCAGCACGACAACATTCGTTTCCAACCTATCACCAAGTTCAGCGGTGCTATTGCTGTCACTACATCTGCAGCTCCAGAGAAATTATTGAAACTTATTTCTTGCAAATGCAGAAAGGGATGGCAGGAACCTTGTGGATGGAGAAAGGCTGGATTAAAATGCTCTGCTATTTGCGTGAATTGCAGTGGTACCTCTCATAATTCCAAAGTTCCATAACAGGATAGTGATGAAGAGGAAGAAACGGAGGCTGAACTTAAGCAAACCTATGACAAAATCGAGGAAAAAGGTGATTACGTCAAAGAAGAGAACCCTATTGCGGGTAGAGAGTAAGAAATTTTCTATCCATGATATTTTGCTCGATTATGTACACGAAGAACTCGCAGAACTTGGTCCATTAGGGATTTATTTTTTAAATTTATTTTGCTGTCTTTTACAATGACCTGTTATCTAGATGATAAAACAGGCTGTATTTTGCACAGGTAATTGATATTTTGCACTGAATAATTTCTTCTTACATCTGGTTAAATTTAACAATATACAGCTTAACTAACTTATTAAATAAAACTATAAATAAGAATTTAAAAAAGTAATTAAATAATTTATATCCATTTAAGAAGTAGTAAAGAATAATGGTAAGTACAAATGTTTATGTTGAAAAACACAGTGAAATAATAACACAAATTTATATTTAATTGAAGAACATGATATGAGAGAGAGAGAGAGAGAGAGAGATGGAGATGGAGTCAGACACTTTGTGACGCTAGAGGGTCGAGGACTTGGCATTCACATCAAGTCGTCAACCCTCAACCATCATTAGTATTATCTATAACAGGTTAATAGTGCTGTTTTGCCAGTGACAGAGCGACAATTTCATATTTGTCCTTACTACTATACATCATTTTTTGTACTATAGTTACACTAATTGTTGTCTATTAAATGATGATTACTGTCCGTGTTGGTGTCTGTGTTGTTGTCCCTGTCGTGTTCTCGATTTCGGTTCCTTTGCTGGTACTCTCTATGCACTGTGTTTGCTCGCTGCATACATTGTTGTCTTCTGTATGGTCTATTTTGTTTGTATTCGTCATGTCGCGTGCGAGATTTTATCTGTTAGTATACTGAGTGTTGTTCATTGGTCCTCTTATCTTATGGCCTTGTATATTTTTTTGTTCTATGTGTGCATGCAGTGCTGGTGATGTGTCTCTGAAGTGATGGTAGGTTCCGTCGAATAGGACAACATGTTCGGGAGATCCCCTCTCCCCACATGTGCAATATTGTATTTCTATAAGACTGATGCAGTAGGATAAGGGCTGTGTCCTGTCAATAAGTGAACCACGCTGCGGCTGGGATCAACATGTTTCATTCTTAGTCTCTCCGCTATGTTGGGGAATAATGAATGGACCCTCTGACCCTTATCATTTGTCTCCCATTCCTGCTGCAAGGAGTCAATTCTCCAGCATCTCGGCTGTTTTTTATTTTCCAGAGCTGAACCAGTTACTAAATTCACCATGTGTAGTCTGCCCTTCTTTAACCAGTAAATCACTGCCTGATATTTAATGGTTATATCGATCGGGAAGATCCCCAGCACCACACACAGTGCCTCCACTGAAGTGGTCCAGAAAGCTCCCGATAGCCTAAGTAGTGCGCTCCTCTGTCCATGCCTTACCGCCGAAACGTTGGTGGCTAGCATCCGACGGTGTGCCCAACTACGTGCTGCAAAGCATAGTACTGATTCGAGAAGTGCACAGTGGTAGGTCCGCGTTACTGACAGAGGAAGTTTGTACTGTTGTGTGTTTAGTCTTGCCAGTTTGTGTAGAATTTTTTCTCCCTTATCTGTTTGTATCCTGATGTGTTCCTTGTAATTTAATTTCTAGTCAATGTATACTCCTAAATAGCATGTGACCTTACTTCTTTTGATGTCTGTTTCCCCAATTTCGATGATGGATCTCTTTTTAGAACTCCTTTTAGAAGAGTGTGTGTTTTATTTTTTGCTATCTGGAGTTTGTTTATGGTGCACCATTGCATGATTGTGTTGAGTATGCCACATGCTTTCTCCTCTAGCTGGGATCTACTGTTTTAGTGAGACAACAACCAGCAGATCGTCTGCATAAGCGACAACTCCATCTGTCCTATTGTCCTCGTCAATTAGGTTTAGAAGAGGTTCAATAGTGATATCCCAGAAGATGGGCCCACAGATGGATCCTTGTGGGCATCCCTTGGTTATTCGTCTGACCACCTTGTAATTGCCCACCCACCATTCTACCAATCTATCCTTGCAGTAGTTGATAAAGCTATTGTAGAGTGTATGGGGTACCTCCAGTTCTCCGAGCCTTGCGAAGAATGCAGGCCACCGCAAGTTGTCAAATGCACCTGTGATGTCTATCATGATTGTGATAGCGTATTTTAGTGTTGAATTTTGTACTAATTCCAATGCCTTATTGATTGCATCATCAATTATTTCCCCTGTCTAAAGCCAAACTGGTGTGTGTTTAGTACCCAGAGAGCTCTGTGATTGTAAGTGACCACACAATAGCTTCTCCTGGACCTTTCCTAACGTATTAATTAGACATATTGGTCTGTAGGATTTGGGATCTGAAGGATCCTGCTCCGGTCCTTTTGGTATGATTACTGCATTGGAGGTTTTCCAAACTGTGGGTACCCTACCCAGCCTTAAAGGGTCATTTAGTAAATTGGTTAGTAAGGGGATGATTTGTGGTGCTAGTTGTTTAATTACTTCTGGATGTATTGTGTCTGGATCTGGTGCTTTTTTATTTTTCAATTCTGATAATGCTACCACAACTTCGTCTTGCGCAAATGGGCAACTGTGCTGTAGGGATAGTGTGGTGAAGGAGAATGCACTAAATTTAATGATCAGTGCATCATTTTTGGACTAGGCCTATACCACAAAAAACGTACCAGTTACTCTACCTCATGGTGGGGTGAAATGAGTTTTTTCATCAATACACATGTTGCAGTAGTCTTTGCTGTGCTCTTAATCTGAAATTATTCATTTCACAAAAACAAGGTTAGAACATAAATTGTAAGAAATTTTCTCTAGTTTATCTCTTACCTATTTTCATCGTAAAATGCGTCAGAAAGGAGATATTGTCAAAAAACTGTTTATGGGTGGCATTTTTCCAATACGGCGGCACAAGCGGCAAAGATATAAGGTGGCAAAGTGAGAATTTGAAAAGAGTACTTCAAAACTCCTGCAAAACTTTCCACATAAAACTACCAAATGACTGGACTGTATAGTAAATTGATTGTGGCCACGATGGCTAAGTTAAGTAATTGTGACTGTGTCAAATAATAAATATTTGTAATTACTGCTACCAGTCACTTTATTTCCTTATGCTTAATCCAACATAAAGCTACGCATTTCGAGCGTGTTCTGCTCATCATCAGGCATTGATTACATACAGAAATATTAGAATACGGCAATATGTTAATGAAGAATAGGTTGCTTACTCACCACAGAGACATCCAATGGGTTGTGGAAAAGCACAGATAACAGAAAACAATTTAATAGCTTTCGGCCAATAAGGCCTTCGTCAAAGAGAAACTCACAGCAATGACCACAGTCTCTGGCCGCTGTGGCCAGTCTGCGAGACTTGGCATGGCTGAGGTGAGAGCAACCAGTGGTGTGGATGAGAGAATACACCAGTGTTGTCTGATGGGCAGGGTGGAAGGATGGGAAAAATGTGTGAAGGGCTGGTAGATGTATTTGGGCAGGGAAGGGAAGGGAAGGGTAGGGTGGTGGAGGCAGGAACTAGCAAAGGTTTAGGCCTGGGGGATTGGGGGAGTGTAGGATATAATTTGTCATTGATGTGAGCCACATTATCCATCACTGCATGCTCTGCACAGGTTATTCTGTCTCCTAGCCACAGTTTGGTAATGTTCATCCGGATAGACAGCTAGGTGCTGGTCATGCCCACATAGAAAGTTGCACAGTGGTTGCAGCTCTGTTTGTAGATAACATGACTCCTTTCATAGGTTGTCCTGCCTTTTATGGGATAGGAAATGCCTGTGACAGGGTTGGAGTAGTAGTAGTAGGTGGTGGTGGTGGTGGTGGTGGTGGTGGTGGTAAGTAGGACAGGACAGGTGTTGCATCTAGGCCTATTGCGGGCAATGGCGAATTAAGGGGAGGGGGCAGATCGCCACGGCCTTATCTGTACCTCCATCCACATCAAACCTACCAACCATCAACAATAGCTCCATTTGGTAGCTGCCACCCATTCCACACCAAAAAGTCCCTTCCATACAGCCTAGCCTCATATGGTCATCCAGTCTGCAGTGACAAGCAGTCTCTGTCCAAATATTCCAAACGCCTTACTGATGCCTTCACTGACTGCAATTACCCTCCAAACTTCGTCCAGAATCGGAACTCCGTAGGCCCTGTCTATCCACTCACCCACAGGTTCCCCACACCCACTGTCCAACCACAAAAAGAGCAACCCTGTTGTTACTCAAAACTACCCAGGACTAAAGCAGTTAAACCACATACTCCACCAGAGTTTCAACTACCTGTCATCCTGTCCTGAAATGAGATGTACCCTACCCAATTTCCCCCCCCCCCCCCCCAAATGGTATTTCAACACCCACAAAACCTACATAACATCCTTGTCCAGCCCTTACCCAATTTCTTGCCTCATGGCCCATATCCTTGCAATTGACCTAGATGCAAAACCTGTCCTATCCACCATCCTACCACCACCACCTACTCCAGTCTTGTCACAGGCAACCGGTGAAAGCAGTCATGCATCTATAAACTGAGCTGCAACTACTGTGCAGTTTTCTATGTGGGTATGGCTAGCACCAAGCTGTCTATCAGGATCAATTGCCATCGCCAAACTGTGGCTAGGAGACAGCTAGAGCATCCTGCGCAATTCAGAAAAGCTGGTGTTTGTGGGACAATTAATGTGGCTCAAGCTGTGTAGCAGTCACTGAAGTGACTGCTACACAGCTTGAGCCATATTGATCCTCGCCACAAACACCAGTTTTTCTGAATTGCGCAGATGTTAACTCTCCCTACAATATATCCTACACTCCTGCAATCCCCAAGCCTAAACCTTCACTAGTTCCTGCCTTCACCACCCTTCCTTCCTCTTCCCCGCCCACACTCTATCTTTACGTATGTCGCCAACCCTGCCATAGATTTCAGTCCCTTCCCACCCTTCTGCCTTGGCCATCAGACTACACTGTTGTATTCGTCCACTCGTGCTGCGAATGCCCCCCTCCCCTCCTGCTTCCCTCTCCTAGCCACTTCTTCACCCCCACCACTGGTTGCTCTTGCTTCGGCCATGCAGACTGGCCACAAGGGCTGGAGAGGGCAGTCATGTTTGTGTTTCTCTCTGATCGACGAAGGCTGTAACTGATAAAAGCTATCAAGTTTGTCACGTACATGTAAGTTGTAGTGCGAGCTGTATAGGATACGGTCGCTTTGGTGGGCAATATGATGAAATATTCCATCAGGGTGGCGCCAAAGTGGTGGCAACACAACTCCAGGGGTACGTGACCATGTCTTCAGAACCAGCTCAGCTAGAAGTAAATTATTGGTGCATGACACTACAGAAACTTGGTCTTCAGTAAAAGATACTTTAGTAGAAAATTATGAGAGTAAACGTACCCTTGATTTTTATGAATGCGAAATGTTTACTAGTAAACAAGAATGTAGTGAAACAGTTGTACAGTGGGGTTCACGAGTGGACGCACTTCAGTATCATCTTAAACAGGCATTGCAAAGAATAACAAACCTGGAGGATGTCCGTGGTAGCAATGCACCAATAGGACAGCTAGGATGCACAGTTTTCAGTCAAGGTCTATGTGATGATCGCATCAAGACTATAGTTAGAGCAAGAGGAGAGAATATATTGCTTGCAGAGGCAGTGGATATTGCAGCCGCTAAAGAGAGCACAATAACGTCAGCTTGCGAGACACTGATTGGCCACCCTCAGATATATCATTCACTGAAAAAACCAGTAATACACCCCACAATGAATAAATGTTATAACTGCAGAAAATCCGGACACATAGAAAGAATGTCGTTCAAACAAGAGTTTTAACTGTTAATAGAGACCACGATAAATCTGTTTACCCAAAGGACCAGAATCATTTGGCGATCACAGAAATAGATACTAAACTTTTCAAGGGTAATGGTCCTCAGAATCCCAACCTTAAACTGGCTTGGTGTACACAATGTAATCTAGCAGGTCATTTGGCACCTTTCATGAACGCAAAGCCAGTGAAATGTTTCAGATGTTATCTTATGGGTCATTATGCTAGGGACTGCCAGTAATATGCTTGGTTGTGTTGCAGAAAGCCACAGGTAAATCAACAGTGAGTGTAATGGCGCCATTACATTATGTCTCGCCTGGATCCATTAGGATGGTAGACTGCAGCAATAAGAACAATTGTCTGCCTATACTGTACCGATGTGATACCACCAACTGCAAACTTCTTGATCAATTGAGTTGCACAAGTAAGTTTAATTCAAAGAGAAAGTTTAAGGAATCCAAAGAAAATCAATTCAAGCAAGAGTATAAGAATCGGAGGTATAGATAATACTATTGTAAAAATGGAAGGAGAAGTTGAAGCAAAACTGACCCTTATCCAAGATGAATATGTTTTACATGCCTTTCAAGTAGTAGGAGCAGAAGTAGATCTACCATTTCCCAGCTTAATAGGACAAGATTTCCTGAATAATCATAATGTCATAGTGAATTATGCAGAGGGACATCTAGAAATGCATGAAAGCAAGTGTTTCTAATACAATGCATGAGTACCCAAAGGAAAATCATAAATGTGAGGAGTTAAGCACATGTAGCTGGGACTGCAAAGTGTGTAAGTAACGAGTCAAATGCTGTAAGAGCTGGTTCAGGAATTATAGGTGCTGTGAGGGAAAGCAACTAAGGGATGTGTGATGTACATGTTAAATGGGGAATGGAAAAGACCATTAAACCGCATATAAAAAGATGAACATGTCAAGAGTCTGTTTGAGAGAGATACGCAAGGTAAGAGGGGTATTAGCTGACAAAAAGAGAGGGTGTATGCTGAAGTATTAGAAAACAGAAACGAAAGAGATAGAGAAATCGTTGCTAAAGAAAAGGTATATTACAAAGTCATAGGGATAAACAGAGGCATCAGTCAGAATCATGAGAGCAAGGATAAATAAATAATTATAAAAAATGATGAAACTTTAGACAGACAAGAGAATCCATAAGGTAAGTGTAGAAGCGACAGATGCAGCAGAAGCTGTTATTCCGAAGCAAGAGATTTACAGTGGAGTATTTATACCAGAAGCCATGGTACAAGTGAGACAAGATAAGTGTCTAATAGCTATATCAAATATAACAAAAGAAATAGTAAAGTTGCAAAATTCAGTGATAAAGGCCAAGAAAATACTAGAGGTAGATACCGCAAAGATTAGGAGAGTTCAAGAGGTCAATGTAAGTAACAAGATGAGAAACCATTTATTAATAGAAAAGTGAATAATTTAAATGCAGAAGAGAAGGAATCTATTGTGGACTTAACACATACAATGATATATTTCAGTTGACACAGGATAAGCTAACCTATACAGAACTCCTTAAATATGAAATTTGATTTATTCATCTCGTAATGTACAGGTTTCAAATTATTTGATTTGTTGTACTGGAGACATGTCAAAATTTACAATATGGGAGATTTATGATTCACTTAGTTTACATTTCATATGCATATAAATTACAGTTACACTATAGTTCTCAATACATAGATATTATACATAAATATATATCAGTACAAAGATATTATACTTCTTTATACAAAGGTATTTGTTATACTTCTTAATGCACATATATATAAAAATGTAATACCCTGTCTCAAACTGTGAATTTGTCATCAAAAAATTCCTCGACAGAGTAATACCACTTTTCCACCAGACTATTGAAAAGCAGTTGCTTCAGTGAACCAAGCTGCATGTTAAATAATTTGCTCCCCTTTATTTTGTTGTATAGTTTTAGTCTCGTGTACTCTGGTAAAGTTGTTACCATCTGCTGAAGGCATAGTTATTAATAAAAGACCATATCGAATCCCGGAAACTTGGAAAGATCCATTGCAAAAAGAGAGAGAGTGAGAAAAGTTACAGGATTATATCATAGTTCAGAGTACCAGTCCATGGAATTTCCCATTATTGTTAATCCCAAAGAAAATAGATGCGAGCATAAAACAAAAATGATAAGTAGTCACTCATTAAAGAAAGTTAAGAGATTTAATTAAATATGGTGTATTCTTTACCCAGAATAGAAGAGATCCTCGATGGATTAGGTGAAGCACGATACTTTTCTACCTTAGACTTAGCCAAGGGCTATTATCATATCCTATTAGATGAAAAAGATGGTCAGTACACCTTACGGGCATTATGAGTTAAGTGAATGACAATGGGACTGAAAACCACTCCAAGTACATTCCAAAGCTAATTAATTCCATGTTAATGGCACTCTAAGGTGAAAAGGCTTCTATATACTTAGACGATATTGTAGTTTTTGGTTCATCACTTTGGGAAGACAACAAAAAGTTAGAAGTCTTAAGATGCCTTAGACAACATAATTTAAAATTACTGGTGGATAAATGTGGGTTTTGGGGAAAGAAGTCACGTTTCTAGAGCACGTATTAACTACGGAAGATCTAAAACCTGACCCAAATAAAGTAGAGACTATTAAACATTATACACAACCAAAAACAAGCACACAATTAAAAAAGATTTAGGTTTAATTGGGTATTACCACCATTTCATAAAGAATTTTAGTAATATAGCAAAGCCCCTACATGATTTAATTAAGAAAAGTGTTCCATATAGCTGGGGAGAAGAACAAGAAGCAGCTTTCCAACAATTAAAAAAAATAATTATTAAAACCTCCAATACTGCAGTACTCAATTTTACACAAGATTTTATAGTAACTACAGATGCTAGCCAGAATACTACTGGAACAGTATTAACTAAAGGCCAGATGGTTAAAGACTTGCCAGTAGCCTATGCATTACGAACACTAAATAAAGCAGAACAGGCCTATAGTACCACAGAAAGAGATATGTTGGTCATATTCTGGGCGATAAAATTCTTCAGATCCTATTTATTTGGTCGAAAATTTATCATTTGTACTGATCACAGTACAGTCCACAGACTAGTTTGATGCAGCTCTCCACACTATCCTGTCCTGTGCAAGCCTCTTCATCTGAGAATATGTACAGCAACCTACATCCTTTTGAATCTGCTTACTGTACACTACGATTTTTACCCCACACACTTCCTTCTAAGGCTAAGTTGACAATTCCTTGATGTCTCGGAATGTCCCACCAACCTCTCTCTTCTCATAGTAAGGATATGCCAGAAGCTCCTTTTCTCTCCAATTCGGTTGAGCTCTTCCTCATTAGTTATGTGATCTACCCATCTAATCATCATCATTCCCTGTAGCACCACATTTGAAAAGCTTCTATCATGTTTTGTCTGAACACCTAATTGTCCACGTTTCACTCCCATACAATACTAAACTCCAGACAAATGCTTTCCAAAAGGACTTCCTAACAATTAAACTAATATTGGATGTCAACACATTTCACTTCTTCAGAAACGCTTTTCTTCCCATAGGCATCCTGCATTTTATATCTTCTTTACTTCAGTCATCAGATGTTACCTTGCTACCTAAATAACAAAACTCATCTACTTCTTTTATTGTCTTATTACCTAGTCTAATTCCTTCAGCATCGCCTGATTTTCTAATACTACATTCCATTACCTTTGTTTTACTCTTATTAATTTTCATCTTATACCATCCTTTCAAGACACTGTCCATTCCATTCAGTTGCTCTTCCAGGTCTTCTACTGTCTTCGACAGAATTACTATGTCATCATTAAACTGCAAGGTTTTTATTCCCTCTCCCTGGACTTTAATTCGCTCTCCGAATTTATACTTGGATTTCTTCACAGCTTGCTCAATGTACAGATTGAACAACATTGGGAAAAGGCTACAACCCTGTCTTACTCCTTTCCCAACCACTGCGACCCTTTCATGCCCTTCAACTCTGATAATGGCTGTCTGGTTTTTATACAATTTGAATATAGCTCTTCGCTCCCTATATTTCACCCCTGCTATCTTCAGAATCTGGAAAAGCACATACCAGTCAACATTGTCAAATGCTTTCTCAAGATCCACAAATACTAAAAACATAGGTTTCCCTTTCCTTAATCTGTCTTCTAAGATAAGTTGTAATATATTACATCGCATGTTCCAACATTTCTCCTAAATCCAAACTGATCTTCCCCAAGGTTGGATTCCTCCATTTTTTCCATGCGTCTGTAAATAATTCATGATAGTATTTTGCAACCATGACTTATTAAACTGATAGTTCTGTAATTGTCACATTTGTCTGCACTTGCAGTGTTAGGAATTGGAATTACTATATTCTTCTTGAAGTGAGGGTTTCCCCTGTGTCATATATCTTGCATGCCAGGTTGAACAATTTGTTCATGACTGGCTCTCCTAACAATAATAGCAGTTCACTAGAATTATGAAATTCTGTTTTAAATTAGAAGACTATATGAGATTGCATACAAACAAGGGAAACGAAATCAAGTAGCAGATGCCTTAACAAGAAAACAAGACTGGAGAAGATGAACACAGTGGCCAAGAGTTGCGGTATTTCTTGTACACAAGATAAGAGAGATGACGGAAGAGAAACAGAACTGTTGATTTGACAGGATGCTGAGGATAAATTAGCTATATTAAAGCAAATGCATGATTCCCCTATAGGTCACCAGAGTATAGGATGCACATAGAAAGATTGAAGAGTTATTGTCAATGGGAAGGTATGAAAACAGACGTAGAAGAATATATAAGAAAATGTGAAAGCTGTCAGAAGAACAAACTGACACAAGCTCATACTAAACTGCCATTACAACTCATTTACCTGAGAATATGTTTGACCACTGTGATATTGACATAGTTGGTCCATTACCACAGACAGAAATGGGAATAGGTATATTTTAACTTTTCAAGGTGCTTTAACTAAGTTTATTGTTGCAGAACCGATTGCCCATCAAGAGACAGATACAGTAGTGAGAACTTTAGTGGAGAAAATAATATTTAAATTCGGTATACTGACATTGTAACTAAGTGTCATGGGTAGTATTTTTATGAGTGACACGATGAAAAAGAGTTTGTAAATTATTGCGTATTGATAAAATTCATTCAACAAGTTACCATCTTCAGGCAAATGGTGCTTTGGAAAGAACCCATAGAACAATAACCTAAATCTTGCGCCGTTACATAAATTGAATGAAAACAAACTGGGATGAGTGGCTACAAGATGCTGTTTTTGTATACAATACAACCCCTCATAGTACAACCAGATATACACCCCTCATGTATTGTTTGGCCAAAAATGTAACATTTCCTTTCCAATATCCTTCAGAAAAACCAATAGATACTCTACATTGCTATGATGATTATTTAAGGAATTGAAAAATAAAATGCAGTGTTTACATCAATGTGTTAGAGACTATAATATGCAGTATATAGTAAAACAAAAGGAATATTATGATAAAATGCAAAATCCCAAAGAATTTAAGGTAGGAGATAAAGTAGTCCTTTATGATGAAAACAAAGATACAAAGAGCTATATCCAAGTCGGTGGTGAGGTGGCGAGGCTCCTATATCATCTCTGATGTGTGTTGTCCTACTGTAGTTATCCAGTTGAAGGGAAATAAATACGTACAAGTCAGGCAAACAGTTTTTTTTATCATAGCAAGTGTAATTATAAATGTCAGTCATTACTTGGCAGCGATGGACAAGAAGGACCACCATAAGGATCTCCAGATAGAAAAATTTCAATCAGCACTGGGACTGTACTATGATGATATAGGCAAGGTTGGTATTTATAGAGTTACCTGGAGATTTGTTAGTTATTTCAATCTACAAGAGTTAAAAAGAAAATCAGAACACACATGAATGCTAGCTTAATGTGCGTGCTCAACAAGCATTAAATTGGCATATAACAAAACCTGAAAAGGCTCAAACCTAATTGGTCAGATAACGAGGCATGGAGAGAAACAGATAAAGAGAGGAATTTTGAACTTTGTAGGAGAAATCGGTAAGATACTTTTCGGTTTCTAGATGAAGACGATGGCTAGTTCTTTAAAGCCAAGATAGACATATTAGAGGAACAGCAAAGAGAACTGCTTAAGTAAGGAACAAGTAAATATTGTTGAAACTTCCCTTACTACTATAAACCAAATAGTAAATTAAATAGCCAGAAACGAGAAAATTATTACGTAGGGAATGAAATATGAAAATGCCACAGATAAGGCATTGCAAAACATGCTATTAGCGACTCTAAATGAACAATAATATGATTAACAGCCATTTTTAATTAAAATTCAAGTACAATCTATTGATAACAACCAACAGTTAACACACAGAAAGGCTTACTGAAACTTGATTAACACTGTAAAAGTAGTAGAATATTTAAAATTAATTAAAGATGATATCAAAGATAAAATATTTCCCATTGCTCTTACTGAAGATCAAGGATACCAGTTGTTAAAAATAATTGATTTAGATGTATTTATGGCTGGTAATATTTTAAGCTATGTTCTTAATGTGCCTTTAATAAAAAAAACAATGTGTTTAATCTGTACAAAATATGGGCATTGCCAAAGGGGTAGATATGAGAAAAAGGTTATTTCCTTCATAGCCCCTGAAGAGGATATACTGTTTATCGATGACGCTAAGAGACAATATGTAACTCTAAATGAAAATCAACTCTTACAAAAAGTTAGTCAAATATGTCACATTTGTAAACAAACTTTTGTAATGTTATCCACGTATGTACGTGAAGTGTTTGAAACACAGATGCTTCAGCCTATAAGAGAAATGGCTGTAGATTGTGTACAAAAATATGTAACTCTTAATGAGAGTATTTGGACTCAGATCAGGGACATTGAGCGATTATTTGTATCTCCAAAAGATGGACTGACAGTTATGTGTAACACAGAAAAGCCCTGAGATGTTGTTATGATAGATACAGAGAAATTAAAATTTTTAAGTAACTGTAGAGGCTATGGAGCTCAGATAATGATACAATTGGAACATACCATTACATATACATACATACTCCGCAATCCACCATAAGGTGCATAGGAGGGTACACTGTACCACTACTAGGCATTTCCTATCCTATTCCACTTCCAAATAGAACGAGGGGGGGGGATGCCTATATGCCTCCGTACAAGCCCTAATTACTCTTATCTTGTCTTTGTGATCACTACGCGTAATGTAAGTAGGTGGCAGGAAGATCTTACTACACTCAGCTTCAGATTCCGGCCCTCTAAATTTCCTCAACATAAATTCATAAGAAGGTTGTCTTTCCTCCAGTGATCCCCATTTGAGTTCACGGAGCATTTCCGTGACACTCGTGCATTGGTCGAACCTACCAGTAACAAACCTAGCTGCTCGTCTCTGAACTACTTCTATGTCTTCCTTTAAAATGATCTGCTGTGGGTCCCAAACACTTGAGCAATACTCAAGACATGGTTGTACAAAAGTTTTATAAGCAGTCTCCCAGTCTCCTTTACAGATGAAGTACATCTTCCCAAATCTTCCAATAAACCAAAGTCGGCTGTCCGCCTTACTCACAACTGTCCTTACATGTTTGTTCCATTTCATATTGCTCTGCAAGGTTACGCCTATATATTTGAACAACATGACTGCATCAAGAAGCTCACTACTAATGTTGTATTCGAACATTATGGGATTGTTCTTCCTACTTATGCACATCACCTTACATTTTTCTACATTGAGAGCTAACTGCCATTCTTAGCGCCAACTAGAAATTTTGTAAGTCATCCTGTATGCTTTTACAGTCAATTAAAGACGACACCCTCCCATACACCACAGCATCATCAGAAAAAACTACAAATTACAAGTTACTCTGTCCATCAGATCATTTATATAGCTACAAAATAACAGCAGTCCTGTCACACTCCCTTGGGGCACACCTGGCTATACAATCTGATGAACACTCGCCGTTGGAAACAACATACCGCGTTCTATTACTTACGAAGTCTTCCAGCCAGTCACAAATCTGTGAACCTATTCCAACTAATGTAACACTCTAGGACATTGTACTCCCATTAAACATAGACATTGATTCTTGTATTAACCCTTTGAGCACTGCAGACGGTATATCCCGCAGCGCTCCACCGGGCCGTGGGACCGACGGATGTGGTTTGCCGTGGCAGTAGTATTTCCAGCGGGCCCTGCAGGCGGCATTCACCGCACGGCCTGGCCAGTACTTGGGCGCTAATGCCGGCTTACACCGCAGCCAGTCCCTTTGTCTTGCGGGCCTGCGAATGTGAACAGCCACAGGGCTGTGCGCCGGCCTGTCCTGAGTTCTTTTGTCCCTTCCACTGCACCGGATGGATGTTCCCTATTTATTTTTCTGTGCCGCTGCCCCTGCTTTCTGGAAAACAATCTGCTACAGATTTCAGAGTTGCTGTTCGACATTCATGCTGTATGGTTCGTGTGACTCTCTGCGTTCTGCTTCTGTGGTATCGTTTAACTTTATGCCATTTCATCAGGATTTTTAGAGTTTGACAGAGAAATGGCACATTGGCGTCATTGCAATGAAGAAGAGATACTGGGGATACTGACAAGGAGTGACAGTGACAGTGAGGCCGTTTTTAAATTTTTTCGATATCGTTATCCGTTACCGAGATCGAGAGGTTGAAACGTAGTTTTGCACAAAATCACAAAACCCGAATTTTAGCCATTTTAGCACTGTGAATCGCAAATATCTAAATAACTAACCATAGAAAATTGTTCAAATATTTACAATACATCCTGTAAACATTTATCTATAAAAGGCATTTTTCAGTTTTTGTAAATCCCAGTCCGTTAGCAAAATACGGCCGAAAAACAGAGATATTTTGCTACAAAAAGTGCGTATTGTGCTGAAAGACGGCATTTGGACAGCTCTGAAACTTACCATGTGATCTGAAAATAGGTAATTACTCGGCGAAAAATTTTTATTTTTGTACATCTTAAAGATTGAAATCTTCGGTCGATGAAGGGGTTATTTTTGTTTTCGTTACTTTACAGTTAATATAAAGCATCCGGTTTAGTGAATTATTGCAACATATTTTAAAGAGTTTGCAGAGGTAAAAAAAACATTGCGTAGACTTCTTGTATGGTTGATTTTAGCTTACACATAGCTGCTTCTGAAATGAACATATCGAAATTTTATTTAAGTTTTAGAGCAGAATAATATCTTACATGGTTCTTGAGATATCGGTCCGTGAATGATAGCAGGCGACAGTAATAGGTTCGAAAATGCTATTTCTGATTGTGAGGTAACGTATCTTGAGGAATAGGAAATGACTAAAATGTTATGTGTATGTTGTTTATCTGGAAAATCCATTTCCCGTGTTTGGAAATGTGTATTCGTTATTACAATACGCTACAAAGATCATAATTTTTGGTATCAACTGTGTGAATTGGCAAATCTACACTTCTATTCATGGCAAATCGTCGAAATTTGTACGATGCGTTGTAATATTATGATTCCGGAAAGCGTTGAAACTTTAGCCAATAATACAATCAATTACCGAGCTCTATACATTCCAAGTTACCGCACATATTCATGACAAATATGCATGTAATATCTGGTCTGACGTATAATTATGGTTTTAACTAACGTAGCGAACACACAACAAGGGTTCTTGGTTTGGAGGTCACGAACCTGTGTTTCTAGTCGCCATTTATTCGCCGATAACATTTATAAAAGTTACAAATCATCGTAAATCTTTTAGGCCATTGGACGTGCAAAATTCGTCATCGTAATGGTTGGATGAACGTGAACAACTTGAATTATTGTGAAATAGCAGCATCATATAAAACTAAATTCTCAGCTGGACATGAAAATATTTACATGCTTTTTATGGAACGATACTGATAGTGTTTAACAATGTTATTTGAAATAGTTAAGCGTGTTTAGCAATCATCTGAAGGTGAAGCTGTTTTTAGAAAGTAAACTACTACATAGTCAATTTGGTCTGACGTTTGTACAAATGTATCAAGGTATATAAAATAAACATACTATCAAAATTTTATTCAACATTGATTTCATGTTGTATATGCAGTACACTCCGATGTAACAGGAAAAAGACGGAAACCAGCTAAAAAATGCTCCTGCTCGCCAGGGGGTCCACAGCTCTTTTGTGGGTACGTGTGGTGTGTGGCTCGCACGGGTCCCTGAGCCATTGCAGCCTTTCTTCTTACATTCTTGGGCTGCATTACCTCCCCTAGTTCCTCTCCTCCTCCCAATCCTAACTCCTCCCCGCCTCTCCCATCTCCCCCCGTCTCATCGTACCCCTCTTCTTCCTTTTCTCTGTTTTTGGCATAGCTCGGTCCCCCTCGGGGTTTGACCACCACAAAAATTTAACAGTTAGTAGTGTGAGCCATTTGGGGAAGAACTTCCGACCAAAGCCCCTAGGACATGGATCCCAATCCTTTCCTTTCCCACTTCCTTCCTTGCCATAGCCCCCCCCCCCCCTAGGTCCCAAGCACATGTAGCCAGTCCATTTGGGGGGGGGGGGGGTTGTTATGTACCCTTATGGCTGAGCAGGGATCACACTGCTGGTACCTGAGCTGCAACCTCCCCATGCAGGCCAAGGAGTCGATACTCGTCCTCGTGGGGTATCAGGGTTCCCGGCAATGACCATCGTGCCAGGTGGTCTTTGCTGTGGCTTGGTGGCACCCATGGGGTGAGCCCCGGATCAGAGTGGGTGGTACCAGGGCAGACGTTTTGCACGATGAAACGTGTAAAATTAGATAATGGTCGTGATACGGCTGTTTCAGAAGGCAGTAAGAAGAATAATAATGGTCCTAGTTATGATAAGCGAAATTTTCCCTCTCTGTGAGGAGGGCCAGGCTCATCGCCTTAGGGTGAATCCCTTTCCACGTTACCTGGTCTGCACCAGTATGGATGGAGGGATGTTCACCGCCACCAAATCATTGTTCTTCATGGAACATATTGAGGATAAGTTTGGGAAAGTTGAAACTATGAGCAAGATGCGCACTAGATCACTGCTAATTAAAACAGTCTCTGCTGCCCAGTCTGCAGCTTTGTGTGCCTGTGACCATCTTGGCGACGTCCCAGTGTCGATAACCCCTCATCAGTCACTGAACATGGTTCAGGGAGTAATTTTCCATCGTGACCTCCTCCTCCAAACTGATGAGGAACTTCGGGCCAATCTCGAACGGCGAGGTGTTCATTTTGTTTGCCGTGTGCAGCAAGGCCCTAAGGATCATCATGTGAATACCGGCGCATTTATCTTGGCATTCGAGGGGGATACTCTCCCAGTGAAGGTCAACGTAATGATATATCATTGTGACGTGAAGCCGTATGTTCCACCTCCCATGCGGTGTTTCCGATGTATGTGGTTCGGCCATATGTCCTCTCATTGCACAGATGTTCCAGTATACGGTGAATGTGGACGTCCACTCCATGAGGGGAACCCCTGTGTTCCACCTCCTGTGTAAGTTAATTGTCACGAGCACCACTCATTGTGCTCTCCAGAGCTCCCAGCATATAAAAAGGAGAAGATCCAAAAGTCCCTTGACCGCCTTACATACCAGGAGGCCCGACGAAAATTTGAGCATTTGCACCCTGTGCAACTATCTACTTCTTACGCCTCGGTTACATCCTTTACACCTCCCCCTTCCTCATCCCATTCCCGCCCTATTCTTCCCCCTCCACCAACCTTGCCCCACTCCCAGCGTCTCCCTTCCTCCTCCCATCCGGAGAAGTGCTCCCCTTCTCTGGCACTTGCTGGTGAAGGTGCACCTTCCCAGGGTTCCTGTTCCCGGCATCCACCCGATAGGAGGTCCTCTGACTCAAGCCGGCAACCAGACATCCAGGTTGATACTGCAAAAGTCGCCCGGTCCTCATCGGTGCCAGACCTGACTGACTCCAGTTCTCTCTCTGGAACCTGTCCTTCTCGTCCTGCAAGAGAGAAAGATAAAGAGAGAGAGAGAGAGATTGAGAAGAGGAAAAAGAAGCAAAAGTCGCACCTTCGTGCCAAGGCTCATTGTGTAATTAAACAGAGCAAGCGGGTGTGCTGGGAACATTTTCTCTCCTCCTTGGGATCTTCTGTAACCTTGTCTCGGATGTGGGCTATGCTCCGCTCCATCCAAGTTTGCCAGCGGCCGTCTTCAATCCCTAGCCTGGTCTTGCCTTACCAGATTGGATCTGTAATGATCCACTGGTTATTGCAGAGCACCTTGCGGCTCACTTTACGAAGGCATCGGCGACAGCTTCCTACCTGGTGGCTTCTCGTCTCAAGAAACAACAGGCTGAAGCCTCAAATTTATGTTTCACCACTCACCGGTAGGAACCTTATAACAAGCCCTTCATGGAATGGGAACTACGTCTGGCCCTTTCTTCTTCTCATGATTCTGCGCTTGGGCCTGATTATATCCATAATCAACTTCTCAAACATCTCACCCCCCTACAACGGCAATATCTACTGCAGGTATTTAACCACATTTGGCTCCAAGGGGTTTTCCTTTCGCAGTGGAGGGACAGTACAGTGGTCCCTGTTATTAAGCCTGGTAAGGATCCGTCATCCCTGAGCAGTTACCAGCACATTAACCTGACAAATGTGCCATGTAAACTGCACGAACGGATCATTGCCCACAGACCATATTGGGTACTTGAGTCACGTGGACTTTTCTCACCTTATCAGTGTGGGTTCTAGGAGGGCAGGTCTCCTATCGACCATCTACTTCGACTGGAAACGGCAATCAGAAAGGCCTTTTCAAAATGACAACATTTTGTTGCTGTTTTCTTCGATCTACGTAAGGCATATGACACCACTTGGCCTACGAGCCTCCCTACCAACTTTTATCAATCAGTTTTTATCCCGCCGTATGTTCCGTGTGAGGATTGGCTCATCCTTCAGTTCCCCACAGATCCAGGAGAACGGCGTTCCACAGGGTTCTGTGTTAAGTGTTACACTATTCTTAATCACCATTAATGGGTTGCTGAGCTCTGTTGGGTTGCTTGTTACCCTGGCTTTGTACGTAGACGACTTTTGCATATGGTACAGCTCCCAATCGGTAGCCTCGGCTGAACGCCAGCTTGAAGGTGCCATTCGGCGGGTTTCTGCGTGGGCGCTCTCACATGGTTTTCAGTTTTCTCCTTCTAAAACGCGAGTAATGCATTTCTGCCGTTGTACTACAGTCCACCCTGACCCAGAACTCTTCTTGGGTACTCAATGTCTAGAAGTTGTGGCACAGCACCATTTCTTGGACCTCCTCTTTGATAAAAAACTGACTTGGCTGCTGCATATTCGGCAGCTGAAGATAAACTGCACGGGGAAACTTAATGCCCTCCGTTTCCTAGCTCGCTCCTCCTGGAGTGCAGATTGAACAACACTTCATATCTACTGGGCTCTGATTCAGTCCCGATTAGATTATGGAAACCAGCAGCTCCTTCTGTCCTAAAACTGTTGGACCCCATTCACCATTGTTGCATCCGCTTGGCTACGGGTGCCTTCCAGACCAGTCCTGTAGACAGTCTCCTTGCTGATATCGGAATCCCCCCTCTTCAGACTAAGCGCCATCAGCTTTTGTTGTCCTACGCCATTGCCATTGGTAAATTCCCTGGTCATCCCACATATCAAATTCTCTTTGAGGGCGACCGTCTTAGAACTCCTGATACTTGCCCTCGGGTGGGTTTACCTGTTGGATTGTGGCTCGCTTCCGTTCGTAGGGACTTCAACCTCCATTCCCTTGACTGTGTATGTCGTGCTATACCACGCACTCCTCCTTGGTTGGTGACTTGGCCGCAAATCCGACTGGATCACTACCATGCCCCGAAGACAGTCCACCCTGACCCAGAACTCTTCTTGGGTACTCAATGTCTAGAAGTTGTGGCACAGCACCATTTCTTGGACCTCCTCTTTGATAAAAAACTGACTTGGCTGCTGCATATTCGGCAGCTGAAGATAAACTGCACGGGGAAACTTAATGCCCTCCGTTTCCTAGCTCGCTCCTCCTGGAGTGCAGATTGAACAACACTAATTCATATCTACTGGGCTCTGATTCAGTCCCGATTAGATTATGGAAACCAGCAGCTCCTTCTGTCCTAAAACTGTTGGACCCCATTCACCATTGTTGCATCCGCTTGGCTACGGGTGCCTTCCAGACCAGTCCTGTAGACAGTCTCCTTGCTGATATCGGAATCCCCCCTCTTCAGACTAAGCGCCATCAGCTTTTGTTGTCCTACGCCATTGCCATTGGTAAATTCCCTGGTCATCCCACATATCAAATTCTCTTTGAGGGCGACCGTCTTAGAACTCCTGATACTTGCCCTCGGGTGGGTTTACCTGTTGGATTGTGGCTCGCTTCCGTTCGTAGGGACTTCAACCTCCATTCCCTTGACTGTGTATGTCGTGCTATACCACGCACTCCTCCTTGGTTGGTGACTTGGCCGCAAATCCGACTGGATCACTACCATGCCCCGAAAGCTTCAGTATCCCCCATAATCTTCCGGCATTTGTTGCACACAGTACTTGAAGAATTTCAGGGTGCCACGATTTTCTACACTGATGGCTCTAAATTTGCTGGTCATATTGGAGATGCATTTACATCTCCCATTGGTGTGGAATGCCATTCTCTGGCAGAATCGTGCAGTCTGTTTATGGCAGAACTAATGGCTATTAGTAGGGCACTTCATTTTATCAAACAGGTAGCCCTGGACCATGTTTTAATCTGTTCTGATTCAATGAGCAGCCTGCAAGCCATAGACTGATGCTACTTCTCACATCTTTTGGTCATTGATATTCACGATCTCCTCACTGATCGTCGCACCGCTTGCTACATTGCCTTTCTCTGGGTCTCCAGTCATGTGGGTATCCTAGAAAATGAACGGGCTGACCAGTTGGCCAGAATAGCTGTAACTCCCTGTCCCTTCCCCTGGGTTATGCCTGGCGCAGATTAGAAGGTGCAGATGAGATCGCTACTCATACAGGACTGGAACACCAACTGGCAGGCTACTGCCCCATCTAAATAAACTCCGCTCCATGAAGTCGACCACTGCAGCTTGGAGTTCTTCCTTACGACCTTCTTGAAGGGAATCCACTGTCCTTTGCCATCTCCGCATTGGTCACTACAGGCTGACCCATGGTTTTCTTTTGTCTAATGAGCCTCCCCACATTGTGGCTGTGGGGCCATACAATCAATGGCTCATATCTTAGTGGAATGTCCGCTCCTCTTGATGCTTTGTGCCAAATACGGAATTCCACACTCATTGCCCTTGGTTTTGGCGAATGATCCACGGATAGCTGACAGATATCTTGGATTTATCCGTGAAAGTGGTTTTTACTCTTGGCTATAAGGTTTTATTGCTGACACTTGGACAGGATAGGTGGGTTTGTGGCCCTCCCTGCAAGCAGCTGGGTTTGGAGCTCTCCTCTCCCCTCCCCCTGACGACTTCTATTCCTCCTTTTAACTTGGCTTTAATTCATGTTGTTTTCCCTTTTTACATTTTTAGGCTTCCCATTTAGGAGCGTACACTGTTCTCCTGTATCTGTTTGTCATTACTTAACGGGGATTCTCGGTTTGTCATGACATTCCTTGCAGAATCCCGCTTTTTGCTATTGGTTTTAGTCCTGTTTTACCTGATTTTAGCCCCCTTTTAGTTCCTCTATTTTCCTCTCGTCATGGTCTTAGCTGACCATACCTTGGCTTATACTCCATACAGAGGTCATGGGACTGATGACCTAGCTGTTTGGTTCCATCTACCCATCAACCAACCAACCAACCAACCAACCAACCAACCAACCAACCAAAAATGCTCCTGCCAGAGCACAGAAAAGGTGAATATGTTCTCTGACACAAAAGTTTGGAACCAGCTGCCTCAATCCTCATTCCGACTTCCTCACCAAAAATTTTGGCTTGCGAACACATTCGCGCTTTTTTTGGCTGAAGGTGAGGAGGACAGAGACAGTGCAACAGCCAGAGAGAGCCATATATGACAGAACAGAGAAAGGGTCAGTTCAGAATAAAGGCATATGCATAAAAACAGCAGTGGGAAGCGAAATGAGATGTCGGAAGTCAGGAACAATGGCAACAACAAACTAAGATGCAGGTAGTAGCAATTGGAGCAAAAGAGAAAACTGGGAAACTGATATGAATGGAGACCATACATAAAGCGTGAGCGTGCGGCCCTCCAATACTATAGCACGAAACAATTGGTCCAATTTTTCTCATCCCCTGTACACATGTACAAAAGCTTTCAGGTCTATAGGTCAAACCCCAAGCAAACCATCCCAGTGGACATAGGTGTAAAGGAAACAATTGTGATTGAAGACAATGAAAGCCGACTCTAAGTGAGAAAGAAAGGATACTGGCAACAGGACAGGAAGTGAATGGGGGCAATGTCAGCGAGGCAGAGAGATGATGAAAGTGGCAGACAGTGGTTAGGAATCGTGAGGGGAAAGGGATGAAGACATTGAAAGTTTGAAACAGACAGAAAGCGGCAGTGGAGAGACATACATAGACACAGACAGTGAGACGACATTGTTAACTATGACGGCTTAACTGGGCAAAACTATTTACAAAATTATGCGCAAAAAGTGTGTGAATATGTTCGCGTGCCAAAATTTTTGGTGATGAAGTTGGAATGAGGATTGAGGCAGCTGGTTCCAAACATTTGTGTCAGAGAACATATTCGCCTTTTCTGTGCTCCAGCAGGAGCATTTTTCAGCTGGTATAATTAATGAATGAGAAAAAAATATTACTGAGAACCTTTAAACTTACCTTTGGAACATGTATTGTGGCAGTCAGATCATCTTTCAGTCCCTGGTCATAAGATAGATGCTTTGCAAGATGAAATAGAGTACCAACAAGGAACTACTTTCAGTAGTATTACAAGGAATAATTTTTCTGTATGGGGATATATAGGTACAGCAGTATCAATAATGATATTAATTTGTTGTCTTTGTAATTACTGTAAGTGTTGTCGAGAGTGTTTTCGATATTTCTGTCGCTAAGTAAATGACGACTGCTGTACTAAAGTATGTGTAAGAAATACTGTCATTACTAAGTACCTTCAGAATCCAAAAGTTAAATTTACTCCTGCCTAAAGACAGTCTGAAGAACAGTGTAATAATGATGATGAAGCCATTGTAATTAGTGAATAAATGGTGCCTGTTACATACCTATGTAAGGATTAAATATCGATGCTTACTTATAGGAAGTTACCTATATGGTAGAGTCCTCCAACAGAAAATAGGCTGTTAACTTGGTCACAGATGAGAACAAATAGCAGATAAAGTAACATTCAAATGTTTGTAATTCTATGGGACCAAACTATGTTGGTCATCAGTCCCTAGTCTTACCAACTGCTTAAACTAAGTTAAACTAACCTAAGGACAACACACACATCCATGCCCAAGGGAGGATTAGAACCTCCGATGCGGGAGGACGCGCTATCCGTAACGTGGAGCTCCAGACTGCTCGGCTAAAATAACATTAATTTAAATGTATTCTGTAATTGTGATTGTTAACACATTCACTGCGGTCACCATTAGGGGCCGCTAACGTTCTAGGCAGACGCCTGTAAGCGCATGTGCGCTGAGAGCCAAAATCAGACCCCTGAGAAACCTGTAATATTGAAAGCCAATATAACATCTGCACAAGAGGTGGTGCTAGATATAGAAATAAAAGTACACTTTAGCTGCGCAACCGCAGCAAAAGGCGCGGACCGCGGAGGGGTCGCTCCGCGGGCCGAGGGTATTTAAATCGCCCGCTACTGGGCTAGAACCCAGTTCCCTTCGAGCAGCCGTAGTGTGCGGATCTCTGTGCTGGCGTGTTTCAGGAGCTCAGTCCGTCAGTTCACCTGATGATGGCGACATGTATGATCGCTGAAATATTGTGCCCGTTGGACACAATAGACCGGCAGTACACCCGTGGATATTTTGATTATCAAATACGCCGGGAGAAACTGAAGAATTGGAACTGGAGATTGACCTTTCCCTTGTAAGACAGGTTTCACTCCATGTGCAGCATCTGCCATCAAGATCCAAACTCTTAGTACAAACTGACCTACTTAAAACCTCAGGCCCCTTATAAGGACTAATACTTGAATCATTAGACTACTTCTTAAGATCATAAACCCAATCACCCTGGCCATCCCATAGTTGCTGGCTTCAAAACAAATTGGGGTGGCATGATGGTTAGCAAATTGGATCTGTATTCAAGAGGTGGTGGTGGTTGTTGGTTGGAAGTTTTAGGGGGACACAACTGTGGACGTCATGTGCCCCATTACATCACAGGGCGTCACAAGAAGAGGCATAAATCTGGAAACGAGCCAAATAGGAAAGGGGAGGAATATCCCCTGAGTCAGTAAAAGGAAAATAAAATCAACAAGAGACAACACAAAATAAGACAATCTCACAGAAACACCGAACAATGTAAGAAATGGAATGAAGAAGTCGATGTCTGTGGTTGACCGACCATAAAGATTAAAAAGAGGAAGGGTCCCAACAGTAGAACAAAAGACAAGAGGAACATAGACAATGGACTGAAGCAAAGCTTTGGAGATAATGGTAAAAACACCCATCACGAATAAAATGTAAAACTGAATCAGCCATAGTGGCATTGTCACGTAAAACAGATTATAAAACTGCAAGGCGGCTAAAATAGGGCAGTCCAGTAAGATGTTGGCTACTGTCAGGCGGAAGCTGCAGCGACGGTGGGATGGATCCTCACCACGAAGGAGACAGCTGTGTGTCAGCCAAGTATGGCCAATGTGGAGCTGGCAAATGACTAGTGTGTCCCAGAGAGAGGTGCACATGGAGGCACGCCACACAGTCGAGGTCTCCTTCACATCCCAAAGTTTGTTGGGCACAGTTAGGGTACGCCACTCAGTATCCAGAAGCTTAGAAATCCGATGGCACAAAACAGACCAGAGATCAGAAGGCGGTAGCCCGATATCCCACACAGCACAGCCTGTTTAGGAAGCCTGTTGACACGTTCATTGCATGGGATACCGACGTGACCTGGAGACCAGAGGAGCACCACTAACAAACCGGACCGGTCAAGGGCAGAAAGTATCTCCTGTATGGCTAAAACCAGAGGACAATGCAGATAGCACCGATCCAGAGCTTGAAGGCTGCTCAGGGAGTCACTGCAGGTAATGACTCACCTGAGCAGGACCACACACGCTGGAGAGCTCGGGAAATGGCCACTAACTTTGAGTATAAATACTGCAGCCATCCAGCAGAGCATGCTGTTCAGTATGGTCGCCATACCTACATGGCCCCAACCAGTGAACCATCCATTTAGTTCAGTACATATCTGGTGAACTCACTGACGAAGCAAAGAACTGATGGCAGAGTGCCTCAGGGGGAACTGAGTCTTTCAGTCCTTGGGCCAAGTGCAACCAAGTAAGTAGCCTTGGCATGCACCACCTAGGTGTACATGGGTGGACCCGAAATGCAGATGAAAGAAGGAGAGACTTCAAGCTCTAACAGAAGGACCAGACACGAGAAGCAATCGTGTGAACTGACCTGGGTCGTTGTTGCTGGGTATGGATGAAGACATCAGAGAAGAGGAGACGACGGTTCAGGTGGCCTGGCGAGCTGTGCACATGGACCGCATATGCAGCAAGAGGTGTTGGTGACAGACCCGCAAAGGTGGGACTCTGGCCTCCACAAGTACACTGTCCACGGGGCTGGTATGGAAGGCACCCACTGTGATGCGAACCCCGCAGTTGAGAATGGGGTCCAGCAAGTGCAATGCCGAAGGTGATGCAGAACTGTACGCAAAGTCAAGCCAAGACTGTACCATTGCTGTGTATAGCCGCAACAGTGTGTAGCGATCATCAGCCTAGGTTGTATGGTCCGGGCGGTGAAGAACATGGAGATGGTGCCAGCACTCTTGTTTCAGCTGACAAATGTGGGGAAGTCACTTTAGCCGGGCTTCAAAGACCAGCTCTAAAAACCTATGGGTTTCCACTACGTCAAGTAAGTGGTTGTCAAGATAAAGTTTGGGTTGACAGTAGTGCATAACAATAGTCTTGGTAGCAGAAAACTGGAAGCCTAGAACAAGAGCCCAGGACTGCACCTTCCGAATGGCTCCCTGCAACCTGCATTCAGCAACTTGGGGCTGGAGGAAGTCGTCAGTATAGAGGGAAGGGGACACTGATGACCAAACTGATGTCGCTAAGCTGTTAATGGCTACTAAATATAAGGGAACACTCGAAACAGAGCTCTGAGGAACCTCATTTTCCTAAACATGATGTGCTACCGAATGAACCAACTTGCACATGAAAGATAGGGATAGCTAAAAAGTTTTTTCTATAAAAATTGGGAGTGGGCTCTGGAGACCCTACACATGTAAAGTAGTGAGTATGTGGTGTCGCCAGGTTGTATAATATGACTTGTGCATATCAAAGAAGACGGCTACAAGATGTTGGCGCCTGGAAAAGCCTGTGCGACTTACAGGCTGGAGGTATACCAGATTATCGGCGGTAGAGTGACCCTGGCAGAAACTGCCCTGGCATGGAGACAGTAAACCCCAACTCTTGATGATCCAGCACAACCATCTACTGACCATACGCTCCAACAGTTTACACAGGAGATTTATCATGTTGATGGCTGATAGCTATCCACATGAATGAGGCTTTTGCCAGGTTTAATCTCCGGGATGATTATACTTTCCCGTCAATACAATGGGAAAACCCCGTTGCGCCAGATTTGGTTGAAGATAACGAGAAGATTACCCTGGCTTTCTATTGAGAGTAAGACAGCCTAAGCAGGGTTTTCTATTCCATTATTTTTCATTCTTTTTGCTGAACTGAGCAAATAGGCGAGCAAGTTGGGTGTTGCTGTCCACAGTTTACACAGCCAGGAGTAGGTGTGCATGGGACGTTAGGGTGTGATGCACGTCCACATTCCCGACTAGGTTGAGTTGGTAATACACTCGGAGGAAAAGTGCCCAAACTTCCAGCACTTAAAACAGTGCATAGGGGGAGGAATGTAGTGCTTGACATTGCAACGGGAAATAATCACCTAGACCTCAGGCAATGTATCGTCCTCGAAGGCACCGGTAGCGACCCTATTGTGTTTTGGACCTCTATAAACACGCCAAATGAAATGGACTCCTCAATGCTCCAAGTTCTTACATAACTCATCATCAGTCTGCAATAAAAGATCTTTATGGAAAATTTGTCACAATTTTTGACTATGTGTGTATGTAGTAACGTAGTAGTACAACTTTAAAATGCACGGTTTTGCACCTTGGAAAATTCTTGTGAACTTATACATATTAGACATCAACAGGCGGGGGGGGGGGGGGGGTGGTTGATGAAAGATAAGTGTTAATTTATAGCACTGAAATGTGATTATTTGGTTTGATGCTTCTGGTAGTACTTATTTGCCATTGTCAATATTATGATTATGGCAACAATACAAACTGATCTCCTGATAGTTTGCCAAGTCTCATGATTTAATTATGAAACACTAATCATTTGAAATTAAGATTGCTTGGCAAATTGGTGTCAAAAACAATGTTTTCTTTGAGCTCACATTTAATTGCATTTCTCTTCAGTACACAGTACCAGTATGTCTCATTCCTAGCATAAAACAGCTTACACTTTCACACACTTGCTTGTCCAGGGTGTTTACTGCAAATCAGATTTGAAATTCCTGCTTTCTCTAGGATTTTTAGGGATTAAATCTAATTTTCAAGATGGTCTATATTTTGTTAGTTGGTCAAGTATCAAGATATTGCTTGTGTGAGTTTGATTTATAACAACTCTAGAGGGTGGATCTTCCAATGGATCGTATGTGTATCCTTTCACAGCACCAGTGCAAAATCTAAAGGTTTCAGATCTCCGATCAGACCAAATCTGAGGGTACTCCCACTCATTAACTTTATTACATGTAGTGTACGACATTTTTGTGAGTGCCATGATGAGCAGCACACTCAATTTTGTGTGTTTGTTGCAAGGCACCTAATTCTTTAATTTCAAACAATGGGAATTACAGGAAGGATTCAACAAAATTTTTGAGAAGGATAGGTTGCTACTCAACACAGATGACCCAATGAGCCACAGCAAGGTGCACACAAAACATTACAACTGTAAAACAGCTTTCAGCCATTATTGTCTTTGTCGGTCACAGAAACACAAACTAACACGATCAGTCTTCGGCTGTTGTGGCCAGTCTGTGGAACTTAGCACGGCCAAGGTGAAACAACCAGTGGTGGGGTTGAGAGAGTGGCCTGGTGAGGGAAGCAGGAAGCAAAGAAACAGATGTACAGTGAAGTGGGAGAATACGCCACTGTTGTCTGACAGACAGGGAGGAAGAAAGGGGAGGGACTGGAGTGTGTGCAGGAATGGGACAGGTACGTGAGGCTAGAGTATGGGCAGGGAAGGGGAGAGTGGTGGGAACAGGATCTGGCGAAGGTTTAGGCCTTGGGGATTGTGGGAGCGTAAGATATATTGTAAGGAGAGTCCCAACTCCACTTCACATTAATACAATTATTTTTACTTTTGGTAGTGAAATTCGTGTTAACTTAACTGCAGCATCTGAAATCACATCAGTTAGTGAAATTCCATTATGGCAACTACAAACAGCTGAAAGTCAAAGATTATAGCTGTGAATTGAGCAAGTGATACCAACCACAAAGATTCAAAACAGATGTACCGACCCTCCCCTATCATGGAGACAAAGAAAATTGTCATCAGATGATTCAGCATAATTTTTGTAGATATGCAGTTCCCCTCAGACAGCTTCCTAACAAAATAAGTAAAACTTCTTAGAGCTGTGTAATTTTTTGAAAGTGAAGATGGTTTGAAATATAGTACAGCATGTTCCACATAAAACCGGTACACCTCATGTAGGCTTATGGCCACAGCTTTCAGCATCATTTATAAGGAAGTAACTACATGTTTTCAATGTTACGGTTTTACTTAGTTCATTCTTACTTTAATCTTGAACGAGAGGGATACCGTTATTATGTGGGGTACACTATATACAATTATTTTTACCTGGTAGTACAACATTTTTCGAGAGCTACAAAAGCATAGATTATAAAAATTAACTATAGTCTATTGTGTATTAGTCAACTTTGGCACAGAAGCATCTATAAACGTAAGTATATTTTTGGGCTTCTTAAGAATGTCAGAAAATTTTATTACAGTTCATCAACAGCAAAGTTGCAGTTTACATTAATTTAGTCAGTTCTTCTAGTTTAAAACATGAAATATAAACTACTGGCCATTAAAATTGCTACACCACGAAGATGACGTGATACACACATGAAATTTAACCGACAGGAAGAAGATGCTGTGATATGCAAATGATTAGCTTTTCAGAGCATTCACACTAGACATTTCACTCCGTTCCATGATGGTGGTGGTGGCGGCTGGTGCAGCAACAGTGTTGAATATTAAAAAATGCTCAGTCTCTGTTGCAGTATTTTATTTTCCAATTACGCGTTTCGCGCTGTTAGTGCATCGTCAGACTGGAAAAAGACAAATATTTTGTTACCGTCCGTGTACCTGGTGCGCAGCGAACCTAATGTGGCTAAGGTGAGTAAATTTGAAAATTCGGACTTACTTGGGCAGAGATGGAGCCACAGAACTATCTATTGCTGTCTAGGAGGTATCTTAACAATTTGTGTTATTGGGCGCCTGCAAAGAGGTAAACGTACAAAGTACGTAAGGGTTATTTGAGCTACAATAATTAAGGGCTAAAGGGGTGTGGTATGGAAATTAATGAAACACTTTATATGATAAAACTCACCATAGCAGCAGAGGAGCAGTGGACCTGCCGCGACAGCGACTCCTCTGCTGCTATGGTGAGTTTTATCATATAAAGCGTGTCATTAATTTCCATACCACACCCCTTTAGCCCTTAATTATTCTAGCTCAAATAACCCTTACGTACTTTGTACGTTTACCTCTTTGCAGGCGCCCAATAACACAAATTGTTAAGATACCTCCTAGACAGCAATAGATAGTTCTGTGGCTCCATCTCCGCCCAAGTAAGTCCGAATTTTCAAATTTACTCACCTTAGCCACATTAGGTTCGCTGCGAACCAGGTACACGGACGGTAACAAAATATTTGTCTTTTTCCAGTCTGACGATGCGCTAACAGCGCGAAACGCGTAATTGGAAAATAAAATACTGCAACAGAGACTGAGCATTTTTTAACATTCACACTAGGTTGGCGCCAATGGCGACACCTACAACGGGCTAACATGAGGAAAGTTTCCAACCGATTTCTCACACACAAACAGCAGTTGACCAGAGTTGCCTGGTGAAATGTTGTTGTGATGCCTCGAGTAAGGAGCAGAAATGCGTACCATCACGCTTCCGTCTTTGATTAAGGTTGGATTGTAGCCTAGCGCGATTGCGGCTTATCGTATTGCAACATCGCTGCTTGCATTGGTCGTGATCCAATGACTTTTAGCAGAATATGGAATCGGTGGGTTCAGGAGGGCAATACGGAATGCTGTACTGGATCCCAATGGCCTAGTATCACTAGCAGTCGAGATGATAGGCATCTTATCTGCATGGCTGTAACGGATCTTGCAGCCACATCTTGATCCCTGAGTCAACAGATGGGAATGTTTGCAAGACAACAACCATCTGTATGAACAGTTCGATGACATTTGCAGCAGCATGAACTATCAGCTCAGAGATTAATGAAGATTGGGAACAGGATGAAAAGAGTAAATTTAAAGGCTGGATGAATGTCAATTGGATTAGGAAATGGGCACCAGATGATTGGGAAATACATAAATATGACCATATAAAAAGATTAGGACAACAATGTGGGAAAAATGAGAAATATTACAATGTTCTTAAAGAAATATTTGGTTGGGATCCAGAATTTGATGAATTGAGGGGACAAAGCATATTCTCATTAGAAACTAGTAAAATGAATGATGAACATGACTCTGTAAATGAGGGATCTAGTGATGAACAAGAAATAGGGGATGATATACAAACTTTTGTCATCTATAATAGTGAACAGTATGAGGGTATGAAAGAGGGTGGAATGAATGCAAGGTGGATGGAGAAAGAGGAGCATGAATATACGGTTAGTGATTAAACCCAATTTTTAAATTATCCTTATAGGAAGTTTTCCTCTATAATATTCGTGTTTAATATATTGGTGCATTGGGGGTAGGGATATTGTGTATCCAATGGTTCATGTTGTGTGAAAGTAGGAAATGCTATGTGTATCAGGTGAAATTCTTGAAATTTGTAGAATGGATTATGAAAACAAAATCTATATTTTCTGATATGAAAGATAATTAAATGAATTAAATAATTTGTCAGAAGTGCAGAAAAAAGTTTTCTTAAGAGTTCATTTTGTCAGATGGGCAAATTTGGCTACAATGTTATCCACATACAAATGACAATAATCATGCCACATCTTGAGTTTATTTGTCATTGGAGTGGCCTGAGGGATATATAATAAAAGAACAATGACTTTGGCCTTTTCTGCCTTTGAATAGAACAAGTTATTTTATGACCTGAGTAACTTAATGTTTGTGTAACTGTATGAAGTTCTGTTTTGATTGTGCTAAATCTGGATAGCAGAGGGGTGGGGTGTGAATCTGATGTATCCCTGGTATTATAAATAAATAAATATATTTGTCAAAAGAAAAATCATTTGGTATTCTTTTTTTCTTCTTTTCATTGTTTTCATGCTAGCTGAGAGGACAAGCCAGTGCCAATAGCCTGAGTTGCATCGGCTCACAAACTGAAAAAAACAGAAGTGTAAGGACCGATGCCCACATACTGAAGTGCAACACAAAGGATGTTGGAAGTGAAACTTTTCAGTGCAACGGGAAGTGTATATTAAAAATAATGGATATTCATTACATAATGAGACAATGACATGGGGAATACCCATGAATATTAGTGATTTTTTGTATGTTTTTGTTGATGTGTGTCACATATACAGACTTCAAATATGTACAATTTCACAAAATTTAATTTTTGTCACTAGTAATAAGATATTTTTTTGGTATTGTATTGTATTTTCTTATTCTTGTTTGAGAGGTATGTGTGTGTTATATTTTGGTGCTACTTGCGACGTCCGACACTATGTTTGAAAGTTGCAAGTGGGGGTATTATGACATGACAGGCCCCCAGGCTGATGCCATGCACTTTTATTCTATAGAGCCACACACCGGCACATTGAAATTGCGTGCGCGTGAAATGCAAGCTTGGGGAACTTTATGACGTAAGGGTTTTTCCGCGGGACTTGAAAAACGGAAACGAGTCGCGCTGGGGGAGAAAGTCATGTAGACTGCTGAGGACGGCGGAGCGCGGTTGCTCGGCGCCATGATTTTGTAAAAGCGTGTAATAGTTTTCACGGGCAAAGTGCCGTTTTTGCCTTTGCAATTGAAGGATTTCGGTGTGTGGGAAAAGGTGCGAAGATGCGTGGGGGCTAGAGTCGTACAAGAAACATTTTTATAATATTACATATGTGCAGTGTGATAGAGACAAATTAAACTTATTTAAAATAATAGCTGTGCGGTGAACATTATTCTTTTGCAACTCGCCCTATGTGCCCACGAATGTGTGTATAATTAGTATGTACTTTTTGTTTATTAATTTGAAACTGTAATAAGGCGCACATGGATGGAGCAAGCACCAAAGTGGGAATCATATAGTGTCATCCCCTAAACAAACACAAAATATTTTTCCATCAGAAAGAGGGAAATGCATTTTCTGCCCCGTCACACTTGGTGTAGCAAATTTAATGGCCGGTAGTGTATATTCCATTAATTGTATCATGTGAACAACAAACCAGTTGTATGCCTCTTTATAAAGTGAAGTATAATGTCATGAAAAACCACAGCAGACCATTGTCCAAGCAAAATTTGTTTATACTTGTATTATGGTTACGGATCATTAACACATCATGAGGGATTGACACATGTGGCCAGCAATTCATTTTTTCATGTTGGAGTGCGTAACATTTTGCCAAACACCCACCGAGTTTGTAGGATTATGATCAAGGCATTGACGTTGCTCAGATAACTCACAATTACTTTTGAAAGTGCAACTATTATTTCAAAATTTTTACTGGTCTTTTAGCTCCATTTCACTTGCTGTAATTTATGGTCTAAAATGCATAGAACAGTAAGCTGCCTGCTACCTAACTTTTTCAATACACAATTTGTAAGTCAAGTGTAAGTACTTGACAAGTAGCGTCGTCATTTGAACGCAAATGTTATGAAAAGGTGAATGGTTTATTCAAAAGCTAAGATGGTGTATTATCACATATGCAGAGATAAGATTTTTTAACCGCATACTTTCCTTAAAATCTAGTGACGAGTGTTTTGAAACTCTCATGGAATAAAAAGCAGACATTTTCTTTTTTCACAGTCAAGGTAAAGCTTGTAAGGAAAAAGTAAGTTGATAAAACTATGTGGGATACTCTTATACTTCTGTCAATATTTTTTACAAAGTGAAAATTGAAAAAAAGTTAATTTCCACTTTTTTCTGTCTTGGCCTAGCCCGGCGCACAGTGTGAACTCCCAGGCTGGTAGATGCACTGACTAGGTGAGAGCCGGCTCGGCACATCCCAGCTCGACAGCCTTAAGCTATCAGCTATGGCCTTTTACACAATGAAGAACATTCACACAGGCACATACAGTCACACAACCGTTATCTCCGGATGCCACACTCCGCCTTCGGAATGTAGAAGTAAGAGATGATGATTGTGAGACTGTATGAATGCAATTTATTCTGAAGGTGGTAATTGTCGATATCTTAAGTGTTGAGAAATAAGACTCAAAATTTGAGAGGAGAACAATGTGAAGGCTGCATTTTGGAAAGAGCGAGAGAGAGAGAGAGAGAGAGAGAGAGAGAGAGAGAGAGAGAGAGAGAGAGAGAGAAATTGATTCATTGTAACGTAAGATACAAATTAGGTAGCATGATGAAGATACTGCTACAGTAATTTGGTTCGAGTCGTGAGCTTAGCAGTCAAGCTTAAGCAAAGTTATTTACGTGAAAACACTTTTTAGGTGTTGGTAGTAGTTGTAGGTAAAGGTGTAATGAATCATTGGAAATATTAATATTGACACATCAGTACATTTATGACGAGGAAGTGTATGAAAGTGTTAGCTGTTTTATGATTAGGATGAAACAGATACTGCATCATGAAGAAAAATTCAATTAAATATAAGATTTTGGTTATGCATAAAAACACCTTTTGTTTCAGCACAATGTTCTGTGATGTAATTTTAATTCATAATAATGTTTCAAATGATTAGTGTTTTGTAATTTAATCATGAAGCTAGGTAGACCGTCAGTAGATCAGTTTGTATCGTCGCCATAATCACAAGGAATTACGCACTGCCAATATCACCAAAGCAAACAATCACTACAATTTCAGTGCTATAAATTCACTTCATCTTTTCTCGCCCCTCATTGGTTATCAGAAATTCTTAGATGTAAATTAGTAATATGTAGATAGGGAACAACTCACCATAAAGACAAAATTTGAGCCACCGACAGACACAAATAAAAGACACACAAACAATTCTGGATGAGTGTTCTCTTTCTGAGGAAGGCTGTGGCCGAAAATTTAGAGAGTGTGTGTGTGTGTGTCTTATTTGTGTCTGTCGGCAGTTCAACATTCGTCTTAATGGTGAGTTGTTCCCTATCTACATATTAACATTCCTTACTAGACCTTTCATTGTTGTTAGATATAAATTAGAGTATTCGTAAGATGCAAAACTGTGTGATTTAAAGTTGTGCTACTAGGTTCCTGCAGAATGACATATTTGAAAATTGTGACACATGGGCAGCTACCAACTCGTGTAAAACTCTAAAGTGTTGTGCAAAACGGGGAACGGGGGTGGGAGAGGGGTGGGGTGGGGGCGAGAAAGTGCAGCTTAGATTTGTGTAAATAAGGGAATCAAAAAAAGTAAAATAAATAATAAATTAACTGGATGTATTGCACCATGTTTGAAGATATGTCACAAAAGCACGAGTTACAGAATATTGTCACTGCATAATAAATGTACTTCCTCTTCAAAATAATAGGCCTAATTCCAACCCATTAATTGAAAATACTGCATATAAAATTAAGACTTAACAGTGCAGTGGAAGTAAGATGAAAACACAGATTTGCTTACAGTCAGAAGGACTCGATAGGTTCTGCAACTACACATGATTGGTCGCACACTTCCCACGATTGACCAACAAGTTACTAACAAGACCGCTGACACTTGAAAAGTATTTTCACCAAATTAACTTTGCTTAACACTTTCGCTGTGGCTGACACTATCCTACAGTGAGCGCAGACGCTTATAAGCGTCAACCACAGTGAAAGTGTTAAGCTCTACTACTAAACTTACGAGTTGAACCCAACTACTGTAACTGTATCCATTCTACCGAATTTATATCTCATGTTAGAATGAATACACCTTTTTTTTCTTCAGGTATGGATTTGATTTGGGTATATATGGCAAATTTAGACACCATTTGGTTGATCACCATTAAAGTTTGCACATACTTTTTCATTGAGAAGTTTTGATACTACTCAGGCCACTTAATTGTACATGGTAGTGTGTGCTGTACAACAGACTTCAACACCATTTGACTGATTACCTTAGTTGGCTGGGGGGAGGGGGGGGGGGGGATTTCACCGTTACATCAACATAAATGGAGAAAGTGTGTTATTCATTATGCAACATAGATACTGCAGCTAGATGTGCACCCACTGGGGAGAAAGTTGCAATGATATGTTCACCTAAGTGAATGAAGAAAAATAATGAAGAAATCAGCCAGAAATAGTCATGAGGAGGTGGTATGTTTATTTAGTTTTATGAGGACAGTCCAGCATTACAGAATGTACAGTTACTGGACTGCAGGAACTGAGACACGAAGCAAAGCTCGTTGTCAGAAATGGCTAAGGTTTTTAACACACCCAAAGAAACAAAATTAACTAGAGGAACAAGTGAAAGTTTAGAAAATTATTTTTCAACTGTAGTATTTTTTATGAAGTAGTACTTATTGATTATTCATTATACTGGGTGCTGGACAACAGTTCTTCGGCAATTTACCAGTGCTTCACTCAGTTAATACAGAAAAAAAAAACTTAAAAAACACCTTGGTAGTGCGGCAGCTGTAGATGACGGTTGTACGACTGTGTTGTGTGCCTGGGTGATTGCATTAAAGTTCTATTTTCTGAAGAAGGCCATGGCTGATAGATGAAAGTGTTGTATGTGTGTGTCTTTTTTATGTGCCTGTTGCAGCTCGTCACCACATCTTTGTGGTGAGTTGTAAACTGTTCTTATTACTATATTGTCAATTCCAACCTAAACTTTCCATTATTAGACTTCTAATAAATTATGTATATATTTCTGAACAAACATTTTTCAGATACCTGCTCTATTGGACTTTCTGGAGTAATATGGATAGCAAAAATAGCACATTTAAATCTAGCAAACTGCAAGCCCAACAATGTTTTTGATTTTGTTGATTTTTCAAAATCCTTCCCATGAATCAGGGTTGCAGTGTGCTATGCTATGGTATATACAGAGGGAAGTGAAATTTGCACACTCAGGCTTCACAATATGATTCCTCACATGCCAGCAATTAAAAAGAAAAGAGCAGAAGGGGGAAAAAATTAATCACAAAATTACATCCTGCACACATTTCCAGCAGTAAATCTACATCAAAGACTGAGATTGTGTGTGTGTGTGTGTGTGTGTGTGTGTGTGTTTCATACATCAGTGTGTTTTAGAATTACAAAAAACTTCTAGGGGTTGTATGTATGTATGTATGTGTGTGTGTGTGTGTGTGTGTGTTTCATACATCAGTGTGTTTTAGAATTACAAAAAACTTCTAGGGGATGTTGAAGGTGAAGGGGAACAAAATAAGCATAGAAATCCACGCCTGGAAACGATACCCAATTACACTACAGAGCATCAAAGTTGCTGGAGGTCTAGTGTTAAGAAGCAGAGCCCATATCTTGGCCTCTCCATAATGTCACTGAATGGCATTTTCATGTATAGGTTTCTATGCTCATTTAATACCTCAAGATGCTTTCTACATCCCCTATAGTTTATTGGTGTAATTGTGCAATTCTGAAAACCATGCACCCATCTCAGTCTTTGACATCCATTTAATGCTTGAAATATGTGCAGGAAGAAATTTTGAGAGAGACATTCTTTTATTGCTGGTGTTTGAGGAACCATGCTGTGAAGCTGTAGTGTGAGGATTTCGCTTCACCCTATATATTTCCTTCATGTTTCCTAGCTGACCAAGATTGAGAACAAAGAGTTGAAAAGCAGAAGCAAAGGAGCCGTACTGTTACCTCCTTCAGTTAATATAATGGACATATTTTCATAGCCTAGATTACTTTCAAAACTTTTTGTTACTTTACCCAATATTAATAATAGAGGATAGGTAGCAACTCACCGCAAAGAGGATTGCTGAGCTGCAGACATAAATGTAGACACATCCACACAACTTCAAATTTTTGGCCATTTTCAGCAATCATCTTTATGGCATGTTGCTACCTATGCTCTATTACTGAGATTCCAACCTGAACTTTCCATTGTTAGAATTGACCAAATATTAAGAATTAAATTAAAGGAGTATGACAAGCAGTGATATTAATACTAACAGACCTACAAAAAAAAAAAAAAAAAAAAAAAAAAAAAAAAAAAAAAGTGTCTTGCTCATGAATTTCAAGCCCATTTTGAGGAGTATTTCTTCAGTTTCCATCATTGTCACTCGTGTAAAATTTCAATATTGTGGATCTTCCATCAACTTTTTTGCATGCGGCAAAATTGTCCTGCTGCCTAATACACTCTGGACACAGTAATTTACATTTTTATTTGCCACCAAGTACAGCTTCAGTCCAATGCTCTTCTGTCATAATCCCTTCCTTCATGCACAGGACTACAACTGAAAATTCTTGCGAAGAGTAGTTTCTTTGCACTCACACTCTGAGCCTGCTGTGTAAAACGTTTTTGACCTCTGCTCTCACAGAAGTACTTGTAAGTAACTCAATGACAGCAACTGTTAGCAAAAACTGGTCCCTAGTCTAAACTTTTCTGAGTACCAACCACACTGAGAGAAAAAGACTTAAGTGTATACCAGTCCTACATTTACTTATCCTCACCCATTTTCTCACTCAGCACTGCACAGCCTTCTATTTCTCTCCTAAATGTTTGTAGACTTTTTGTTTTGCCTGTCTGTGACTCAATGTCTCTGTATGGTGATTAGCAATATATCCTATTCATAATATTATTATTGTTCAATCCTGGAATTCACATCATTTACTTATTTATTTTACTATGTCACAGTCATCTACAAAACTTCCTTTCATTGTATGAATACTATACATATATTTGCATCACTTGAACCCTTAAAACTATGAAACCATAAGACCACTACTATGTTTAATGAAAACTAAATAGCCAAGATAAAAATGTGTGTACAGGCACAAGGGTAAATTTGTCAATAAAATTTTGTTGATATGTGTTACATGATAATTTATACTTCAAAAAAGATAGATTAGCTAACCAGTACTTACATACGATTGTGGAAGTCAGAGATACTGTGTATTAGTACTGAGCCATTTCAAAGAGGATATGTATATAATCAGAGAGGATACTTCAAGCAGAAAAGAGAAGTAAAAATGAGTGAACTGAATGATAGGGGGTGGAGGAGGACGACGTATCCCGTTCTTGTAGGCGGTTGGTGGAGAACTGCCATTGTGTTGCACTGTGTCCCCCCTAAACAGTCGGCGCACAGTGATATGCGACAGTCTCGAGCTGGTCTCACACGGCTGTGCGGAGGAAAATAGTCCCAGTTTAGTGCGCTCTCTGGCGGTGCTTGTCGTGTCCTTTGGTGACTCCAGAACGGCCGCTGTGGGTCGCCTTACTAGTATGCAACCGTGCGCTTTTCCCCTTCATTGCAGGATGTTCGCTCGTCACGCGAACCACCAGTACATGACACCATCCTTACGTACATCTCCCATCCGACCCCAGATTTCAGTCCCTTCCCATCCTTGTCCCTCAGACAACATTGGCATATTGCCCCCACCTGTTCTGTGCAGCTCCTCCCTCCCCTCCTGCTTCCCTCTCTGTGCTACTTCTTCACATCCACCACTGATTGCTCTCACCACAGCCATGCCAAGTCTCATACACTGGCCACAGTGGCTGGAGACGGCAGTCACGTCGGTGTGAATGTGTGCATTTCTCATTGACCAACGAAGGCCTTAACGGCTGAAAGCTATAGAGTTTATTTATGCCTCTTATTTGTGCCTTTCCACAACTCATCGGATTTCTCTGTGGTGAGTAAGCAATCTATCCTTCAACAAAATATCATTGAATCCTTTCTGGAGTTTGATATAAACAGAAATATTATATATAAATGTGTAGTAATTATTTTCCTTGTCAGTTGAATTACTGAATACTTGTGAGCCTGCATCTTATTTCTTCCAAATTGTGGTTTTACTCTTCTTGCACGGGATTTCAAAACTACTACCAACAGATAGAAATGTCAGGTGATCGAAATAGATGATATTACCGTAACAAAGGAAGTACACATACAGTACATTTTATGTAAAAAAAAAAAAAAAAAAAAAAAAAAAAAGGCAAGTTTTGTGCAAATAGTTATGTTTTAAGATGTTTCAACATCTAAAACTCATTCAGGACAGGGGCATAGGCTGTGCCTGAAATTAACTATAAAATCCTTAATAATTCTGACGAGTAAGTAGATATAACAGTTTGCTTTCAGTTTGAAAACACCCATCAAATAACCTGGTAAACATATTCACATGTATGTAAGGAGTAAATAGAGCACAAAGAAATTGTACCAATGACTTTGTGGAGAAAATTTTAATTCCTTTGTAAGTAAAACCCAAAATTAGAATGAGCACATGCAATACACAAATTTTGACTCTTTTTATAAGAAAAAAATAAAAATGTAGCGCTATATTAGTCAATGCCAGGTGCCGTATACAGTACACACTGATTGTGAAGGTAGTGATCAACATAATACGGCTAAGTCTTCACACAAGTTAACAAAGCTGGCAGTGACATCATAGAAAAGAATTAGTATAGAGGATCATTCCTCAATCACTTAATTTCTTCTTATCTTCTTTGTACCAGAAGTATCATCTGATAAGGCTTTGGTTGGTGCAAGCTGGCGCAGCAATGAATCTTCTGAATACCCACCAAACAAGGTAAGCAACAGGGCAACACCATAACCAGTGGCACGTTCACCCTGAAAGACAAATGCAGCATTTATAAGCCATTTCTAAGAACAACTGATTTGGCATATCATAATTACAAAATAATAATAATCCAGTATTATAATAAAATGGTAATTCTGAATTCAAAATAAAACTCTTCATTTTAATAATTTTAACCTCCTCAGTCCCTCCGTCCCCTGTAGGGGACATAAGAAAATCTGGCGACAATATTCAAATGTTGGTCGCAGTGCTAGGCATCTCACACAAATGGAAGGTGACAGCACATCTGGGAACTGAAGACGACACACTACCTTGCCACTTGTTCACTCTGCAGTAGTGCTAAAATGGCTGACAGAATGGAAAGGTGGTGTGTTGGATATGTGAACACTCAAATTTCCATGCAACTCTTTAGTTAAAGTAAAATCGGCCTATACCATTAATAACGTAGAAAAATAAATGCATATTAACATTAAATGCATAGTGAAATGTCAGACCCCATACTGAGAGTTGTGGTACCTGGTGTCCTTATGTCCCCTCTAGGGGACATGAGTTTTTGTAGATAATAAAGAGTCAGAATTTTTTAAAAATATTTTTGAGGCCTTTTTGGAATATTATTAATCACAAAATACAAACAAACTGCAAAAGTTTGTGTGTGTGTGTGTGTGTGTGTGTGTGTGTGTGTTTTAGAAGGAGACTTTCCTGGTGGCTCACCAATAGACACAAATAACACATACACACAAACATTCAAGCTTTCGCAACCGTTGGTTGCTTCATCAGGAAAAAAAGGAAGGAAGGAAGGAGGGGGAAAAAGGACAGGATGCGGGTTTTAAGGGAGTGGACGAGGCGTCATTCCAATCCTGGGAGTGGAAGGACTTACCGTAGGGGGGAAAAAGGAAGGTAAACAAGTAACACACACACACACACACACACACACACACACACACACACACACACACACACACACACATCCAAACGCAAACACACCTAGATAGACATGTAAAAATAAATTCTCAAAATGTGCTGTTCAAAGCATGGAAAAAATATGCAGCTGGAGCAGTTTCAATGAATGACACCGGTTTATGGGTCACCCTGAAGGAAACCTCACTAGCCTCCCTAAACCCCTTGTCTAATTCAAGTTCATTGGTGATATTTTCATGAGTTGGACTCATGGTCAAATCACCCTACTTTCATTCCTTCATTAGCTTTACACACCTTCTGTCTCATCCACTTCACATAGTGCTCCTCAACCCAGTGTGTCACCTTCCTGGAGATTACTCTCCACCTCAATGATAGCTCCATTCACACCTCTCTCCATATTAAATGCACTAATGAGATACAATACCTGCATTTTGACTGCTGCCATTCCTTACACACACAAAAATCCTTCCTATGCAGCCTAGACACCCATGGACAGGTATATTTTCAATGACAAGAACCCCTTGTCCTGTATGCCGAAGATCTCACAAAGGCCTTCACAGGAAGGCACTATCTTGTAGACCTGTCCACCAAACAAGATTTCTCACGCCATATCCCCCAGATAGTTAAAAAACCTGCCTCCATCACCAATAACCATAAAGCAGCACACATCATATCACCAATACCATTCCAGTCTGGTCTTTAATTATCATCAAACTCTGAAATAAGACGTCCTACTCATGACCCTTCCCATTTCTCCTGAAGTGGTATCCCAGCACTCACCCAACATCAACAACATCCTAGTCAGTCCCTACGCCAATATCATTCTAGTCACACCCATTTCTTACCTGTGATAATGCCACAGATGTCAACGCTTATTCATTTGCTCACAAACCTTAACAGATGGTATATTGATCAAAAATTCATATTATTTTGGTTCGGGGAATAAATACTCACACTATGCACAGGATATGCCATGTCGACATGTAACCAGGCGCCTGGATAATCGAAGCCAAGATGAGCACCAACAAATAGGCCTGCACATGAAGATTGGGCATTGCTTCGATCCTGCAAAAAGAAAGAAACAGATCTCTCACAACTGAAGTACCTGCATTCATTCCTCTTTACCGACAAAATATGACCAAATACTCTCTTTTTGTTTTTGTTTGGAAAGCAAGTTTTGCCTCAGATTTTTGTTTGTCCAGGTGGACATCCAAGTAGACACTTGCTGTGAGCAAAGATACAAATAAGGCGGTGCCTGCAAGTGGAGAATTTAACTCATGGAAGAAGATCCATGATGTTACGTCCATGAACTCTGAGCAATGTAAAATAAATACATATGTCGTTGTTGTTATTGTAATGTATTGTGTGAGATTATTATCAAATTGGACATGGTTATGTCATGATATATCTGGCTGAATGCCTTCCATTGTACTGAAATTAAGTACAATAAATCTTGTTCCTGTCGCAGCTCGTCACCACGTCTTTACTATATTATTAATTCCAACCTGGAGTTTCCATTATTAGATTGTTCTTTGTTTCAGTTTATACAGTGGAACTAATTATTATTCAGTTTAACCAGTTAATTAATTGTAATATCAAGACTTCTCCTCTTGAAAACGCAACGGATGACTTTGATTACGAAGTCAGATTCCAAGAAAGGAAAAATTGGGTCTATAGTACGAACGGACTAGCTGGGCCTCCCACTTCATGAGTTATTACAAAATATAGCATTTTTGTATAAGATGATATACAATCTCTGTGGTGTTTGATATTAGTAGACATACAAGTTACACTGCAAAAAAGTGCTAGTCAACATTTCACAACACAACATACCAATATGTACAGTACACGAAACTCCAAAGAGTTGTTATTTCTAATTAAATCTTGTACAAGAAAGATTACACCTCTGCTGTCTTGGATCATAGAGATTTTTTTTAAAAGAAGACCAGCTTGAATCAAACCATAAAGAACAATAATTTAACTTGGTAATTGACAAACGCATCATCTTTTAAAATATATAAAATGGGTGGAGACAAATTTCTGTTGTTTTATGTGATTTTTTGTGTTTCAGATATTGCTTTTAATTCTGATTGTTTTGCTCCTTACACCTCTGACCTGTTAACTTCCATATCTAACTCTACAATACTTTGTGATTCACCACTTTGCACTCTAGTCTGTTAAAGGTACAATCTGAGAAAAAGAAAAAAGGATGTACCAGAAAGAATTATGTATATTAACACAGGTGTCAATAGAAAAGGCAAAACTGTGAACTTTGATGACTTGTGTCACTGCAGTCCAAAGGGCATGTCGATATTAGGCCTTAAAGTCATTTTGTAAATTTCATTCCTTGTAATCAATTTAACACTATGCCCCAAAGACATGCAGGAGAGAAAACTACGTAGATGTCAGCATTTAAGAGAGGGAAGTGTAGTTGGGCTCAAATAAGCTGGTTGAAGTAATTGGCAAATACTTTGACATTTGAATATGAGTGATGCCAGTATTTGATGATGTTGCAGCATCAAGAAGGAACTGGTTGACCTAGAGAGAAGACAAAATGTGAGAACCAAGCAATTGTTAAAGAGACACTCAAGAACCCCAGATTCATCATTACACTGACCAAAAAGCAACTAGTGCTTCAGTGAGCACAAGGATCTTTAATGGACTACTCAAAGGAAGTGAAATGAGCTCACAGCACCACATATCGGGCACAATCACAATGAAATATCACTGGTTCAAGTATTCCACATCTAGTAAAAATAACAAGCATCACATAATGAACAAGTCATTATGTGTTGCTGATTACTTTTACCAGAAGTGGAAGAGTTAAACAGAGATCATAAATTACTTTATACTGGCACTTGTTGGAAAATACATTGTATTTCAGCAAACAGATCCCACTCAATTCAAAGCCCGAATTTTCTGATTCCCAAACCATATTATTTGTCTAAACTCTGGTAATTAATCAGATATAATTAATTATAAATTTCTCTTCAAAAGAAAGAGAGTGGCTAGCCAGTACTTACCTTTCTGCTGTACTACCGATAGTAAAAAAAAACAAAACAAAAAAGCTTTTGGAACAGGGTTCCTTCATCAGGTAGGAGAGAAGGGAAGGAAAAAGGAATAGAACCAGAAGGGAAAGGTATTTCATGACCTAGGTCACGAGGCTGATGTTTAAGGACTGTCAATCCTTAAACATCAGCCTCGTGACCTAGGTCGTGTATTACCTCCCCCTTCCTGTTCCCATTCCTTTTTTCTTCCCTTCTCTCCTACCTGATGAAGGAACTGTTCCGAAAGCTTGTTCTCTCTTTTGAAGAATAAATTATCATCTCTTTGGAGAATTTCCATCACTAATCGAATATTAATTATAAATTTCAATCACTTATAAACTATTTTGTCTCTGTATCTTAACCACTGGAAAGATTGGAAAGATAATTTAACAAAAAGATAGCCTGAATATTACACATTTTTGACTAGCTCATTTTTCATTAAGAGCCCTTAATTAAAAACCAAACATAAATTCTTCAATAGGTAGGCGGGGTAAACACTTGTTGAGCTTGCGATGTCTTGAAAGCTACTTTAATTAATTACAGCTAATCCTTTCAGTTACATTTGCATATAAGTACTTCAGTACTTGTATTAATTTTTGACACATTTTCTTAATGAACTATTCTTAAATGAATTGGTTAATTTGTGTGTGGGGGGGTGTAGGGGTGGGCAGGGACTATACAAAGAACCCATAGTCGATTGGAAAAGGAATCTGGATCTTAAACTGGAATGCACAACTTGGTTTTGCAGCACTGGGTTATTTGTGGTACAAGCGGGCTTTGGTGTTTGCAAGATGCCAGTTTAATCTACGCGAGGGCGTAAAACACCATCATCAACTTTGCCATGTTAAGAACAGCAATGTGAATGGTTTGTGTGAATTCTTGAAACAGTGACTTCTAACTGTCTGACACCATTATTAGATTAATTAGGCTACACAGTGCAGTTTCATCACCTATGAAATTTGACATAGAAAAAGTTTGTTGGAATATATGTGCTATCAATTTTACTGCAAATAGAGAGATCTGGTTGGTGCAGATTTACTCATCATTCAAATTTTTGCTTATTAAATTGCATGATAAAACCCAGAGCAACAAACTACAGTTGAATTTCAATTTTGTGTTAGCAATTTTTTTTTCTTTTGCTGCAATTTTACGCCATAAATTTGTAGCCCCTGTGAAAACCCGTAAGATCAATACTAAAAATTCTTCAATTTTGTGTTTTTTCTTAATAATGTTTACTTCGATTCTATGTTCTTTCTTGTCTCACTTGACTTTGTCCCATTTTCTTCCTACTGATGACTGATGTGACTGAACGAGTTAAAGTGGCACTAAAGACAAATGGTTCAACCTCCTTTGATGAAGGAGTTATGGTGTACATGAAGATCACCATGTACAACAATCCACCTTAAATGGTATTCATAGCCTCTCTAGTACTGATCTATCATAACAGCCATCTAGTGGCTAAACAAGAAATTAGTATTTGCAATATGTATAACTCGCTTATGCACACAGATACTGCAGTAAGCTTTCTAAACATCGCTTTATTTCAGGGTGCCAGAAAGGAGAAACTGGCAATATTAGATGAGATACTCTGCTCACCAATCCTCATAAACCACAGTCATTGCTGTGGTGGGATATAGACTTGCGCATGATAGTTCGCGGCTCTGTCACGAACTAGTTCATTCTTTTAGTTCACCTGCTGCCAGTGACGGCTGAGAGGCGTGGTCTGCACATGCAGGTGGAGGGAGAAGTTCCCCCACCTAGCTGCTTCATGCGCTTGCTGCTTGAGCCGCTAACAATATGACGCAAGCCAAAAGAAACATTTTATGGATAATTTCTCGCGTTTAAGTTTAGAGTTATCTCTATATCTTGGCATTATGAAATTTATTAGTCATATATTGCAGAGCACAGAATACTTCAAAGCAGAAATTTTGTAGCACTGAACTATGTAATCTAGCAGGCAGACGCTAATCTTGAAATGGTTCTCATCAGCAGAAGGCAAACATGTGATTTTTAATTCTGTTCGTGACCTATCGCGCATCTTTCAGTTCGCGACCTATCGCGCATATTTTAGTTCGCAACTCGGCTGCGAAGTAACTCTTTCTTTTTAGTTCGTCCGCTCATTTTGGCTTTTGCTACCGCTACTAAAACTACAGCTGAGCTGCATCTCAGGTCAAAATGACGGCAACTGGCAGAATTAAATCACGCGATTCTGCGCGCTCTCGCATCCTCTTGCTGTTACCCGTCAGTCTTCGGAAAAGGAGCGGACGAACTAAGAGGCGAGGGATCTGCGAACTAGTTCGTGTAGTTTGCCTGTGGGAGAGCTCTTCCGAACTAGTTCATTCACGAACTACACAAGACTAGTGGGATAGCTTGCGGGCCTCGACGATACGTGAGTGGTACCATAGGTGCAACCACAGAGGAGGGGTATATGTGGAGAGGCCAGAGGAACGTGGTTCCTGAAGAGGGGCAGCAGTCTTTTCAGTAGTTACAGGGGCAACAGTCTGGATGACTGATTGAGCTGGCCTTGTAACATAAGCTAACATAGCTTTGCCACACAGTTACTGCAACGGCTAAAAGCAGGGGGAAACTACAGTCATTAATATTACCAAGGACATGAAGCTCTACTGTATGAATATATGATGACATCAACTTCGGTAAAATATTGCAGATGTTAAATAGTCCCCCATTCAGATCTCCAAGTGGAGACTACTCAGGAGGATGTCGTTATCAAGAAAAACAAAACAGGCATTCTATGGATTGGAGTGTGGGATGTTTTAACCCTTCATAGGGTAGGTAAGTTAGAAAATATGTAAAGAGAAATGGATAGGTAAAAGTTAGATATGATGGGGATTAGTGAAGTTCAGTGGAAGAATGAACAAGATATCCAGTCAGGTGAGTACAGGGTTATAAATACAAAATCTGTTGGTGGTAATGCCGAAGTAGGTCAGATAATGAATAAGAAAATAGGAATGCAGGTAAATTACCATGAGCAGCATATTGAACGCATTATTGCAGCAATGACATGAAGTCAACACCGACCAAAGTAGTACAAGTTCATATGCAAACTAGCTCTGCTGATGATAAGATAAAAGAAAGTATTGAAGACAGGGAAGAGGAAAACTAGATTGTGATGTGGAACTGAAAATCTGTAGTAGGAAAGATGTCATAGAAGTCACTTTTAGTACTGGTGATTTCCAGAAGAACAGGGTAGAATGTGTTACTCATGACTAGTTTATTTTTGTTGGTAACATCACATGAATGAAATTGAAAGGAACAGAGGTTTGACAATGGAAAACAAATGACAGATTTGTTATTCTGAAAATCAGAATACGTACCACACCAATTATAAACTTGGAATTTTGAACAATTTTTGCAACAATTAGGATTAAATCGTATTGGCGGGAAACTCTGAGGGTCATATAGGCATAAGGACAGAGCGTAAAAGAAATCCCTGAATAACACAGTAGATACTGAACTTAACTGATGAAAGGAGAAAATATAAAAATGCATCAAGCGAAGCAGGCAAAAGGGAGTTCAGAAATCTGAAAAAATGATGTTAACAGAAAATGCACACTGGCTGAGCAGGAGTGGCTAGAGGATAAATGCAAGTCCATAGAAAAATGTATAGTTGGGGGAAAGATAGATACCACCCACAGAAAAATAAGAGAGATTTGGAGACAAGAAAAGCAGTAATATGAATAGCAAGAACTCAGACAGAAAACCAGTACTAGGCAAAGAAGGGAAAGCTGAAAGGAGGCAGGAATATATAGAACTAGACAAAGGAAATAAACTATTCTAGAAATGAAAGACTATGTACAGGAAGATGAGATAGGAGATACTATACTGCGAGAAGAATTTGACAGAGCATGGGCAGATTTGAGTCAAAACATAAGGCCCTTGGAGTAGATGATATTCCATCTCAACTGCTGCTACCACTAGGAGAACCAGACATGACGAAATTGTTCTACTTGCAAGATGTATGAGACAGGCAAAATAACCTGCGACTTCAAGAAGAATACAGTAATTCCAATTCCTAAGAAACCAAGTGGAGACAAATGTGAAAATTACAGAACTATCAGTTTAAAAAGTCAAGGTTGCTAAATACTAACACAAATTATTTACAGACAAATGGAAAAACTAGTGAATCCAACCTAGGGGGAAGATCAGTTTGGCTTTAGGAGAAGGCAATACTCTCATTACTATCTAAGAAGATAGGTCAAGGAAAGGGAAACATTTTAGCTTTTGCAGATGTGGAGAAAGCTTTTGACACTGCTGACTGGAATGCAATATTTCAAATTCTGAAGGTAGCAAATAAAATGCAGGGACCAAAAAATTATGCTCAAATTGTACAAAAACCAAGCGGCAGTTATTAGAGTTGAAGGGCATGAAAGGGTCGCAGTGGTTGGGAAGGGAATAAGACAGGGTTATAGCCTTTCCTCAATGTTGTTCAATCTGTTCATTGAGTAAGCTGTGAAGAAATGCAAGGAGAAATTTCGAGAAGGAATTAAAGTTCATGAAATAAAAACTTTGCAGTTTGCTGATGACATAGTAATTCTGTCACAGACAGCAAATGACCTGCAAGAGCAATTGAACAGAATGGACAGTGTATTAAAAGGAGGGAATAAGATTGAACTTTAACAAGAGTAAAACAAGGGTAATTGAATGTAGTGTCAGAAAATCAGGCAATGCAGAAGGAATTATATTAGGTAATGAGACAACAAAAGTAGTAGATGAGTAATGTTATTTGGATAGCAAAATAGCTTTTGATGGATGACGTAAATAAGATATAAAATGCAGAACGGCTGTGGGAAGAAAAGTGTTTCTGAAGAAGCAAAATATGTTGACATCCAGTATTAATTTAAATGTTAAGAAGCCCTTTCTGAAAGCATTTGTCTGGAGTGTAGCATTTTATGGAGCAAAACATGGGTGTTAAGGAGTTCAGATAAAAAGTTAATAGAAGCTTTTAAAATGTGCTGCTACATATTAATTTCAGTAGAACCCCGTTTTTACACTTTTCAAGGGACTCAATGAAAAGTGAATAAGTGCGGGAAATAATGTTTTAAATGGTAAAATATGCTTATTCGATCATCCTGGCACTTTCATAGTTTATTTGTGATATATGAATGTAATAGGAATCAAAAGAATCACAAGGAATTTTATTTATTATGTAATTAAAATTATCCGATTTTTGTACCCTTAAGTGCCAGACACAAATGGAAGTGGTAACTTTACAGGAAGTCGAAATATTTAAAGTAATTTCATTCATCATAATTGACCTTGTCAGCAAGCTTTTCACCAGCATTCTTTATTTATGCAGTGAAACTGCAAAAGTTCTGTACTTTTTGTATTTTTCGATGTTTTGCACAACAATATTCGAGAATTTATTTGCATTTTAGAGTGGAAATATAAACACAAGTATTTTTGTGACATCTGCACAGTCTCTCACATTTTTGAGGTTATAATATACTGTGTCCCCTTCAATGTGCAGAAAAACATACATAAGCAAACTTATCAGTCTCAACAGTTATAAAAATTCACAAAAAAATATTAGATTAATATTTGCATTTCACAATAAGAATAAATTCTCAAAACGTGTCATGCATATCATGAAAAACTATCACTTGCATAAACAAAGCTAAGCTAACAATCGGCGCGGTGGCTGCTGGGAGTGTCTCGGAGTCAATTAGGCAGCAGACGCGTTCTGATAACAACGAAATGCGAAATACACATTTGAATAAATGCCAGTGTCAAGAAACTTGATTGCGTAACGTTTATAAAAACTTGAAAGCGAAAGCTATGCCAGCCTCAATTAACGTCAATTACATCATTTTATCTTCATGAACATGGTTTCTAAAACATAAAATGCGTGAAAAGTGGAAATATGTCCACACAAAAACATAGGAAATTTGATGGGACTGACAAAAAATAGTGTAAATGGCAGGAAAATGTAAAATCTGGAAACTTAAAAGCAGGGTTTTACTGTATGAAGATTAGATGGATAGATCATGTAACTAATGACTAGGTGCTCAACAGAATTGGGGAGAAAAGACATTTTTGACATATCCTAAGTGAAGGGATAGGTTGGTGGGATACATTCTGAAATATCAAGGAATTGTCAACTTAGCATTAATAGGCAGTGTGTGGGGTAAAAATGGTAGAGGGAGACCGAAGGACGAATACAGTAAGCAGATTCCAAATGATGTAGGTTGCCGTTCTTATTCTTAGATGAAGAGGCTTTCACAGGACAGGTGACTGGTGACTAAAGACCAGAAAAAACAACAACAACAACAACAACAACAACTGGGATCAAAAAAAGAGAAAATTACAAGTCATGAACTTAATATTGGCTGCATAATAAATCTCAATAGCATCTGCACAAACAAAAGCTGAATTTAATTTGCAAGTGCCGTTTGTAATACAATAGACAGAAATGTTCGCAATAATGCACTGCATTTTTGATGCATCTGTTTTTTATTTTCCAATTTCGATAAAGTAGGTGATATCAAGGACCTGCCCGTTATCGACTTCTATTTGCATCTTGTGTTTTTGCAACAGAAAACTACAACATGCAGTATTTAATTCTTTTTTCATAGTAGATAAATTTTTTAAAAATGCCAAAATTATAAAAACAAATTTCTCTGAAGCAAACAATCCACAGATAGTGAACGTCAGAATATCAATTATATTAAGTTCATTGTTGTAGATACAGTTCTTATGTGTGTTTATGAGTAGTGTCAGTGAGATATCTCATTTCGGACATGAACAATAATGTAAACATGAAAAAAGAGCGTTTTCTCTCGAAGAAAATATGAATATACTAAAACAAGTTGATTGCAGAACAAAGACTTGTGTACAGTTAGCTGCATCTCTTGCACTCTCAGTGACATCTTTAAACATTTGTCAAGCAAAGTGAAGAGACTGAGAAGAACTATTACTGTTGCGGATCTCCTTCTAAAAAGAGGAAATCTATGAAGTCTCCACTACATACAGAACTTTAATCAATTCTTTTAACCCGGTTCAAGCAAGCCAGCACAGTAAATGTTGCCATAGATGGCACTGTTTTGAAATAAAAGGCACTACACATTGCTGCCCAGTTGGGAATTGACAATTTCCAAGCATTCAATGGATGGATAGACTGGTTTAAAAATGGATACAATCTAGTTTACTAACCAGTATCTTGTGAAAGTGCAAGTGTTAATGAAAAAAATTGTTTGTGATTGGGAGAGTGAATTGATGGAATTGAGGGTTGTGAGTTGAAAGATATTTCCAACACAGACGAAACAGGACTGTTCTATAATCTGCAGCAAAACTAAACTTTGTCATGTAAAGGAGACATCTGTCATGGTGGTACTAAGTAGAAACAGAGTGTAACCATTTTGTTGTGTTGCACTGCAGATGGCTCAGAGAGGATTCCACCTCTTGTAAATGGGAAGTTTGAGAAACGTTTAAAAGTTACCAACGAAGTACACAGCAAGTACGAATTTCTGGATGACTGAAAATTTCCTTCCTCATAAGTCCTATCACAATACAAAACTGCTTTAGAAAGTCTTGTTTTTTGGCACATGGGAATGGCAGTACTGGCATGCCTAATGTGCTGGATAAAAAAGTAGTGAAAGACTAGGGTGCAGTGTGACTAGCAACTTAAATTTCAGCAATTATGTTTCATGTGAAGTGAATTTACATGGAAGAGCACATCAGGCTTAATTGTGGTGCTGGAGGGAAAGAAGATGAGGAGGAGGAGGAGGAGGAGGAGGGGGAGGAATCTGATGGAGATATTGCCGAGAAAGTGAGTTTCTCACAGGCACTACATGGACTACAGACTGAAAATATTCTTGCAGCAGTTTGATGTGGAAGACATTATTATTATTATTATTATTATTATTATTATTATAGTAATAATAATAATAATAATAATAATAATAAAGAAACTATTTACTTAAGCAGCAGGAAAAATCCAAGTGAACAAGTATTTTGGGCTGTGTTAAGAAGTGAATATATTATTGTTATCAGTAAGTAGTTTACCTTTGAATAAAACTTATAGCCTACTTCAAAGCTGTTTTGTATTTCATATATGGACTCATGACAATTTAATAGCTTAATTTGTGGATGTTGCATCATGTGACTTATTTCGTATTTACGTGTAATGAAGCTTCCTCTTGTGTAGTACACTCAGAACCAGTCACTACATGTGTATGGCAGTTTTTTAAATGTTTTATTTACGAAAATATGAAGTGTTTCAAATTACATGGATATTCCTTCAGTCTATGAAAGACGCATTTTCATTGGCTCTCTCAACAAGATCTCTCTTTGTCTGTCTTCCGGTACCATTATCTGAACACCCGCTACCTTAACCTAAACTGTGATTTAACCTTTCTTTCAGAGCTGGCAGATGGGAGAGCACATATGAAAGATGTCTCAAAATAAATGTTTTGACACACAATTTGTAGTTATAGCATGTTGAAAAGTAGTTTGATTAACTTATATCCAGATATTAATTTCAGTTTTTTGACGAGTTTTTACTTGGTGTCATACATCTGTGATTTTTAAGAACAGATGAAATTCATTATAATTTTCCAATCACTCATACATTGGCAACACACAACATTTTGCTTAGCCAGTCGTATGTTACTTTCACAAAACCAGTGACAGGCGAGGAAAGATGGAAAGAATTTATAGTACCAAAATTAAAGCCATTGTCTGGTTTGGTGCTTTTAGCAGTCCATATTTGTAATTGTGTCATAGTTTCGTGTGATTATGGTGGGCCATTCCATTGGATTGATTCAATTATGTTAAGTGAAGTGTTATATGTTAATAATAATATGTAATATAGGGAACAACTCACTGTAAAGACAAATGTTGAGCTGCTGACAGACACAAATAAAAAACACAAAAACACAATTACAACTTTAAATTTTCAGCTGCGGCTTCCTCAGAAAGAACATACTCATCCACACAATCATTCAGGCACACTCATCCACGCACGTCAGCCACCTCTGGGTCCCCAACATAGTCTTCCTCAGAAAGAGCACACTCGTCCACACAATCACTCAGGCATACTCATCCACACACATCAGCCATCTCTGGCCGCCCAACACAGTCTATGTTGGGTGGCCAGAGATGGCTGACATGTGGATGGTGTGCCCGAGTGATTGTGTGGACGAGTGTGCTCTTTCTGAGGAAGGCCGTGGCCGAAAATTCAGAATTGTGTGTGTGTTTGTGTATCTTTTATTTGTGTGTGTCGGTGACTCAACATTCATCTTTATGATGAGTTGTTCCCTATCTACGTATTATTATTAACATTCCTTACTGGACCTTCCATTGAAGTGTTACATGTTTTACAATACAAATTGATCCACTTACATTCACCCAGCCACTTACCTAGCCACACGATTTAATTTAAAAACACCAATTATTTGAAACATGGGAGCTGTATGGAATCTTTTCTTCATACCATGGGATTTGTCTCCTGTTGTCTCACTTTGTGCATAGAACAAACAGTCGACTTGTTGCTTCATTTCCTTCAGTCTTCACTGCAAGCGCCAACAATATACACATAAGTACGCAAGTGGCCCTATGCAAGACTTACCAACTATACATTTAATACCCTTCACTTACACCAAGTTTAAACAATATTGACCTACTGAAGAAGACCATGAGTTTTAATGGTATACGGTACACCGTAACATATTTTTGATCAAAATTGTGAAGTTTTAACTTTTTCCTCAATTTTGCATTTTTTAAAGTTTGATCTGCATGAAAATGTGCAATAGGTGTACCACTGTACACGAAACAGGTAAGACCGGAATCCTTACAAGTTCCGTAATTATGGCGGCAAAACAAACTCATTCACTTATATTCAACCATTTACTTACCAACTGCTTTGATGTGATTAAAAGACACCAATCATTCGTAACATTTGAAATGAAGATTGTTTCGCAAAGCATTGTGCCAAAGCAAGGTTTTCTAGAAGCATAGTTACAATCTCATATTTCTATCGCGGTTTTATTCGAAACTGTCCTCTGTCTCATTCCATGTGCAGAACAAACAACTGACACTTTTACAATCTTGTTTGTTAGAAATATTTAGGAGTGTTTTTATGAATATTTCAAGATTTTCAAGTTAATGGTTTTAAGGAACTTAATAGCAAATGCAAATGCAGATTCATTTACATACAAAAGACTCAAGAACAGCATTTTCATTTGCAGTCTAGAGCTGTCACACAATTGGCTATGAACGCTTCCCATGATTTATTATGTCAGTAGCAACATCATGTAGCAAAACACACTAACACCTAATGTGCATCTTTACCTAAATAACCTTGCTTAAGCTCAACTACTAAAGCTTATGACTCAAACCCAACTACTTTAGCTGTATCTTCATTCCTTCCATGTAATTTGTACCATATGAGAGAACAAATCAACTGCAGTATGTTTTCCTTGGTTCATGTGCAGCTTAGATTTGGGTATTACTGTTTTCTTGAAATTCAAGTCTAATTTTCGAGTGTGGTACAGATTCAGGTAAATATGATAGATCATATCTATTGATAACCAAGTTAACGATATAACTTACAGCAACCGAATTCTTCATGTCAGCCACTGCAGATGCAAATTCACTGAAATGAAGCTCAGGGCAGTACGGTATTGGGAAGACAAGATCACCTGAGGCACGACCTGCAGCTACAGCAGCAGTTTCCCATTGCCCACTGTTAGTTAAGACAGCACCATGGTACTTTCCAGTTGATATACCCTGCAACGTGAAAAATATGGCATTATTAATTATACAAAGTTTATCACAATTTGTGTTCTGAATCACCAAACAGTGTGGTTCATGCCTTCCTTGACAAATACATTTGTGACACAAATGCTAAAACACCAAAAATTCAAACAATGATAGCAAAAATATTTATTTTTAACCCCCTCCTCCTTTCCCTTAAAATTACACTAAATTACAAACTATCTACTTATATATAAAAAATAGACGAAGATTACTTACCAGGCAAAGGAGCACAGGTGTGACAGCAGCACAAATAAATAGAACACACACACACACACACACACACACACAAATGCTAGCTTTCGCAGCCTAGCTGCTTCTTCAGGCAGAGTAGGGAAGGAGAGGGAAAAGGAAAGGATGAGGGTTTTAAGGGAGTGGGTAAGGAGCCATTCCAATCCTGGGACAGGAAAGACTTACCTTGGGGGAAAAAAAGGACGGTAAACAAATACACGTACACCCACACATATACACAAACGCAAAGGTCGGTTTGCATTTGTGTATATGTGTGGGTGTGTATTTGTTTACCTTCCTTTTCTTCCCCCAAGGTAAGTCTTTCCTCTCCCTGGATCGGAATGGCTCCTTACCCCCTTCCTTAAAAACCTCATCATTTCCTTTTCCCTCTCCTTCCCTTCTGCCTGAAGAAGCAACTGGGTTGCGAAAGCTTGCGTTGTGTGTGTGTGTGTGTGTGTGTGTGTGTGTGTGTGTGTGTGTGTGTGCTATTTATTTGTGCTGCTGTCACACCTGTGCTCCTTTGCCTGGTGAGTAATCTTCGTCAACGAAAATTATAGAAGGAAACTTTCCTGTTGGGATAAACAAATATAAAAAATAGAAAACGGATGACTTACCCAAAGGACCAGCTCATCAATAGGCACAAATAAAATCACACACACACAAACACACATACAAGATTTCGCAACCGTTGGTCGCTTCTTCAGGATAAGAGGAAAAAGGGGGAGGAGAAAGGGAAGGATATGGGTTTTAAGGAAGTGGAAAAGGAGTTATTCCAATCCCAGAAGTGGAAGGACTTACCTTGGGGGGGGGGGGGGGGGGAAAGGAAGGTAAACAAATACACACATACTCACAAATATCCAAACACAAACACACCTAGACAGACATTTGTGCGGTCCTCCCGCGTGAAAGATTTCTTAAAGGTAAAATTTAGAACTTCAGCTTTCCACTCGCTTTTTTCTATTACTGCCCCGGAATGATGAACGAGTGACTGGACAGTGGGCTTTGACCCGCTTATCGATTTTACATAGGACCAGAATTTTTTTGGGTTCTCGGAAAGATCTTTTGCTAAGGTATGGCTGTGGTAATTATTGTATGCTTTGCGCATCGATCTTTTTATACGCGCAAGAATCTCTACTAATTTTTGCCTGTCATCATTTGCGTGTTCTTTTTTGAATCGAGAGTGCAACAGCCTTTGCTTTCTCAGCAGCTTTCTGATATTATTATTATACCACAGTGGACCTTTTCCATCCTTAATCGTCTTTACTGGCAGATATTTCTCTAACCATTTATTTACAATGCACTTAAATGTAGTCCACAATTCCTCTACATCCATAGTCCTGGAATTAAACGATGCCCATTCATTTTCTAAGCACGATCATAACATTTGCTTATCGGCCCTTCCCAACAAAAACATGCTCCTAGCCTTTTTGTTGGTTTATGAAATTTGGTCAGACTTGCCGCACTAGGTGGCAGTTTTTATGACTCCTATTGTTGACGACGTTACGTCTCCTGAACCATGTATCTTATGTTGTTCTTGCCACGACAATTGTTACCTTGCAGTAAGAAATATGTGCTCCAAATTCTGTTGAAATAGGTCCAGTTGTTTAGGAGGAAATATGCAACATTGTCGCGTGATGCAAAATTTGTTCACACATTTGATTATTTATGACAATATCTCCCGAACTACATGCATTACATGATCCTTACACCAACAGTGATCACCCTCTTGGTTTGAATGTCACGTGGGCAAAATTTTATCAAGATTGGACCAAAACTGTAGATTTGTATTGTAATAGTATGTAATTTAAATCACCCATATGTTTCCTAGTTAAGCTCAGTTTTTCAGTCAAATTACTTTATTAATAATGTGTTTATTATATTTGTGATTATATTATGAAATATTTAGAACAATATTATTGTGAAATATGTTTGATTTTATCTGTTGCATGTTCAACATCGACTACGCACTGGCACATTGTGGATGTTTCTCCGCCAACGGTACGAGATATGTACGTGGTCACTGCCTGATCATTGCCGAAGGCTGGCAAGGTGGAGATGATCCCACAGTATGCTGTTGCGCATTGAAGTACACAATTTTTTTAGTTGTTAATAATGTTAAAAATAGTAGAGTTCAGTTCTGAATCTAGATTCATGAAGTAATATTGATGTTATGTTACTGTGAACATTTTGATTGATTTTATGCATGAAGAGATGACAATATATTATTACAACCAAAGTTTATTTCGAGATTAATTTGAATTTATATTGGTTTATCAAACGAATGAAATAAATTTCAATGCACTTTATTATTGATCAAGAATGATAGATTTTGGGGGTACTTTAATGAAGGAGTTGGACTGTAATTTAAGTTTGCACAAGCTTTGTAAATATTTTGTGCAACTGGGTTGTGCAAGGAATGTAACTTCTTTGACTTTAATGTTTGAGAGGAATTATTGACAGCTAACAAAAATAACTTCTGGACGAGATGACTACTTTTGATGGGATCAAGAAAGAATTTTAATAAGAATTAGTATTCCTACAAGAACCTGCAAAGACTAATTTTAAATTTGCAAAACAAAGAGCCTGGAACATTTCTGTCCTCCGTCACAGTGAGACCCACCTGCTCTTCCTCAAAATCACCCTCTTCAAACCTTACAGGAATTCCATACTTCCAACCTTGCCTTTCACTCTTTCCTGAGAAACCTTAATCCTATTCCCAATATTATCGCAGCTGAATCCCGAGCTATTCGTGATCTGAAGGCTGACCATGCCATCATCATTCTCCAGCCGACAAGGGATCCACAGCCGTGGTACTTGATCGGCGGGAGTGTCTCTGAGGGACTGCGTCAGCTTTCGGATAGTACCTCATATAAAGTCTGTCAAGACAACCCCATTCCTGATGTCCACGCAGAGCTTCAAGGAATCCTCAAAACCTTAGGCCCCCTACAAAACCTTTCACCTGACTCATTTAACCTCAGGACCCCATCGACACCCCGCACACTCACCTTCTACCTACTACCCAAGATTCACAAACCCAATCATCCCAGACGCCCCTTTGTGGCCGGTTACCAAGCACCTACAGAACGAATCTCGCCTACATAGACCAACATCTTCAATCCATAATGTGCAATCTCCCATCCTTCATCAAAGACGCCAACCACTTCCTCGATCGCCTGAAATCCTTACCTAGCCTGTTACCTCCAGAAACCATCCTTGTAACCATTGATGCCACTTCCTTATACACAAATATACATATAGGGCTGGTTCCACTCCAGTATGCAATACATACACACAAACACACTACTTTATATATAAAGCAGAAATTTTACTATATACAATTCAAACAAAAGACTACACTGTCATTAACATTGAAAACTGAATATATTTTGTAATACTAAATGTTACCTGAGCACCGGTGAGTGTAGCCATATCAAGAATAATATTTGCTTTTAGATCCTTATGAGCATAGGATACACCATCTGATAGCACCAACCGCCCCTCAGCATCAGTGTTGTTTATTTCCACTGTCCTACAACATGCAATAAAACACATTTTTTCTAGTTAAATTCTTCATTAGAACTACTGTACAGGTAAAAATGCTATACAAAGATGTGGCGATATCAGTAGTACTCATTGGTGGTACACAGTGTAAATACAATAACAATGTTATTTGGTTTAATATTAATGTTGCCACTCTGCTCATGCTTGCATGGCAATTTGCATTGATGATAAATTACAATGAAATGGAAATACATTTGCATTAATTGATTTAACTTATGATTGAAAAATAAAGAACAGCTATGTACACAACATGATATTAATGTAAGCTAATGATGAATATCATTTTTGGAAGAAGTTTAAAGTTGAAAACAATATGTACAGTTCATGAATATTTTAAGTCACACGTAATACACAGTAAGTTAATAAATACTACTTATTTTGCTTTCCACAAAAGAATCAGTGTCTGGTCTACTTCATGAGCACTGTTAATTCACAGGTAAGCTTTGAGGTAAAGACTGTTAGTGAAATTCTATGGGTGGATTTTGTTATTGACAACAGTTCCTCATACAACAATGTACATCCAACATTTATGTAATTATAACTGCAAACTTTTAACTTCTTGGGTATTATGTTGAAGGAACTATTGTTACAGCTCTATGAGACTAATAATAAAACTTAAAGATTTACTTGTCAGTCAAACTGTAGGACTAGAATACGCAAAGGTACCTAGGTATACCGCAACAATGTGATATAAATTTGTGTAGGTGTGCTTGACATTTGATTTGAACTACTTCACCCTGTCATGTTGTTTTCAAAGATTTCAAATGAATTATTCTCTACTTCCACCACTGTGCAGTAAATATATGAGGTTACATCTAAAGCCACGGTGAAAATAATGGATTTCCCATTCATGAGAATACAGCATACCAGCCAACTTTCAAAACCAGAAGATATCAAATCAATGCATGGAAATGCCACAAGGTCTTTAAGCATAGCACTTTGATGATCAGCAGCAGCTAACAGAATATTATGTTCAATTAAAAACAAAGTGAACAAACATTCTGCTCATTATACCAAGGTCAGCTCCAGAATGGTAAAAATGAATAAATTTTCCTACTGCTCTCCTGCATTTTTGTATTGGAGGCATGTTTAATGGATTTAATATGATTTATTAATTCAGTTTTTCTTCATAAGCAAAGTTTATATCACACTAATGCATGGAACAGAACGCAAATGCTTCACCTTTTGGCAATCGCAACGGATATTCATAATATGTGATTAGCTTGTTACCAAAGGCGGACATCTGTTGTTTGCAAATAACCGAGATAAATGCCATTTCTGGCAAATGATCACCAAACTAGCATGCGTATGTATTAACTCCACGTTTCGTAATAAAAATGGCGTTTACCTCAGTTATTTGCAAACGACAGATGTCCGCCTTTGATAACAAGCTACTCATGTGTCCCTTGAAGACTGGTGATATTGTTTCTTTGTTGAACTCATCAAGAAAACAGTAAATTTCACAAAATTGTACGGCAATGAGATCCACAGTAAACCTCGCATAAAAGCAAGCAAAAAGAAAGCTTTGTCACTAACATGCAGTCGAAGCACATAAAGCAAGTGAGATATGATTTATAGATACATCATTCTATCAACTTTAGCCAGCCCCTTTCAAAACCACAGAGTTCATGACAAAAGTGCAGTGATAATCTGCTAGGATGTATTATCAATAATATTATCGGTCCACTTTCAGTTGAATTTCGAACACTTGCATCTTGGAGTAGCACCTATTATCGAACATCAAAGCTGAAATGCGGTGAGAATGCAGAGGACAGGAACAAGGCCAGGAGTTGAAAATCCAGAATAAACAATGTTCATACGGAAGACCATCCAAAACTACGGAAATCTTCCAGGAAAACTTGAAATCCTGGCAGGTATGGCATACAGTTTGCACACCCCATGTGCATCATAATGACATCTACCAGCCACATTTCACCATGAGCACTCGCTTCTTGGACAGCAAGAAATAAGCACCCATGTCTGCTAAGAAGCCTCCTGAACAGGTCTGGTGTAGCACACAAAATCTCGTGTTGATTTCTACAAAGTTTATTAAGCAAGGACCCTGATATATTTACAACTATTTAAAGCTGCCTCATTAGAATTATGTAATAATTTGTAGAAATTCTGGCTCTCCTCAGGTGCTTTTTTATTCCAATCTTACCTTAGCCCATTTTCTCTTACTTCCTTTCACTGTCCACCTGCTATCCCCTCTCCTCCAAGTCTCTCCCTTCCCCCTAACTCTGTCCGCCGCCGGAGCAGTAGGAGATGGTGTGCACGATTCTGTCTGGGTCAGTGTGTGAATGTATGTGTACCTTTTTTTGATGAAGGCTGTGGCCAAAAATTGAAGTTGTGCGAGAGTTATTGTTTATTCCATGTGCCTGTCTGTGGATCAGGTACCATCTTTAAGGTGAGTTGCTATGTATCCTCTGTTATTGTATAGCACTTTATGTTGATAACATTTGATTCATTACAAAGCAATGTTACAGAGAACTGATGTTTTATTTCACCATTTTCCTGTTACATTTCTGTGCTCATAACTTAAGTTTTTTATTATTTTGTCTAAACTTGTACGGTAATGACATACTACAGGTTAGGAAGAATATCGCAAAAGCTACTGTAATTCACCCCCATTTTTGCATTACCAGATTTACATTTTTTTCTTCGTGATTTACACTATGAAACAGTGTTCATGGTGAAAAAACTGACCAATGGATTTCAAGTAGTGTTAATAAATGTCAAGTTTCTTGAGACTTTGCATTTATTCAAACACACATTTCATGTTTTGTTATTTTCACTATGCAGCAAGTAAACTCATGGCAAAGTGGTCAATGGAAGCATCATATAGGCTTTTCCCATTTATGATCGCTCCCATCAGCCAATGCGCCAAGTATCAGTCAGTATAACTGGTAGTTTTTAATGCTTAGCATTATCATTGTCAAGATAGATACGAAGCCAACACCGACAACAGTAGTACAGGTTTATATGCCAACTAGCTCTGCCGATGATGAGGAGATCGAAGAAATATATGAGGAGCTAAAGGAAATTATTCAGACAGTTAAGGGAGAGGAAAACTTAATTGTGATGGGAGACTGGAATTCGGTAGTAGGAAAAGGAAGAGAAGGAAAAATAGTAGGTGAATATGGACTGGGCAGGAGGAATGAAAGAGGAAGTCGCCTGGTAGAATTTTGCACGGAACATGATTTAATCGTAACAAACACGTGGTTTAAGAATCACAAAAGAAGGTTGTATACGTGGAAGAGACCAGGAGACACCGGAAGGTATCAGATAGATTTTATAATGGTACGACATAGGTACCGGAACCAGGTTATAAACTGCAGGACATACCCAGGGGCAGATATAGACTCTGACCATAACTTGTTAGTCATGAGCTGTAGGCTGAAGCTGAAAAAACTGCAGAAAGGTAGGAAAATAAGGAGATGGGACCTAGATAAATTGAAGGAAAGTGAAGTTCTGGAGAATTTCAGAGGGAGATTTAGGCAACAATTGACAGAAACAGGGGGAAATAAAACAGTAGAAGAGGAATGGGTAGCATTGAGAGATGAAATAATGAAGGCAGCGGAGGACAAAATAGGTAGAAAGGCAAGACCTACAAAAAATCCATGGATATCACAGGAAATACTACAGTTAATTGATGAAAGGAGAAAATATAAAAATGCAGTAAATGAAACAGGCAAAATGGAGTACAGACGACTACGAAATGAGATTGACAGGAAGTGCAAAACGGCTAAGCAGGAGTGGCTAGAAGCCAAATGTAAATCTGTAGAAGAATGTATAGCAAGGGGAAAAGTAGATACCGCCTACAGGAAAATAAAAGAAACATTTGGAGATAAGAAAAACAGCTCTACGAATATCAAGAACTCAGATGGGAAACCAGTTCTCAGCAAAGAAGGGAAAGCTGAAAGGTGGAAAGAGTACATAGAGCAGCTCTACAAAGGAAATGAACTTAGAGACGATGTTGTAGGAACGGAAGATGAAGTCGATCAAGATGAAATAGGAGATACTATACTGAGAGATGAATTTGACAGAGCCTTGAAAGACCTAGGTCGAAACAAGGCCCCAGGAGTAGATGACATACCCTCAGAGCTACTAAAGTATCTGGGAGAGCCAGCCATGACAAGACTATTTGACCTGGTGTGTAGGATGTATGAGACCGGCGAAATGCCCTCAGACTTTAAGAAAAATGTAATAATCCCCATTCCAAAGAAATCAGGTGCAGACAGGTGTGAAAACTACAGAACCATCAGTTTGATAAATCATGGTTGCAAAATATTAACACGAATTATATACAGAAGGATGGAAAAACTGGTAGAAGCCGACCTCGGGGAAGATCAGTTTGGGTTCAGGAGAAATGTAGGAACTCGGGAGGCAATACTCACTTTACGTCTTATCTTAGTAGATAGATTAAGAAAAGGCAAACCTACATTTTTAGCTTTTGTAGATTTGGAGAAAGCATTTGACAATGTTGACTGGAATACACTCTTTCAAATTCTGAAGTCAGCAGGGATAAAATACAGGGAAAGGAGAGTTATTTACAACTTGTACAAAAGCCAGACCGCAGTTATTAGACTCGAAGGACATGAAAGGGAAGCATCAGTTGGGAAGGGAGTAAGACAGGGTTGTAGCCTTTCTCCAATGTTATTCAATTTGTACATAGAGCAGGCGGTGAAGGAAAGCAAGGAAAAATTTGGAATAGGGATTAAAGTTCAGGGGGAAGAAATAAAAACATTGCGTTTTGCTGATGACATTGTAATTCTGTCAGAGACAGCAAAGGACCTGGAAGAGCAGTTGAACGGAATGGACAGCGTGTTGAAGAGAGCGTATAAAATGAACATTAACAAGAGCAAAACAAAAATAATGGAATGCGGTCTTAGAAAATCAGGCGATGCTGAAGGAATTAGATTAGGTAACGAAACAATGAAGGTGGTAGATGAGTTTTGTTACTTGGGTAGTAAAATAACATGCGATGGTCGCAGTACAGAGGATATAAAATGCAGAATGGCAATGGGAAGAAAAGTATTTTTGAAAAAGAGAAATTTGCTAACATCGAATATTAATTTAAGGGTAAGGAAGTCTTTTCTGAAGGCATTTGTGTGGAGTGTTGCCTTGTACGGGAGTGAAACATGGACGATAAACAGTGCGGACAGGAAGAGAATAGAGGCTTTTGAAATGTGGTGCTACAGAAGAATGCTGAAGATTAGGTGGGTAGATCGCATAACTAATGAAGAGGTACTGAACAGAATTGGTGAGAAAAGGAATTTTTGGCATACCCTAACTAAAAGAAGGGATCGCTTGGTAGGACACATTCTTAGACATCGGGGAATCGTAAATTTAGCATTGGAGGGAAGTGTGTGGGGTAAAAATCGCAGAGGGAGACCAAGAGACGCGTATAGTAAGCAGATTCAAGTGGATGTGGGTTGCCGTTCTTATGAGGAAATGAAAAGGCTTGCTCAGGATAGAGTAGGGTGGAGAGCTGCATCAAACCAGTCTCCGGACTGAAGACCATAACAACAACAGCATGCCACGTTTCGATAATTTTTTTCTTATTGTGAAACGCAAATATTTATTAAAGTATCTCATGTGACACTTTGTATGCAATGAGAATGATGGTTTGCTTGTGTGTCTTTTCTGCACATTGGAGGGGATACAATATGTTATAACCTCAAAAAGACGACTACAGTGTGAGATGAAGACCCCGTGCAAACATCACAAAAAATACTTATGTACATATTTGCACTTGAGTATGCGAATAAATTCTTGAATGTCAATGTGTGAAACAAAGAAAATTAAAAGAATATACAACTGCATAATGTTTCATTGTTTAAATAATGAATGACATACTTAAAGGCTTCTCAAAATCTTTAATTATGATGAATGAAATTATGGCAAAAGTTTATACTTCTTATAAGGTAAGAATAATGCTTGGCACCAAAAAAAGAACAAAATTCAAATAAACTTTATTGTATAATTAATTAAGCTCCTGGTGAGGGTTTTAATGCTTATACTGTATATATTCCATACATAAACAAAACTGCAATGCTGGTCCTATGATCAAATTTTATCACTTAAAAGTCTTTTCCACTTATCATTTTACATCATTTTTAAGTCCCTTGAAAAGTGGGAATTTACTGTCTTTATTTTATACCAGAATTTGCAGCTACACTGTGTGATCAAAAGTATCCGGATACCTGGCTGAAAATGAATTATAAGTTCATGGCTTCCTCCCTTGGTAATGCTGGAATTCAATATGGCATTGGCCCACCCTTAGCCTTGATGACAGCTTCCATTCTTGCTGGCATTATCAGCTGCTGGAAGGTTTCTTGGGGCAGCCAATTCTTCAAAAGAGTTGCACTGAGGAGAGGTATCGAAGTAGGACGGTGGAGCCTGACACAAAGTTGACGTTCCAAAAAACTCAAAGGTGCACTATAGGATTCAAGTCAGGACTCTGTGCAGGGCAGTCCATTATAGGCATTTACAATCATGTAAACATTCCGCCACAGGCCGTGCATTACGAACAGGTGCTCAATCGTGTTGAAAGATTGAATCACCATCTCCAAATTGCTCTTTAACAGTGGAAAGGAAGCAGGTGCTTAAAACATCAATATAGACCTGTACTGTGAAAATCACTATCACAACATAATGCTACCACCTCCGAATTTTTCTGTTGGCACTACACACGCTGGAAGATGATGTTCACCTGACATTCACCATACCCACACCCTGCCATCAGATCGCCACATTCTGTACCGTGATTTGTCATTCCACACAACATTTTTGCACCATTCAATTGTCCAATGTTTATGCTCCTTACACCAAGGGAGGCATCGTTCGGCTTTGTGCTGCATGACCATAAATCCAAGTATTCTCAACTCCTGCCTAACTGTCATAGCACTTGAAGTGGATCCTAATGCAGTTTGGAATTCGTGTGTTATTGTCTAGATAGATGCCTGCCTATTACACTGTATGACCCTCTTCAACTGTTGGCAATCTCTGTCAGTCAACAGACAAGGTTGGTCTACACGCTTTTGTGCTGTATGTGTCCCTTCAGGTTTCCACTTCACTATCACAGTGGACCTAGGCATGTTTAGGAGTGTGGAAATCTCTCATACAGACTTCTGACACAAGTGACACCCAATGACCTGCTCATGTTCGAAGTCTGTGAGTTCCACGGAGCATCCCATTCTGCTCTCACGTGATGTCTAATGACTACTGAAGTTGCTGTTATGGAGTACCTAGTGGTAGGTGGCAGCATAATGCACCTAATATGAAAAACATATTTTTTTTGGGTTTCCAGATACTTTTGATAACACAGTGTTTATTTACCAACAGTCACATTAAAATAGTGTATTCTTTTTCCACCAAGCTCTAAAATACAAATTATATTCAATTTTTTTTCTTAATGAATTACAAAGAGAGATTTGTTAGTCCATATACATGAATACCCAAATGCTCACCTGCCTGAATAAAGAGTGTGAACATCATCTGGACGTGTTGCATCAGGACCGACAGCATTTTCTGCCAGACAGAAAACAGCGTGTAAATTCTGTGAAAATCCTCTGTCAACTGCTGCCATGAAAGCACCGAGTATGGCGGCTGCTCCACCACAGTCACGCTTCATGCCTGGCATAGTAGTCTGGAAACAAAAAAAAATTGCAATATTCAATCTAAATCTGTAGCTTCTACTCCTTATTCACTACATTTGATGTCTACATACCAAACTTTATCTACGTTGAAGTATATTTATGTTCTATTACACTTAGCACAAGAGAGCAATTATTATTTATCTTTGCATTATATTTTGCAGCATTTCAGCAGTTTCCATTTATATGAGAGTTGGGAAAGATAAAGTATGTCTGAATTCTAAATAAATTTAGCATAATTACATGTTCAATCCCTATGACAGTGCAACTATATTATCCTTAAGTGTGCCGTTTTGTTAGTCACCTTATAACTACAGTCCCCTACCCCCACAATATAATATAAATCATTAAAAGACTTACATATTGGAACATTGCACAAAAATCTGTAACTATTTATTGTGTTATGGATCGAACTTCAAGATTTGGTAAATGAGAGAATTATTGAAAAATATTTCCATCTCAATGGAAAATACTTAAACGATGGAAATACCTTAAAGGATTCAACAATATTTTGGAAAGAATAGGTTGCTACTCACCACAGAGACGCTCTATGAGCAGCAGAAAGGCACACATACCAGAATAAACAAAAAATGTAGCTTTCGCCTGTTAAGCCTTCATCTGCCACAGATAATGTGCATACACATACACATTCTCTGTGGCAGATGAAGGCTTAACAGCCGAAAGCTACATTTTCTGTTTATTGTTATGTGTGCCTTTCTGTGGCTCATCGGGCGTCTCTGTGGTGAGTAGCAACTTAGCCTTTCCAAAATGAACTGCTCAGTAAATTAATAAAGCTTGTAACACAATTTATTATTATTATTATTTTTTTTAATACATAAACCTTTGTTTTTGAAAATCTTTCCTCCACGATGTAAATTTCAATCTAATTGTTGTTTTGTACTGCCATTTAAGACGACAATGGATTTTGGGGCCTTTTTTTATTCAGCCACTGTCTTATCTGCGGAAATGCTGATTGAGTTTGTTAGTGTTGAATATTAATTTAAATGTTAATATACCTTTTATTACGACATTTGTGTGTAGTGTTGCCTTGTATGGCAGTGAAACATTGATGATAAATAGTTTAAAGAGGGAGAGGATAGAAACTTTTGACATGTGGTGCTACAAACGAATGCTGAAAATTAAATGGGTATATTCTGTAAGTAATGAGGAGGTATTGAACAGAATTCGGGAGAAAAATTTCTGGCATACTTTAACTAAAAAAAGATCAATACATAAAGGAATTATCAGTTTAGCATTGGAGGGAAGTGTGTGGGATAAAAATCTCAGAGGAAGATCAAGAGATGAATACAGTAAGCAGGTTCAAATCGATGTAGGTTGTTGTTCTTATGAAAAGACAAAGAGGCTCGCTCAGTGTAGAGTAGGATGGAGAGTTGCATCACGCCAATTTCCAAACTGAAGACCACAACAACAGAATGCATACTTGCAAGTTCCATATGTCATAATAATTCTGCCTCCCCCCCCCCCCTTTCACTGCAATTGCTAGACAAAGGTTTCTTCTACTTTCGTTTTAATAATGTGCATTCAAAACACGTAACTGGATATGACAGAAGTTTCAAACTAGAATTCTATATAGGCCTATAAACTGTAGACTCCTGCCCATATCAAACAGCACATAAGCTTCTGGATGAATTTTTAACGCTAACCATTACTGAGAAATTCTCAGACTCCTATCCAGTTCATCAATAGCACTCATTCTCAAAAAACACCTTTGCACAGAAAATTTCTATGTCCCAAGGTAATCTCATAAGAAACAATGTGAAAAATATATGTAAATGCCTGTATCCTCAACGTCTTCTAGTTGGTGTTCTGTTACTGAGTTCTTCTCACCTTACCCTTTTGTCGTCAGTTCTGGATCACTCACTTTTCCCTTGATGCTGAGTCCACCGGTGTCATAAACGATGCCCTTGCCTACCCAGGCAACTGTCTCGGTGGCACCCTGTGGTTCATGGGACAGTACAGCTAGAGCCGGTCCGACTGCTGCAGCCTTTCCAACTCCGTAGATACCACCAAATCCGCGGGACTCCAACTCTTTGTCACGAATAACTGTCAGCCGCACTCCTGGGTATGCAGCAGCTACAGCTCCCACTTCCTGCGTAAACACAATAAATATTAATTTCTACTCACATGGTGACAATTTTCGTACAACATGATACAATGTGAGTAAAGCTCTCATTAGAAACATATAGTTTGAACATGTAATGAAGCATGTTGGGATTTGTTCCCATCTGCTTGCATTACGGAACCTGCTGATGCCACTGTTGCATAACAATAGATACAAATGTAATTAGTAAAGTCATTTTCTATTATTTGACATTGGAGAAGTTCGTTTAATTAGCTAATGCCAAAGGCGTATTGTTATATTTAAGATAATATCTTAATTAGTATTTCTGATAAAACTAAGTAAATTCTTTTCTCATAATATTAAAATAGGGTTTATGATGTTTCACAAGTAATGTTAGGATAGTTTTACCCTCCTTAGTTTCTATATAATTATCATTAATTACAGAAGTATTGTTGACTACCCTATTAAATTATATTTGGATATGAAATACTATTAATTTAATTGAGATTTGTATATGAATTAACTTAGTATTAATATGCTACCTTTTCCTACAGCCAGTTGTATGCAATTGTTAACTTTTCCATTATAATTAATTTAATGTACATAATGAACAATACATAATTTTCCATATCAATGTTTGGAAGATATAAACAGGACGAGTTCGTGCTCTGTAATTGAGTATTCTTTCATCCAGGATCTGAGGCACAGTCTATGACAGTTGGGAGTATTGTTTAATCCTCAATATTGTTTTGAGTCTTGTGTCGTGATGTATATGAGGCACAACCCACATAACTTTGAACTTTAATTTTGAACAGTCCTTCAATGTAGGCATGTAGAAAGTGTATCTACAGGGATTAATCCACATTTGTGCCACACTGTACACCTTGAACTTTTGTATTCCACACACGAACTGTGTAAATTTGTATTATTGATGTGTGGAATGTACATACCACATCGTAATTAATGAGACTTGTACACCGGCCATAAGTGGGGATAACTGGGCACTTAATCATTAGAAGTGTCAAAGAATTGCAATTCTATGTGTCCTCTATGTTATTTCTAGTGGATTAGTTTTGCCCCATGATTCAGCCAGCCACTACCGACAGCGCCGATCAACGAGAATATCAAGATACAACGTTCTACGACCTGGTAAGTTACACACAGAGATCTGTGACACTGTGCAAGTGATTGTTTAGTCTCAGTTTATCAATGAAGGATTAAGGGAGCTTATATTAAATATTCATGCAAGGCTCTCCTGTTTGCCATTAAATTAGATTGGGGCTCTCCTGTTTGTCATTAAATTAGATTAATGTTTGCGTAAGCTGATAAATGGAGGCCTGTAACAATTGCTTGTGAATTTTTGTTTCTTTCATCTCTCATCATTATATCAAAATATTATTACACCTGAAATTCAAAAATGCAGTGGCAGGGATTCATTTCTGGTCAGAAGCTAAGACTGGCCACAAGTAGCACGTCTTCAAGCTTCATAGATAAGTTGAAAGGCGGTTGCCTGGAGAAGAAAAACATCCCTTTTATTTTGTGAAAGCTTCCAGACCTCAAAATGAGGTATTTGGCAAATGATCGTGGCCTAAGGTGCACATAATTTGGTTAGTGAAAGTCATAGCTCGAGATACTGAAAGAAGTTTTTTTTAAGGAACCATAAACTTTTCATAACTACATTCAATAGCTCTTGAAACATCAATTACAGTGACATAGCACATAATACTGATGAAACCGTTTGCAAGAAAATCTATTAATATTGTTCCACCAGAGTCGGCTATTTCTGTGCAATCAGTAGCAAGCAGAGCTGTCACATCAGGCACCACAGGTCCAAACAATTAAGGGAAAAAGCATTTCCTATATGAGACTGATACAGACTCTGCTAGCATTGTTTTATTATTTATTTATTTTTGTATTCACCTAGCACATATGCTAGCCCCTGACAAATCAAACTGGGCTAAGGAAAACTACGTCTACAAATCAGTAGCCAACTCTGGCTGGTATACTTTAAAATTTTAGTACATTTCTTGAAGTTTTTGCAAGAAGCTTCCTCATCAGTATTAAAAGTTCTAATCACTGTAATTGTTTTTCCAAGAAGTAATAAATGCAGTTATGAAAAGCATATGGTTGCACTTAAAACATTTGCTTCAATACCTCAACCAATACAAGAGTTATGACTCCTTGATGTTTGTGTTTTATAGGGAATTAAACTGCTAGGTCATCAGTCCCCCATTTTCAGTACAGACATTACATTATAATGCAAATAAAAGAAAATCTGGAGCTGAACACAGAGAAGGGAAACCAATCACAGGTACAGATCAACAACGAACATTTCACTGAAAACTCAAGGGGAGAAAAAACAAAAGGGATAAACATGGTGTTTAACCGAACTAAAATTTTATAGCAGAATATTGTGGCTGGCTGATCACTAGGATAATAAAGGATGAGCCAGCCATGCTGTACACAATAAAAACCTCTAGTCAGTTTAAAAGGAAAAATCTAAATATGACTTAAAAGTGCTGGAGGGATGTGGACCAGAGAATCAAGCTAAAGTACCTTCCATTAAACTAAATGATTTAAAAAACCAGCTGCATGAATAAAAACAGAGTTAGCCATAGAGACATTGTCACCTAAAACTAAAGGGAGCACACCTGGTAGATTAAAAGACTGCCGTAAGAGGGCCAAAATCCATCAGGATATGGATCACTGTCAACACAGTACCATAGTGACACTTGTGCGGGGTCTTGTGGTGAAGTAGATAGCTGTGGGTCAAACATGTATGCCCAATATGGAGGCGGCAGAGGACAACCAAATCCTGATGTGTTTCTGTCAAGGATGATTTCCGGACAGTTTGATCGCTCGAAGCTTGTTTGGCACACTCGAAGCAGACTATTCAGAGCTCTGAGCTTCACATCCCTTCTGGTGTAGTGCCAACCAGAGATCCGTTTTCCATTATATCAATGGCTAGAGGTTGTTAGGTGGTGACCTGTTTGGCCAAACAATCAACACATTCATTCCTTGGAATGCCAATGTGGCCCGGGGACCATACAAAGACCACAGAATGACCAGACCTGCTGAGAGAGAAGACAGTGTCCTGAATAGACCGAACTAATGGATGTACAGAGAAAGACTGGCAGAGTGCTTGCAAGCCACTCGGGGAGTCACTACAGATGACAAATGACTCTCCCAGGGAGGCTCAGAGATGTTCAAGATCTCAAGCAATAGTGAGCAGTTCTGTGGTAAAGACACTACTCCCACAGGGCAAGAAACGCTGTTCAATATAGTCACTATGGATATAGGCATACCTAGGTACATCACCTACTAGAAAACCGTCGATGTAAACAGCTTCTGCACCACAGAACGAATCGAGGAGTGCTACGATTTGGTGACAGAGATGTGTTGCTAAAACTGTGTTTTTTGTGTCACGGGCCACGTCCAGACAAAGCTGGAAGTGAGGAATGGATGAAGAAGGGGTTTGAAAGTAATAGGGGAAGTGAGAGGGATTGGATAGGATTCGAGCAATGAAAGGAAGGAATGTACACAGAACACAATTGGGTAAGCCGATCTAGGCTGTCACAGAAGGAAAAGGAGTGTAGCAGCTGGGAAAAGCTGCCTGCGATTCAGACGGTGAGGCAAGGCTCGAACACGGGCAGCATAGGAAGCTAGCAGCAGTTGTCAGTGGACCCACAGGGAAGGAGCTCTAGCTTCGACTCGGAGGCTTGTCACCATAGGAAAAGCCAAACAGAGACCACTATGTAGAATTGGGTCCAGGACCTACAATGCTTAAGGCTTTGCTGAACCATACACAATGCTCCTGTAGTCGAGGCACGATTGTATGAGGGGCTTGTACAGCTGCAGGAGTGTTGCATATGTGGCTCCCCAAACAGTGAGGCTGAGGCTGTGAAGGATATTCAGAGATATCGCCAGCACTTTTGTTTCATCTGATGGAGGTGTGGCACCCGAGTGAGTCGGTCATCAAAGAGCATACCTAGAAAGAATGGTGTCTTTTTGACATGAAGCAATTCATCAACCAAGCAGAGCTCTGGGTCCAAGTGAACAGTGCCATGACTACAGAAGTGCGTGACCTGGATTTTGGATGCAGAGAACTGGAACTCGTGCTCTAAGGTCCATGACTGTGCCTTTTAATGACTCCCTGCAGACGCCTTTCAGTGGCACCAATGCTGGCAGAGAAGAAATATAAACAAAAGTCATTGACAAATAAGAAACAGATGACCCCACTGCCGCAGCAAGACTGTTAATTGCAATTTTTAAGAGAGGTACACTGAGGACAGAACGATGTGGGAAACCGTTTTCCTGCATGTGTGTTGAGCTGAGGGAGGTACTGATCCTAACCCGAGAAGAGCAGAGTGAAAGGAAGTTCTGAGTAAAAATTGCAAGTGGACCCCGTAAGCCCCAGTCGTACAGCATAGAGATGATATGGTAGTGCCAGATGGTTTCACATGCCTTCTGGAGGTAAAAAAAAAAAAAAAAAAAAAAAAAAAAAAAAAAAAAAAAAAGACTGCAACAATGTACTCACATCTAGAGAAAGAGTACTCACATCTAGAGAAAGATGTATGGATGGGAGACTCCAGTGACACTAAATTGTCAATCTTCTAATATATAAAGCAGAGTGCCTGTACGTGTGCACGTGTTGCATACAAATCTACAGTTTTATTCCAATCTTTATGAAATTTTGTACACACAAGGTTCAATCCATGAGGACGGTCGCCATAAGTGTAACAATCACGTAGGATAAATATATATAAAAGAATAGATGAAAAATATTGTTGAAACGAGATAGAATGGCTGGCCAGTACTTACCATTGTGCTGTACTGCCGATAGTAACACAAATGAAAAAACAGAAAAAAGGGGACAAAAAGGACAAGCTTTCGGAACAGAGTTCCTTTGTCAGGTGGGAGAGAAGGGAAGAAGAAAGGATGGGAACAGAAGGGAAAGGTGGTTCACGACTTAAAACCTTTATTAAACCTTTTCTTGCTGGCAACCATAGTAAAATGATGAAAGGAAAAAAGTTTCTCGCTTACTACTTTTCCTGCTGTTTATGGAGTAAAACTACGGCTCTCGGTATGAATTTATAATTTGAACACTACAAACTGTAGCGACAGAAAATTTTACAGACAGTATACACACATATAGTTGAATGTACCTTCTAAACTGTATCAACACGTAGTTCATGAGATATGAGAAGTAACTTTCATGGAAATCCTCCCCATCATGCACAAAGTTTTAATCTATTACTTCTTTACTACTAATTGTATTCCCAAGAGATTTTACAGACATACAGCCCTTATCTCAATGAATATATACCTGAAAAATTATACAAGTGTACAACATATAACTCAATAAATATGAGATCGTATGAATTTTATATGCCATTTGTACTTTATGCAAGACAGTCTTATTTCTTATGTATTCTCTAATAAATATATCATGATTTTAGAAAAAAGGGGATGGACAGAGAGAGAGAAGGGATAGGAGATTGCAGGAATAAATAAATAAATACCCGACCAATGCTGGGTTTTTAGCTAGTAGTTCACAAAGGTGCACTTAGGATGTAAAGGGTATGAAGAAACGGGAAGATATTACAAAATTTATAAGGGTATTTTGTTTATGTGTACAGAGTTAGATAAGGACAACTGAAAATTGTGTTTCCCTGATGAGCATGTTGAGTTATTAATAAACTACATTCAAGATAGCCATGGACCACAGAAATGTATAGAATTTATACAGGACTATATCTATTTCAATAATATGGTGAGGAGAGTCAGAAGGTAGTTGGCTAGTTGTGATAGGTGTCAACGTGTGAAACACAGCACAGTGGCAGTACAGGGTGAAATGCAAAACATTCTGGCCAGTAAAACAGGAGAATTGTAAGCTGTCGATTTGTTTGGCCCCCTGTCTGTAGGTTGAGGTGGAGTGAAATACATTTTGATGGCTGTGGATGTGTTTTATAAATATGTGAAACTTTACCCACTTAAAAGATCCATCAGTCAGAATATTATCAGTAAGTTAGAAAAGGACTATACAGTAAAAATAAAATTTGAGAAAATTCTCTCAGACAATGGGGCACAGTTTGTTTCAGGAGTATGGGAAAAATTCATTGAAAGAATTGGTGCCACACACATCAGGATATCAGTGTACCATAAAGCAAGTAATCATGCTGTGAGGTACATGTGATAACTAGCAAGATTGTGCCGAGCTTATTGTAGCCAAAAGCATAGTGCATGGGCTGGGTATGTGCTTGTGTTTGAGGACATCATGAATACTGTGAAAAGTTGTTCCACTAGTTTCTCTCTATATGAAATCATGATGGGTAAGAGGCCAACAAATCTCATAGCTGAGAGGGTGGAATTCCCTCCAGACAACATAATATGTGCTCAAGAAAGAAATGCAGTGGTCTTGTGCAGCAGCAGAAGAAGGGTATAGAAAGGAAGAAGAGGCATGGTGGGAAATACAACAAAATGACCACCTTCAAAATGGCCAAAGGGTTCTAGGTCAAACTACAGAGAAGTCCAGCAACATTGAAGGGGAGATTAAAAAAACTCTTCAAACTTTACCATGGACCATTCGAGGTTGTTGGGTGCCCACATCCAAATGCATATAGGTTGGTCTACTCTGATACAAAGAAACTATTGGGTCTCTGAAATGTCACTGCACTGAAATTATATGTGACAGGTGAAGCAATAATTGGATAAATATAAAATATATTTTGAGTTTATCTATAGTATCAAGTGTTAAAATTATATTGTGTATAAGTAATTCATTATTATTATTTCTATGTAATTATAAGAAATTTTCGAGGGGATTACTGCACAAGTGAGGTAAACACAGTTATCATAGAGTTAATTTTTAAAAAGGCAGATGAGTTTGGTAACAGAATGTGTGATATGCAAATTCTTTTGTAACTGTCTTGGGGTGTAACGCAAAAGCTTGTTGAGTGCAAGATTCCATTCATTATGCCAAGTAAATTTGTACCAGAATGTTAGTCAGGTGTTTGCGAGTGGTGCCAGTTGAGCTTGGCAGAGATGTTTCATTTTGTAAAGAGAAATGAGTAATTTAAAATTAATACAAGTAATGACTTAACTACAGTTAAGGTCAGTGTAATGAGCTGGGTTTTGTGTAATTGTTAGGGTAAAATTAGTGGCTACTTAACTTAAACTTGTTTTGAATTAAAAATCTGTGGAAGTTAAATGTCCTAAAAGTAATACACCCAGAATTTGCATTTGTTTGGAAATTTTTGCACTTCTGTGTTTTAATAAATCTAACTTGAGCTCATACACTAGACACATGATAAACCAGGGTGGGTTGCAGTAGCCTGAACTCTGGGAAGTCAGAGGCAACTATTGACTTGGGTGATGATTGTAGTTGAAATTGAAGAGATCCGTTGCTGCTGTTCAGATGGTGTTGGGACTGGGGACTGTTGACCCGGTGAGAGCCTCAGGACGACTGAAGTGATATCTGACCAAATGCTAAAACTGGAGATCGGTAGGCACCGCCATTTGGAAAATATTCAATGAAACTGATTTGTTGTTGAAGTGTAAGCTTAAATGTAAATATTAATTATATTTAGATAGTTTGCAGACTTGTATCATGAAGTGCTTACACTTTGTATATCTCCACAAATTAAGTAAAAGAAAAATGATGTAACCACATTTACGTTTCAAAATTTTTCACCAACCTTTTCTCCCGAATGCGAAAATATTTTGTTAGCACCCACCTATGTACGGAGACATGATCATCACAATAGAATAAGAGAAATCAGACTGAAAACGGAAAGATTAAGGTGTTCGTTTTTCCCCACATACTATTAGAGAACGGAATGGGAAGCAATTTTATGAACCCTCTGCCATGCACTTCAATGTGAGTTGCTGAGTATTTATGTAGATAGATGCTGGTTTGTTTATAAAACATAAAAGCTAAAGACATTACTTACTGATTGCCTGAATGGCTCTCCTGCTTGGTTGCCTTCAACGCCTGTCAGTTATAGCACTATTGCCAACGTCTACATGTCAAACAACAGCCGTGTGCACAGAAACTGCATTTTAAGCCACAGTGTGTGTGTGTGTGTGTGTGTGTGTGTGTGTGTGTGTGTTTGTGTGTGTTTGTTTATAGATTTACTACTACAGAAGGTAAGAACAACATATACTCTCTTTATCTGAGGTATCTTTCTTCTCTGAACAGCTTTATCTCATTTGTATTGTAATCAACAACTGTCAATTTGCTTCTCTTTACTTTACTTTACTATCTATGAATGTGTATCTCTTCAGTAGAATGAAATTAGGGAATGAGGAATCAGAACTATCTACAGCATATTACATGTAACTACATGTGGTTAAATCTTACATTTATTACAAACCTTGAGGAATTTATCCACATTCATTACATTGCAAGGCATATCAACAATTTTGGCTGCAAGTCGTATACCAGATGCAGCGCTTTCCAGGCAACGCAAGTCGTCCTGGCTTAAATGCAGATCTTCAGACACACTCTCCTCTTCGGCACCATTTGTCCCATCGGAAACAGACTCGGGAACCAAAAGGAATTCAACATTCACTACTGTTGGTGTTTTAGAGTCCTGTGATGACCCTGGTGACTTTGCAGAGTACAGTGGATAGGCACGTGCAACAGCACAAGCTGATGCAAATACATCCTTTCGTTCACATATAATCTGTGGAGAGAAACAAAATGATAGACATTTAAAATACTTATCTAAAATATCTGCCTACTCTACTGTACATAGCGTGCAAAATATACTAAGGTACCTCTGCACTTGGATGCAGAGGAGCTGCAGGTCTTCATAATATTCTTAACCTCTTACTGTGTAGCAATCTATATATTAGTCCAAACAGCCGTGTAATTTCTACATTTACATTTGGCTTTCAGTGAATATAGATGGTTATTGGCTTTTGAGGTTGCTGGACCACACTCACAAGGAAATTTGAAAAACATTTTATGTTCCAAAATATAAAAAAATAAATTGTACTGGTACATTTTTGGCACACCATGAATGTAAGCAGGTTGTGTGCTTTTTTGAGTCATACATAAATTCATTTATTCATCCAGTTTTTTTAATAGTTTTGCCCTTATTCACATATAAATGAATTTCACGTGATGGACAGTTGCCCAGTCCATCCTTCAACTGTGAAAATTGCATTGCTTTTGATCACCACATATAAGTAAGTGTCCAACAGTCTTTCATTTGGGTGTGAATAAGGGCAATAACTGCTTCAAAATCTTACATTCCAGATGAGTAAATAATATTGATGTAGATATTTAGTTGGGGTATTACTGTAATCATATAACAAGGACATACAAAAATTTGTGCTGGGGACGGGACTCAAAACCAAGTGTCCTGCTAACTATGCAGTTGTGCTAACCTTTTCATCATCCAGGCACTAGGGCTTCACACACCTGCTCACACTACTCTAGCATGTATGACTCCTACTTCATGGATCGCTACTCAACAGATATTTTCACCAGGAGTTTGTTCTTTGTGTGCAGCTGCACAGTTTCAGTGTCATACCAATGTAGAAAATTGTGCAATGATTGCAGCAGAGTTGGTAAATCACATGGCTGCTTTCACAGGTGGCCTGAGATCTAATAGAATACGATAAAGCCAGCGGTGGGACAGAACTAAGAAGTACCGAATGGATAAACTGAGAGGTCTTTACAGGGTCTTCCTCAGATATATAATTCCTGTGGTAGGTTGTTGGGATTGGAAATGGCATAGGTAGGGACTAGGATGTTGTGAAGGCTGTGTAAGGGAAAGAACACCACAGCACACACAATTTCAATGTCTGTTTTACAAACTGTGCTATCTGGATCCTACTCTCCAACACCAGCTCTTCTCAACCACAAGACAGGAGTTGTCCTTACAAGACTTTTACAGTCCCACTAACACCATAGCCCTAACATACAATAACCTATCATCACCATGCCCCATGATTAACAGTCCACCCCATCTCATTTCGTCATGTCTCTCTTCCAACTGTGTGCTCCCTATTTTTGTTGCAGTTTTCAGTCTGGAAACTTGTTTGAGGCAGCTCTCCATACTCTATCCTAAGCAAGCCACATAAGATCGGGAATGGCAACCCAGTTTTTGTACAAATTATAAATAACCTTATCCCTATATTTTACCCCTGCAATCTTCAGAATTTGAAAGAGTGAATTTCAATCAACACTATCAAAAGGTTTCTCTAAATTTACAAAAGTTAGAAATGTAGGTGTGCCTTTCTTTAACATATCTTCAAAGTCATAAGTTGATTATTGCCTCACATGTTCCTACATTTCTCCTATCCCTGAGGTAGACTTATACCATCTTTTCCATCCTTCTGTAAATAATTCATGTTAAAATTTTGTAACCATGAATTATTAAACTGATGGTTCTGTGGTTTTCACATCTCCCTGCAGTTGCTCTCTTTGGAATGGGGATTATTACATTTTTCTTAAATGTTTGAGGGTATTTCCCCCCGTCTCATACACCTTACACACCAGGTGAAATAGTTTTGTCATGGTTGGCTCTCCCAGAGACTTCAGTGGTTCTGGAGGAATAAAGTATTCTCCATGGGCCTTGCTTCAGTGATCTTTCAATGCTCTGTCACATTTTTCTCGCAGTATAGCATCTCCTACTCATCTTCATCTATTTCCTCTCCCTGCCTAAAATATTGTCTCAAAGTGCATTTCCTTTGTAAGGCACATCTATATATTCGTTCCACCTTTCAGCTTTTGATTCTTTGCTTAGTACTAGCTTTCCATCCAAGTTCTTGATATTCATGCAGCTGCTTTTCTTGTCTCCAAACATCTACCTTATTTTCCTGTAGGAAGTATCCATCTTCCCTTGTTATACATTCTTCTATGGACTTGCATTTGTCCTTGAGCCACTTGTGCTTAGCCATTTTGCACTTCCTGTCTATCTCATTTCTTGGGCATCTGTACTCTGTTTTACCTGCTTCATTTACTGCATTTTCAGATTTTGTCTTTTCATCAATCAAATTCAGTATTTCTGGTAAGATCAAAGTATTTTCTTTGTAGGTCTGGTCTTTCTTCCTATTTGGACCATGCTGCCTTAACTATTTCATCTCTCAAAACCATCATTCATTGTCTTCTATGTTAATCCCCCCTCTACCTTAACTATCTGAATAATTTACTTTACCTCTCCAGACGTTTCTTCAACCTCCGCATCGGCAGAGCTAGGTGGCATTTGTTGTTTGTTATGGCCTTGAATCCAAAGACTGATTTTGATTAAGCTCTCCACATTACCTTGTCCCATGCAAGCCTCTTCTTCCCTGAATAAGAATGCCAACCTACATTGTTTTGAACCTTCTTACTGTATTCATCCCAACGTCTCCCATGCAATTTTTACCCTCACACAGTTCCCTCCACTGCAAAACCGACGATACCTTGATGTGTCTAAAGTTTCCCACAAATCAATCCCTTCTCTTAGTCAAAGTAAGCCAAAAACTTCTTTTCTCCCCAAATCTGTTTACCACCTCTTCATTAGTTACACAAACTACTAGGGACGGGTCAAACCCCAATATTACTTAATCGAATCCAAATATCGAATCTTTCAAATAAAATATGTGCAGAATTCTGATGATCTGTCCACTCAAGTACATGTATTTAAAAAGAACTACTATAGTCTATCACAACCAGTGATGATGATAAAGCCATCTGGGGTGGATCCCAAATGACAATATTAACAGTAAAATTTAAGAAATTAAAATTTCATTTAGATTTTTGTTTTAAATCTTACGGATTTTTTAATACCCTCTACCCTTAAAAGAAATTTGTATGAAACATTTTGATACATATTTTCTTTAGATGGTCTAAAAGATAATAAGAAACTTTCTACACTTGATTACAAAATTGTTGAATGAAGTCTTAAAAAGGAAAGGATTACGTATTTCTTTCTTTTTTTCAAAGGGGAAGACTCAAAAATAAAACCTAAAAAGATGAGTAGATATTTTGGAAGTTAAAAATAGATTCTTAAATAATAGGATGTATAAATGTTAAATAATTTTTAGTGACATATCTGGCATTCCATGAGTAATGGACAGGACATTCAGGCACAGAGAAATCCATGTTTATTCAATGTGTGTGTACTTGTTATTGCAACGAAGACAATTCAGAACTGTGAAAAGTAATTAACGCGCAGGTTGCACAATCCGGAGTGTTAAGCAGGGGTATTTTGTAGATTTATTTATTCATTCAAACATTTAAGATAACATAACTTGTCTGTACAGAATTTTTATTCATAGAAGATTTAAAAATCAGTACTAGAAGTCAGTTGGTGTGCTTCATTTCTAACTACTCCCCTTCAACATAAGAATTGTACAAATGTAAAAATTAACGTGATACATATATTTTCCCAAGTTCGCCATTGTCTTTCGGGTTTGTTAGAAGGACGGAATTTAAATGTATGTGGTAACTGCTAACAAGGAATATTACATGGATAATGTTTACATCTGTATTATTCTTATGGCGAAATGAGTGTGGAATTTACTAATTATAATTCTTAGGAACAATCCCTTGCCCCTAATAGAAAAACATTTAAGTTGTTGCACAAAGGCAGTGTTTGTAGCGTCAGGCATATTGACACAACAGATGCTTACCAGTCGGCTTTACATAGTAGCTTTTACAAGAGACTTCAGATGTACGGCTCTTGTATGAAACTAAATGCGGAAATATAAAACAATTTTATTACACTTATAATACAAATTTTATGAAATGTTTATAATAGCAATTAGATACTGGTACAGTAATTCTGAATCACTATCTCTTGATACATAGTTATTCAGTTCCTTCGTACTACAAAGCATCATCTCTAGTACAATCTAGTGCATTCGATCTCTAACATTTTTAAACGCCTGTTACGTAATCTGATTTGGAACCCACTTCCAGGTATCATCATTCCATTGGCACACTTGTGTGTTTTATATGACCCGTTGATGGCAGCTGCCTGTCACTTTTCTAAAGGCAGTCGGTGTACATGTGGTTAATCTTGACCTTAAACGATTTATTGAAACAGACGTCAAGTGGTTGCTGAATTAATGTCATCCCACCTGGATGGTGCATAATTAAAACTTTTTTTCCACATAATAAATAACTTTCTTCTTGAAATCCTAGTGCTTCATTACAGTTCACATACACCTGCACTTCACAAAAATCAACAAAACAATATGTGAAATCAGAATCAGGCAACTCATGCAAGAATCCTAAAGCCTTATGTATTATTGTCATTTATGTAAAGAAATTTATTTTTGTTGCTACTTATATTTGAAAGCCTTTTTTTTATGAGCGTAAAAGTTTTAGCGCCAGTATTTATATTTGCACCTAAGCAAGCATGTGTAACACTGCTTATATTAGACAGGAAAAGCTACTTGTGGCATCTCCTAGTGCCATTTATCAGAACTATTCAAAGTGAGGTCATTTCGTTTTGTGACATTGTGTCTTTCAGCGGATGTATAAAGTAAATAACGGGTCATTCCATGGTTGCGTGCGTGACGTTTTGACCACAAATATACTTGCAAAAAGCATCATAGGTAGCGCAACTTACTCACTAAAATTTTAAACTTTATACATTATATTAGTCAGCAACTTAAGTTAAGCAAGACGTTTGAACCAGTTAAGATAAATACAGTGACAGTAAATAAAATTTAAATTTCTGTTGCGTGTGTGACGAATGGGAACACTCATTTTCCAGATAAGTAAATATTTTATTAAAATTCTGTTCTCTAGGTCCATCAATTTCAGTTAAACAGAGTTTTATTGTAAATTAAAGATTCACTTTTAGTACAACACAATAGGAACCTCCCTCAGATGTGTGTATCACATTTAAATTTTAGTTTGAAAATGTTGCATATGTGACACAAAGAGACAAATTACATTCCTACAAATTGGGTGAAACAAAATGGAGCTTTCCATTAAAATGCAATACAGACTTGGTGATAACAGGTGTGTAAATGGGCATTTATTGTTTAAACACAAATTGGTCTCTGTTATTGATCAAATTAGGAGTTTGTACTTTCTTCACAACTACTGATTCATCTTCCCAAGACTTGTCTTCTTTTACTGGCCATATCCAACACTTGCCACTAGGATGCATGTAGTTGAGTAAAACTACGTAGTTTCTTCCTCATATTCCATCACTTCTGCAAAATAGTCTTGCTTCCTCCTGGATCTTCCCACTGCAGTTAAAGAAACAAGTACAAAATCTCCTGGCTTAACGTTACTGTCTTTGTTGGATGAAGACTTGGCTTCTACTATTCCTTCTTGCTGATACAAACAGACTGTCACTGATTACTCTTGTTCAGAGGTTACAGATACTTTCAACATCCCTTCCTTAGTAGATGTAACATAATGAACTTTATGAAGGGATGGAATTTTCCAGTGACCATCCAGAAATTCTTGTATCTTGCATGGAAACATTCCTGTTTCTTTTCCTATAGTTTCCACCAAAAACTGCATATTAGCATGGTACCTACATACACGTGTGTTATGATGCATAGAGGAAACAGGAAATACAAATGGTGGGCGAAGTTCAAAAAACTTGGATTTTTTAATTGCACAGTCTGGATATTCCTTCAAAAACTCTTCATAGGCTTCAGCAATAGTCATCATCATTGTGCGTTTCTGCATAACTTCTTTTTTCCCAGTCTGGGCATTCTTTATGGTAACTTTGTCCTTTTTTCCTGGTTCTGTCCTACTTATATCATCACGAAGATAAAAACTGTGTCACATTAGCTTTTGTTTCTTCATTCAGACTTTTACCCCCCTTTGTGAATTTATGAGCTAGATTCAGCTTTCTTGCAAGTTCTGGCACCTCATCAACAAACAATTTCGCTACCACTATTTTATGTTTCCTTGGGCTGTTTGGCAAATCTCTCTTCACTTTAGCAACTGCTTTCCCTAGAGACCTGCTACTGGTATAAGAACCCTTTTGCGGAGATGCTTGCCCAATGACTTCAACTTTTCTCTGTGCCGCTTCTGTCTTATCCTATCCTGCTCATGCTTGAGTTTTAATGCCTTTCTATCAGCCAGAAGTGCTTGTTTTTCTTTCATTCTTAGTAATTTAAACCTTTCACACTCTTTTGATAGATATTCTGCATACTTCACTGGATCCTTTTTAAGTTTGTGTCTAAACACACGTGATCTCTCAGTAGATGACATTCTTAAACTAGTTTACACACCTAGAAAGCAAATAACAGAATAAAAATGTGATTTACATAGTGTACACAGAAATGTTAATATAATGTGGTGAAATTGTCACACACGCAACGCTATTTTAGGCACAAAAGAGCCATCCTACAAAGAAAAGTTGTAATAGAAAAATGTAGATACTGTGCCTAGCCTCACTTTCAGAAGCTTTCAAAATGATAAGTTCATTACTTTTGCTACAATGTAAATAAAACCATGTTTTGTGTTGCGTGTGTGACAAAGGTTCATTATGGTCTAATTTGGTACAGGAAACATGGAAAAGCTCACCAGATTTGCTTCAAGCTTTCACTGAAAAATCTGCAACATCTAAACAATTACGGTGGGGAAATGGCAACAATAGGGAAACAAAGGAACATGTGATCAGGCCTATCAACCTACAAGCTGTAATTTCCCTATACCATATAGTTCTACAATAATGAAATTAAAGTATCTGTAGAAATCAAACAACAAAGTTTCTCTTAAAAATAGGTTGACTAACTGTGAGAAGGGATCTTTTGCTGCAGAAAAGCCATTATTAAAACTTCTTTGAACAACTTTAATTTTTTAGTATACAGGGTCCTTTCACATGGAATGACCCTAACGCAAATGAAAGTGCACAGTTATGCACAGTAAACTACAACATTCATAACTGAAGGTTTCCATATAACACTTTGGGTTCGAGATTCGGTAGTATTGAGTCATTATGTGCCGAATATCAAATCCGAAGCCAGTGTGCTGGATTCGGCAGAACCACTCAGACACAATCCTACAATCTACCCATCTAATCTACAGTATATGTCTGTAGCACCATATTTCAAATGCTTATATCAACTTTCTGTCTGAACTCCTTATCATTCACATTTCACTTCCATACATTGCTAAATTTCAGACAAATGGTTTCAAAAAGGACTTCCTAGCATTTAAATTAATTCTGGATATCGACAGATTTCCATTCTTCAGAAAAGTTTTTCATCCCATAGATTTTCTGCATTTTATATCCTCTTTACTTTGGCCATCACTAGTTATTTTGATACCCAAATAACAAAACTAATCTATTTTCATTGTCTTATTACATAATCTAATTTCTTCAGCATCAACTGAGTTTCTTAGACTACATTCCATTAGCCTTGTTTTGCTCTTGTTAATGTTCATCTAATAACCCGCTTTCAAGACACTGTCCATTCTATTCAGCTGCTCTTCCAGGTCCTCACATCTACATCTACATGGGATACTCTCCAAATCACATTTAAGTGCCTGGCAGAGGGTTCATCGAACCACCCTTATACTATTTATCTCCCATTCCATTCCCGAATAGCACGCGGGAAGAAAGAACACCTGAATCTCTCTGTTCTAGCTCTGATTTCTCGTGTTTTATTCTGATGATCATTTCTACCTATGTAAGTGGGAGTCAATAATACATTTTCGCATTTGGAGGAGAATGTTGCTGATTGGAGTTTCGTAGGTAGCCCACGATGTAGCGATAAGCACCGTTGTTGTAATGATTCCCATCCCAGATCCTGTATCATTTCCGTAACGCTGTCTCCCCTGTATCGTGACAATACGAAACGAGCTGCCCTTCTTTGGACTCTTTCGATGTCCTCCGTCAAACCCACCTGATAAGGATCCCACACTGGGCTGCAATAATCCAAAAATGGACGGACAAGCGCAGTGTATGCAGTTTCTTTAGTAGTTCTGTTGCATCTTTTAAGGGTTCTGCCAATAAAACGCAGTCTCTGGTTCGCCTTTCCCACGATATTATCTACGTGTTCTTTCCAGTTTAAGTCTGAAGTAACAGTGATTCCTAGGTATTTTGTGGAGTTTACGGCCTTCACATTTGATTGATTTATGTTGTAAACAAAGTTTAATGGATTTCTTTTCGTACTCATGTGGACGACTTCACACTTCTCATTATTTTGAGTCAATTGCCAATTTTTACACCATACTGATATCTCATTCAGATCGTTCTGCAGTTGGTTTTGATCTTCAGATGATTTTATTAGATGGTAGATGACGGCGTCATCTGCAAACAACATAAGATAGCTACTTAGATTTTCCCCTAACTCGTTTATGTAAATAAGGAACAGCAGAGGACCAATAACACTACCCTGTGGAACGCCCGTCTGACAGAATCATTATGTCATTGGCAAGCCACAATGCTTTTATTTCTTCTCCATGAACTTCATCATTTTCCTTATTTTTCTGGAACCACCCATGAATAAATAGTGATTTTGTAAGCCATAAAGTCTGTAGTGTAACGAGTTGCACTACATTCCTATATACCGACATAAGATGGTCAAATACATTTATTTTCGGGGGTAAGGTGAGAGAAGATGTATTGCCTTGAGTTTTTGTATGCCTAGGTGGACAGTCAAGGAATACACCTGTGGTTCCTCCAAGGAGGACATGTGATAATGGACTCCTTGGAATTGTTTCCTTAACGCAATGGGATATATTCTTTCGTGTTTGTTGGTATTGTATGAGAGGATTCTATGTTCTGACGTGATGGAGATAACATTTATCTCAATTGATGTGCCATGTGGTTTATTAATTATATCTAAAGATGCAATAAAATGTTAATTAATTGCTGAAGTACTTCGTGTTGAAGATGATATTGTGTGTGAATTGCACATTTTCTCTTTCTCTGATCTTTGTCCTAACAGCAATCTATGGAGAGTAAGTAGTGCGGATATTAGCAAGATGATTTTTTTTTTTTGTGGTTTTAGGGCGCACAACTTCTATGGTCATTAGCGCCCAGCCAAGAACATAGATTCGCTATGATCTCAAAAAAATGGTGACTGTCAGAACATCAACAAGAGGCTAAAAACGAAAGATAAAAGACAATTAAAAGGGTTAAATATCCTTGGATAAGTTGGCCAAGTTGATAAAACGCAAAACTCGAGCAGCTGCTCGTGTGTCATCAGCTAAAATTTCCTCCAGAGTAGACGGAAAGTGAAGGGCTACACGGAGATGATTAAAATTAACACAAGTCAGTAAAACATGTCGCACTGTCAGCAGTTCACCGCAGGAGCATAGCGGTGCAGGTTCGGCGGATAGCAAGTGACGGTGGCTGAAACGGCAATGACCGATCCGCAACTGAGCCAGGATGACCTCCTCCCGCCGAGAGGGGCGTGAGGATGTCCTCCAAGCGGTCGGGATCGGTTTGACAGTTCGCAATTTATTGTTGTACAGTGAAAGCCACACACTGTGCCATTGCGACACGATACTCCGGCGAAGAGCCCGTTGAACATCGTCCGATGGGACGCAAAAGGTAGCCATGCGAGGCAAAAGAGCTGCTGCCTTGGCTGCTGTGTCGGCGGCCTCATTCCCGGGCACACCCACATGGCCAGGGACCCACAGGAAAGAAACGTGACAGCTGTCATCCGCCAGCAACTGGAGGGAGCGTTGGATCCGATACACGAGAGGATGGTTCGATAAAGGGTCCTTAAGACTCTGCAGGGCACTAGGGGAGTCCGAACATATGGCATAGAAAGGGTGGCGGTGGCGGCAGGTATACAAAACGGCCTGGTGGAGGGCGAAAAGCTCAGCCGTGAAGTTCGAGCACCGGTCAGGGAGCTTGTATTGGAAACGGTTGTCCCCGACGACGAAGGCAGATCCGACACCGGCAGTGCTCTTGGAACCATCAGTGTAAATAAATATGGCATTATCGAACAGTGAACGGAGTTCAACAAGCCTCGAGCGGTATACCAAATCCGGAGTGCTCTCCTTGGGGAGCGAACTAAGTTCGAGGTGTGTGTGAACCTGGGCCTGATGCCACGGTGGCAATGGGCTTTCGCTCAACCGAAGGGTGGAAGGAAGGGTAAAATCGAGCCGCTGTAGCAGGCGGCGAAACCGAACTCCCGGTGGAAGCAAGGCAATCGCAGACAACTGATATTGGCGATCGAGTGAGTCGTCAAAAAATAATCTGTAAGATGGATGGTTGGGCATCGACCGTAGGCGGCATGCGTACCGACACAAGAGTATGTCACGTCGATTGGTCAAGGGTAATACAGCAGCCTCGGCATACAGACTTTCAACAGGGCTGGTATAAAATGCACCGGTCGCCAGACGTAATCCACGATGGTGGATAGAGTTGAGACGGCGGAGAATCGACGGCCGTGCTGAAGAGTATACAAGGCTTCCATAGTCGAGCTTCGACTGAACAATGGCCTGGTAAAGGTGAAGCAGGACGGTACGATCCGCTCCCCATGACGTGCCACTGAGGACACGAAGAACATTAAGGGATCGGGCACAACGGGCAGCCAGGTAGGACACATGTGTGGACCAGCAAAGTTTCCGATCCAACATGAGTCCCAAGAATTTTGTAGTCTCCACGAAAGGGAGAGCAACAGGGCCGAGACGTAGAGAAGGTGGAAGAAATTCCTTGTATCTCCAGAAATTGATACACACAGTTTTCTCAGTGGAGAATCGGAAGCCGTTTGCGATGCTCCAGGAGTATAGACGGTCAAGACAGCGTTGGAGAGAACGCTCCAAGAGACACGTCCGCTGGGCGCTACAATAAATTGCGAAATCGTCAACAAAAAGAGATCCGGAGACGTCGGCTGAAAGGCAATCTACGATCGGATTGATTGCAATGGCAAAGAGCGCCACACTCAAGACGGAGCCCTGTGGTACCCCATTCTCCTGGCAAAAGGTATCTGACAAAACAGAGCCCACGCGTACCCGGAACTTGCGATCCGCCAAAAACGCTTGAATGAAAAGAGGAAGACGGCCCCGAAGGCCCCATGTGTGCAATGTGCGGAGAATGCCCGCTCTCCAACAGGTATCGTATGCCTTCTCCAAGTCGAAGAACACTGCTACTGTTTGACGCTTCTTTAGAAAGTTGTTCATAATGAAGGTCGACAACGTAACGAGGTGGTCAGCAGCAGAGCGGTGTCGACGAAAACCGCATTGGATATTAGTCAGAAGGCGGCGAGATTCGAGGAGCCAGACCAACCGAGCGTTAACCATGCGTTCCATCACCTTACAGACGCAGCTCGTCAGAGAAATGGGGCGATAACTGGAAGGAAGGTGTTTGTCCTTCCCTGGTTTGGGGATGGGGACAACAATGGCTTCACGCCAACTTGTGGGAACATGACCTTCAGTCCATATGCGATTGTAGGTACTAAGAAGAAAGCACTTGCCCGCAGGAGAGAGGTTCTTCAGCATCTCAATATGAATGGAATCGGGCCCGGGAGCAGAAGATCGGGACAGGGCGAGAGCACGATCTAGCTCCTGCATGGTGAAGGCGACGTTATAATTTTCACGATTAAAAGAGCGGAAAGAAGGCGGCCGTGCCTCCTCTACCTGTTTGCGAGGGAGAAAGGCAGGGTGGTAATGGGCAGAGCTCGAAACCTCCGCAAAGAAACGACCCAATGCGTTTGAAACATCAGCTGGGTCCACGAGGACTGCGTTCTCCACGGTCAGGCCAGGAATCGGGGAGTGGACCTTGATGCCGGACAAACGGCGTAGGCCACCCCAGACAACCGTGGAGGGAGTAAAACGGTTAAAAGAACTAGTAAAAGCAGTCCAGCAAGCTTTCTTGCTGTCGTTTATGATACGACGGCACTGCGCTCTCATACGTTTGTAATTGATGCAATTCTCCAAAGTTGGGTGGCGGCGGAAGGTGCGTAAAGCACGGCGTCGGGCTCGAAGCGCGTCGCGGCAGGCTGCAGTCCACCAAGGGACCTGGACACGACGTGGAGAAGAGGATGTACGAGGTATGGAACGTTCAGCAGCAGTGAGAATAACCTCTGTGAGGTATTCGACCTGACTGTCACAGTTGGGAAAATTCTGATTGTGAAAAACAGCCATGGAAGAATAAAGCCCCCAGTCTGCTTTAGAAATGTTCCAACTGGTGGGACGTGGAGATGGGGAATGATGTAGGAAGTGGATGATACAAGGGAAATGGTCACTCGAGTACGTGTCAGAAAGTGCATACCACTCAAACCGACCGGCAAGCTGAGGAGTGCATATTGCGAGGTCTATATGGGAATAAGTGTGTGTTGTGTCAGAAAGGAAGGTCGGTGCACCGGTGTTGAGGCAGACAAGATCGAGGTGGTGGAGAATGTCCACCAAAAGGGAGCCTCTCGGACAAGGTGCCGGAGAGCCCCATAGGGGGTGGTGGGCATTAAAGTCGCCTACCAACACGAAAGGTGAAGGGAGCTGGTCAACAAGGTTTAGCACATCTGCCCTAGTAAGGGCAGATGACGATGGCGAATATATATTACAGAGGGAGAAGGTAAATGTGGATAAGGTGATGCGGACGGCAACTGCCTGTAGGTGAGTGTGCAAGGAAATGGGATGGAAATAGACATCGTCTCGAAGGAGCATCAGAACCCCTCCATGGGCTGGGACACCTTCCACGGGTGGCAGGTCGAACCGCACAGAGGTGTAGTGTGGAAAGTCTGCACGATCACGTGGACGCAACTTAGTTTCCTGGAGGCAGACTAGAAGCGGCCAGTGCAATCGAAGGAGTAGTTTTAACTCCTCCCGATTAGAACGAATGCCGCGAATGTTCCATTGAAGGAGCGCCATGATAAAAATGAGAGAAGAAATAAGGATAAAAACCAAGTAGCGAGCGGGGTCACCTCGACGGCCGCTGAGGACCGGATTTCGAGGGAGCACTGCTATCGCTGTCTGGGGGCAAAGGGTCATGTTCCATTGGTTCGACCGACGCGCCTGCCACCTCCCTGAGTTGATCAGGAGGGGCAGTTTCCACCGCCGGTAAAGGGCCGGGCGCCCGGCAAACGGAGCGTCCCGGTGAAACAGAAGACGGCCGAGGCCGGCAACTGTTGGACGGCGTGACAGATGGGTCACGCCTCGGCGGGGAAGGAGAGGAACTCTTTTTCTTGTCAGCTCTTCTGGAAGAGTGACGGCGGGAAGAGGCAGTTGACGGTTGGGAAGCCTGAGAACGCAGAAAATCCTCACGGACGGGTTCCTTTTTCGAGGTCCGGGCATCTTGTTTAGGTGCCCGCGGTTTACTAGATGTTGACGAAGACTGTACCTTAGAAGCAGCAGGAGGAAGCGGGGACGTGGAACGGGCAATCTTCGGGCTGGCGGATCGCACAACTGTGTCAGCGAAAGTGAAATCACAAGTCTGGGTACTTAGTAGGTCGAGTTGAGGTGAGGACCTTACTGTATGTACCCGCTGGGAGGATAGTGGGCTTTCGACTCGCCAACAACTTTCGAGCGGCAGATGTTGATACCTTCTCCGTGACCCGAATTTGCTGAATGATTTTTTCATCCTTATATACAGGGCAGTCGCGAGAGGAAGCCGCATGGTCGCCGTTGCAGTTAAGGCAATGAGGGGACGGAGGTGGGCAATCCCCCTCATGGGCGTCCCTACCACAAGTGACACATTTTGCTGCATGTGGGCAATGTTCACGGGTATGGTTGTACCTGTGGCATTGGTAGCAGCGCGTTGGGTTTGGAATATAAGGGCGGACTGAGATAACTTCGTACCCTGCTTTGACCTTCGACGGGAGTTCAACTCTGTCGAATGTCAAAAACACAGTACGAGTCGGTGTCAGCTGGTTATCTACCTTTTTCATCACCCTGTGGACGGCTGTCACACCCTGATCGGACATGTAGGACCGGATGTCGTCATCAGACAACCCGTCAAGGGATCTCGTAAAATCTACCCCACGTGACGAGTTGAGTGTGCGGTGCGCTTCTACTTTGACTGGAAACGTGTGTAATAACGTAGTCCGGATAAGTTTCTGGGCTTGGAAAGCACTGTCTACTTCCAGCAACAATGAGCCATTGCGCTGACGCGAACAGGTTTTAACGGGGCCAGCAATTGCATCAACACCTTTCTGTATAACGAAAGGATTGACAGAATTGAAATCTTTTCCGTCGGTGCGCGACACAACAAGAAATTTCGGCAAATTAGGCAGAGTCTTCTTTTGCTGAGGCGAATCTATCTTACGTTTCTGGGTCAATGTCAGTGAAGAAGAGAAGGAAGTCATTGCGGAAGTGTCCCCCGTGATTACCGGCGTCTCCGATGGCGCGCTCCTTCCTAGTGGGGGCCCTCTCCGAGGGCTTACCCGCCTTAGGTGATTGTTCACACCTCAGGTCACACCTCCCGAGAACTGACGGAGGGACCAATCGGCACGTTCGGAAGGTACCAGCTCGGGTAATCACCCCTCCCTGGGCCTGGCCTTTACCAGGGGGTACGTACGTGCCCTACTTGTCTACCCGGGGCGGGGAATTACGCGTTACCCCGTCACCTGCTACGCATGATAATGCGTGGGTCGGCCTTCAGACACGCACAGGGAGGAAAGAATAAGGATAGAGGAAGTGAAGAGGAAGAAGGAAAGAAGTGTCTCAAACGCCGAGGCGGAGACTAATGAGAAGAAGGCGAGGAGAGTACAAGGAGAGAGAGACAGAAACAAAGGGTAAGAAAGGAAGGAACGAAGGAACAAGAGAAACGACAACAAGAAAACACCTGAACTCGTGAAATACGCCCGTCTCCGGGCGAAGGCATAAACCGGGAGGGAAAGTGAAGCAGCCTGGGGCAGAAGAAAGGCTGCTCCGGCTCGGGGCCCCGTGCGCGCCACACACGTACCCACAAAAGAACTGTGGGCCCCCTGGGGGGGGCAAGATGATGTTCTCAGTGCAGGAGGAACACACTAGCTGGTCCTCCAATTAATAATCTGGACTTCCCATTATTATATTTGGTTCTGCAATTACATTTACAACTGAAATAGGGAAGAAGTAACCACACAACGAGAATTATACATGTTTCATAAAGAAAAAAGAAACCTGGTAGTGTTTGCGAGTTCATTGAGAAGCCGCGCACGGTTTCAACACTAAAAGCTCAAGATAGACCACAAGTAATGTGCCAAAATCAACCAATTTGTTCAGTTCAGATGGACTCTAGGAAGTGTGTAACTCAAATGTTTGTAAAGTCTATGGGACTTAAATAAGGGGCCATCAGTCCCTAAACTTACAAACTAACTAAGACTAAGGACGGCACAAATATCAATGCCCGAGGGGGATTCGAACCCCCGACCGTAGTGGCCATACAGACCGTGACTGTAGCGCCTCAGTCTCCTCGGCCACCGCGGCCGGCAAGTGTGTAACTGAAAATTTTGATGCTGTACTGTATGACAGCTACAGTATTTCAATTCTTCTAATACGTATAAAAATGATCGCTAGCCCAAGGGCTATCCTGAAAACTTTGCCCCTTAACTCTGTCATCAATAAAACCTGAGAAATGGGCCCCTGAAGAATAGTGAATGTGCATGTGGCATTCACAAACATATTAATACAGTGCACTGTTACGCGTGGTAGGACTGAAAATAAATGGCCATGTTTCTCAACATTTTACTATACACTGCCTAGTTTCTGAAACAATCAAGGTCAAATTAGATGACGAAAATTATATTTTCAATGTTATACATTGGAAGAGTTCTACAAACATTAATGCTGCAGCTTGCACAGCCATTATTCCGTGATGTCTCAGAATGTGTCCCACCAACCTATCCCTTCTCTTAGTCAGGATATGCCAGAAACTCCTTTTCTCTCCAGTTCTGTTGAGCACCTCATTAGCTATGTGATCTACCCATCTAATATTCGTCTGTAGCACCACATTTCAAAAGCTTTTATCATATTTTTGTCCATACTTATAATCGTTCATATTTCACTCCCATACAATGCTACACTGCAGACAAATGTTTTCAGAAATGACTTCCCAACATTTAAACTAATATTAGATAACAACAAATTTTGCTTCTTCAGAAACGCTTTTCTTCTCATGACCATTCTGCATTTTATATCTTCTTTACTTTAGCCATCAGAAGTTATCTTGCAACCTCAAACAACAAAACTCATCCACTACTTTTATTCTCTCATTACCTAATCTAAATCCTTCAGCACTGTCTGATTTTTCTGACACTACAATTGATTAACCTTGTTTTACTTTTGTTAATATTCATCTTATACTTTCCTTTCAAGACACTCTCCATTCTGTGTATTTGCTCTTCCAGGTCCTTTGCTGTCAATGGCAGAATTAATATGCTGGAAGCAACCCCCCAAGGTTTTTATTTCATCTCCCTGGACTTTAATTCCCTCTCCAAATTTCTCCTTGCATTCCTTCACAGCTTGCGCAATGTAAAGATTGAAAAACATTGGGGAAAGACTACAAAGCAGTCTAGTCCCCTCTAAACAACAACAACAAAGACTACAACCCTGTCTGTCTTACTTACCAACCACTACAACTCCTTCATGCCCTTCGATTCTAATAATTGCTGTCTGGTCTTTGTACAAGTTGAATATAGCTCTTTGCTCCCTATATTTTACCCCTGCTACCTTCAGAATCTGAAAGAGTGTATTCCACTCAACAGTGTCAAAAGATTTCTCCAGAACCACAAATGTTAAAAACATATGTTTCCCCTTTCCTTAATCTAAGTCTTTATGTGAGTGTTGTCTCACATGTTCCTACATTACTCCTAAATCCAAATCGATCTCTTCAAAGGTCGTATTCCACCAGTTTTCCATTCGTCTGTAAATAATTTGTGGTAGTGTTTAGCAACCGGTTTTGCAGTTTTCCTCAAGGCACTCCTGCTTAGCCAGTCTGCACTTCCTGTCAACCTCGTTTTTCAAATGTCTGTACTCCCTTCTGCCTGCTTCACTTGATGCATTTTTAAATGTTCTCCTTTCATCAATTAAGTTTAGTATCTCCTGTGTTATCCAGAGATTTCTATTAGGCCTTGTCCTCCTGCCTATATGATCTTCTGCAGCCTTCACTACTCTATCTCTCAGAGCTACCCATTCATTTTCTACTGTATTACGTTCCTCCACTTCAGGCAATCCTTGCCTAATGCACCTTCTGAATCTCTCATCCACCCCTGGTCCCTTCAATTTTTCCAGGTTCCATCTACTTAATTTTCTATCATTTTGCAGTCTCAGAAGTTTTCGTCTACAGTTCATAAACAGTAAGTTATTGTGGGAGTCTATATCTGCTCCTGGATATGTCTTACAGTTGAAATCCTGGTTTCTAAACTGTTGCCTTACCATTATAAAATCATTATGGTACCTCCCAGTGTCTCCTGGTCTCTTCCACATGATGATTAAACCAAATGTTTGTGATGATTAAATTGTGCTCTGCACAAAATTCGACCAGACAAACTACTCTTTTAGTCTTCTTCCCCAGTCCATATTGACTTACTACATTTCGTTCTCTTCCCACTGCTACTACAGATTTCCAGTCCCTCATCACAGTTAAGTTTTCTTATCCTTTTACGGTCTGAATAATTTCTTTATCACCTCATACATTTCTTTAATCTTTTCATCATCAGCAGAGTTAGTTGGCATATAAACTTTTACTACTGCGGTCGGTGTTGGCTTTGTGTCTAACTTTGCTATGATAATGCATTCACTATGCTGTTCATAGTTACTTACCCGCATTTCTAATTTCTTATTCATTATCACACCTGCTCCTAAATTACCAATAATTGATTCTGTTTTTATAACCCGTTACTCATCTGACCAGAAATCTTGTTCATCCTGCTACAAAACTTCACTAATCCCAAGTACATCTAACTTTAACATATCCGTTTCTCTTTTCAAATTTTCCAACTTTCCTACAAGATTGAGGAATAGAAAATTCAATCTGTAGAATGCCTGTTTTGTTTTTCTTGATGACGACATCCTCCTGAGCAGTCCCCGCCCGGAGATCTGAATTGGGGACTACTTTATCTCCAGAATATTTTACTCGAGACAATGCCATCATCATATATTCATACAGCAGAGCTGCATGTCCTCGCAAAAATTAATGACTGTAGTTTCTCCTTGCTTTTAGCCGTTCACAGTAACCGCATGGGAAAGCCATGTTCGCTAATGTTACAAGACCAGTTCAGTCAATCATCCAGACTGTTGAACCTGTACTTATATTACTTATGATAGTGTTCTCATGCTCATCCGAAGTTGAGACTTTCAGAATATATTGATGAAAACAGTATCTCTATTATAATTTTGTTTTTATTTTAGAATTTTAAAAATACAGTTTTTCAAAATTTAGTATTGCTGTCTTCATTTTAAAAATGTATATATTTTTTCAGCTAATTTATTTTACTTCACATAAAAGCCCATTAAAAGAGCTTTCAAATGAATTTTATTTTCACTGTTCTATCTTAAAAGATAAGTTGTGAACAAATGAATATTGTTCTGCGAGTCAAAATTATATATTTTGTGATGTAACATGTTTTAATCGCTTATTCCAGATAAGGCACAAGATATCCGCTTTTATATATGGGCGGATTTATTTAAAAGGCTGTAAGGGCTACAGTGAGAGAAATTTCTTTCCAGAGGAACACTTGACTTCAGCAAGTGTCTGACCAAGTCTAAGAGTACACGCTGCCATGGAGAACCTTAAATCAGGGAAGTTTGTTAAATGGAGTATTCCACGAAAAATGGGGTTCGTTTATTTTTTAAGTCAGAACGTTGTTCATTATTCACTTCTTAATTGTAGACTGAATGTGAAAGATCAAAGTTACTACTTCTATTGTATTTTAAACACAATAAAATGTTTTAATGTTAAAAGGTGGTGGATTATTTCACGAAGTTGTTGAAGACTAATTTTAATAAAATCACATTATTGCTATGACTTTATTGAGCAGTTATAAAAAAAATTGATTTAGTTGATGCTGCACAGGAATGGAATAGCCGGGCCTGTACCCAAGAATGTCAATGTAAAACTCTTTTTTTGCGAGTCGTGTGAGGCAATGGGTGGCACAGTGCTTAGCGTAGCTCATCCTTGTGTTGGCAGTCTCCAATACAAATCCCGCCACTGGCAGAAAAAAAAAAAAAAAAAAAAAAAAAAAAAAAAAAAAAAAAAAAAAAATAATAATAAAAAAATAATAATAATAAAAAAAAATATTTCTTTGTACTTACTATTTCTAGAATGTTCTAGATGTTTCTTATGTTTGATGTACTTGTTTCAGAATATTCTGTCTATGTATGAATAGTGGAGCACTCAAAGCAGGAGTCAGTCTGTACTGAGTACACGCTTGTGTTCACAATAAACGTGTTGTAAGTGTAGTGTTGTGCTCTATTATCAACCAGCCCTCGAATTCCTGACAAGTTTTCAACATAACACTTTTTGGTGGAGATGCCTGGTATCTTTTGGAGACCACCTGTGAGAAGTCCACTTATCAGAAGAGCAACTGAAGAACAGGGCCCAGCGACGTGGTTGGTGAACCCAGTCATATATACAGAGTGTTTTGACCCTGTGTCATACAGTTCACTCGGATATGATGGAGGCTGATAAAATTTCACACCTGATGAAGGGCATTGTAGAAGTCATTTATCAAGCTCTTCTGCTATAAGAGGTTTTGACGACAAGGGTTATCCAATTGTGCCAGACAATAGAAGAGATGCAACAGATAATGACTGGACAAAAGAAGTACAACAGACTCCCAGATGTAGTCCCTATGGTCATTGTGGAAGACCACCATGACTTCTCTTATACGAAAAATTGTGACAGAAGAATTACAACAGTATAGCAGCCGGGAATGTTGGATCAAGTGAGTACCAGATTATGCCCATGGATGCCAGTCCTGTATGTCATGAGGGAGTCGACGCTGCTGAGGCAGAGGTATTTCAAATATTAGCACCTGTCAGCCCTGCCAGTCGCACCCCACATAAAGAATGGTCTTGGCCTTTCTGTGACTTATGCCACAGCCACCACACAGCAGCCTAGGGACCGACTAACACAGCCACAACCAAATCCTCTGGCAACTATGACATGTCGCAGAAGGTCAGATATCTGGAGGACAGAAGACAACACACCGTTGTGTTTTCACTGTGGCCTTCCTGGACGTCATAAGACACTGTATGGAGAGAAGATGGCAGACAACTGCAGACAATTACTGTCAACCTGTCGACCTATAGGGCAATGCTCGTCGCGTATCCTAGATGTGATCACTCTCCAACACGCCGCCGCCATGTACTGTCCCCTTACAGAGATACCACCAGCTTAATTAGCCACCGTGTCCAGGAAAACTAGGTAAGGCAAAGCCAGGGGAAAGCAACAGAGTAAACCTATTGCGGGTCCCTGGCCACTCGGGGATCAGTGGCAACGAACATGCTGACAGATTAGCCAGGATGGAGGCAGAGACTCCATTTATTGGACCGGAACCTGTCCTGACAATCACCAAGGCAATGATCAAATTGGAGCTACGTAACTGACTCAGAAGACAGCATGTAGAATATTGGATCAAAGTCTTTCAACAAAATCATGGCAAGGTAATGATGCCAAAGCCATGTTTTAGAAGAAGCTCTACAATCCTGGCCCTGAACAGGAGAGAAATTAGACTCATGGTTGGATTGCTGACAGGCCATGGGAATTTCAAAAAAACACCTACATACAATGGGAATAACAGGAGAGGACCCTAAATATAGGATCTGTGATGACAGTGATGAAACTGCATCACATCTAATCTTCGAATGCATTGCATTGGAGAGTAAAAGGCACAGAACATTTGGGACAACCATACCCGAAGAAATGTGTCTAATAAAGAACTGGTAAAGGGACTCCTTGCACTGTTCAAGGGCATTGGTTGGCTTTACTAGATATATAGAGGGAATGATACCGCACAATAAACTTAGTTTCGGTTCGGGCAGTGGCGGGTTCCCTGAGAAAATCAATCAATCAGGCGAGGCAAACATCTACAGAGGTGAGGCCATCATCATCGTCGGCCAACCTATGCGGGCACTAGTTGATTCAGAAGCTTCCTTCTCTGTATTGTCAAATGACTACCGCCTGCAAACTAAAGGAGATAATGTTCTGTGATACAAGAGAAACTGTGCTGAAGGTCACAAATGGAAAATACGCCTGGCCGGCAGAAACATGTGCCGTAAGAATAACTATGAAAAACAGGATACAGCAGTTTGAATTTGTCATTTTAACAGAACGTAGACATAATGCCATCCTCGGATGGAACTTCCTTCAGGCATCACAGGCTGTCATTGATCTGAGCTACAAACTGAGGAAGCCAGTATGTTGAAGTAGTTTGCCGTCAAGAATGTTGAGGTCCCGCTGTTATCAATGAGAAGAGTTCCTGTCAGCAGCCAAGATAACCAGTTGAACTGAAGTGCTTGTCGACTACAACAAGTAAATCAGTATAATGAAGGAAATCTACATACCAGTGACTATCATTAGCATTACAGGTGGTTGACGAGGAATCTGGATCACTAATTTTCACACGCATTCGCAACTCATTAGTAAAAGAATGTGTATTGGAACGGATGAACCGGTCCAGGATGGCAAGCTCAATGTCATCGCTGAAGTCTCATGCTCCACTATTACTGCCAACAACGTACTAGCTGGGGAAACTACTGTGGAATTGCATATAGGACCCAGTCTGAACCAGGAACGTCAACAGGTGTTAAGCATACTACACCAATTTTCAGGTGTATTCTGGGCCAGGCAGGAGAAGAGCCAGATGAAACAGCCCATAATAAAGCACCTTCTCAATACTGGGGATCACCCACCAATTAGCCAGTGTTTGTACAGAATGTTGCCAGCTGAAAGATGGATAATTTGAGAAGAAGTGGAAAAAATGTTGGACGATGACATTATTCAACCTTCAGAGAGGCCTGGTCGTCTCTGGTGGTCCTTGTGAAGAAGAATGGCATGTGGCATTTCAATGTCGAATATCGGCAGATGAACAAAATCACAAAGAAAGATGACTACCCATTGACAACACCTTAGACTGAAAGCAGCTACATACTTCTCAACCATGGACATGCTGACAGGTTACTGACAAATTGAGGTTGACGAAGCTGATAGAGAGAAGACTACTTTTATACTTTTATTACAGCCGATGGTCTCTATGAATTCAAAGTCATGCCGTATGGATTATGTAATGCCCTGGCCCCATTAGAATGGATGATGCACAACTTGCTCCAACACAATGGATGGCAGGAGGCTCTAACTTCTACACCAGTTTTAGCCTTATACAATGAGAATTCAGACACCGGACTTCACACAGACGCTAGTGGTTGTGGAATTGGTGCAGTGCTAGTACAAATGAATGAAGGTGAAAAGGTGATAGCCTATGCATCAAGAGTTTTTTCAAAGTCTGAGATAAACTACAACTGAGAAGGAATGTCTCACTCTTATCTGGGCTATCAATTAGTTCTGGCTGTATTTATTCGGTAAACCATTCACCATCATAGCAGACCACCAATCTTTATTTTGGTGGACCAGTTTGAAGGAGCCATCAGGTCGGCTAGCAAGATGGACACTAAGACACCAAGAGTATGATGTTTTCAAAAATGGGTGCAAACACAAGGACGCTGACTGCCTTTCGAGGAATCTTAGCCCAACACAATAGCGTTGATGAAATTTCAGCCCTCACTGAGTTAGGTGACATCACAGCTGAACAGAGGGAAGATCCAGCATTATTACAAACCATAGAGGCCTTGGAGAAAGGAGAGTTTCAACTTATAAATGGGACATTGCATAAGAGCAACTATGATCCACTGGGCCCCAAATGGATACTGCGGTAAAAGTTTATGACGCTTCTTGCTGGGCTCCAGTGCTTAGTTTGGCAACAGATTAATAATGAAGTGTAGAATTGCGTTAATAATTTTCGCGAGCTACAGAGTAAATCTTAGATCAAGCCCCACCTCTTTCTCCCAGTGCTGCCAGCTTACGGCCTACAGCTTACAGGTCCTAAAAGAAACAACATGTACTGGGTTAAAGGGTCACAGATGGAACACGAAATTATCACTTTAATGTTTGGGTAATAAAAAACTGGAACTTATATCTACGAAATATTAATATTTTTAAGGGACTTATTACGTGGGTGTACCAGTGCTTTCTGCCTATTTTTATTGTCATAAATGAATAACAATCTGAATTAACATTTTGCACACAACTTTCAAGGACAGCATTCCAAATTCTAAAAGAAGTCTTCGGGGTATGTGGACTTATTTTTAACAAAGTGGAAGACAATAATCAATAACCAAGCACAAATCAACAATAAATTGACGATGTCTGTGGTGTACAATGCTGTTGCAAAGTAAGGTTGGTGGAGAGCATAAACATTCCGTAAACGCATGAACTTAGCCAACTTCCGCCGATTACAGAGGGACCATGAAACTGTGTGTGACCTGTAACTGGTTCTTGTATGTACCCTTGTCCGTCGAGAAGATTCTCCAACATCCGGTCATCTGGGATTTGTGAAGTCCCTAGACAGAATTAGACACAGATATTACTGGTAAGGTCTCTACCAAACTGTCAAGCACTATGTGACTCACTCTAAGGTTTAATAAAATATAAAAAATAGACGAAGATTACTCACCAGGCGAAGGAGCACAGGTGTGACAGCATCACAAATAAATAAATGAATACACACACACACACACACACACACACACACACACACACACACAATCGCAAGCTTTCGCAACCCAGTTGCGTCTTCAGGTAGTAGGGAAGGAGAGGGAAAAGGAAATGATGAGGGTTTTAAGGAAGGGGGTAAGGAGCCATTCCAATCCCGGGAGAGGAAAGACTTACCTTGGGGGAAAAAATGGAGGGTAAACAAATGCACACATGCCCACACATTCACACAGACACAAGTCAATGTGTGGGCATGTGTGCATTTGTTTACCCTCCATTTTTTCCCCCAAGGTAAGTCTTTCCTCTCCTGGGATTGGAATGGCTCCTTACCCCCTTCCTTAAAACCCTCATCATTTCCTTTTCCCTCTCCTTCCCTACTACCTGAAGACGCAACTGGGTTACGAAAGCTTGCGATTGTGTGTGTGTGTGTGTGTGTGTGTGTGTGTGTGTGTGTGTGTGTGTGTGTGTGTGTGTGTGTGTGTATTCATTTATTTATTTGTGATGCTGTCACACCTGTGCTCCTTCGCCTGGTGAGTAATCTTCGTCTATTTTTTATATTTTATTTTTCCTGCTAGGAATTTTTCGTCTTAATATTCACTCTAAGGTTTGCTAGAGACGGAAGCATGTGCCGCAAATACCTCCAGGACATCTCGTACCGATTCCACCCACAGCAGCTCCATTCCACCGGACTGGAATCGACATTTTAGGTAGGTTCCCGAAGTCAATGACCAGTAAACAATGGATAATAGTCTGCACTGACTACCTAAACCTCTATGCTGTCACCAAACCTGTGTCGACTGTAGAAGTTCCAGAGATTGCAAAATTCCTTGTAGAAGACATTATTTTGAAGCACAGTACACAAAGTGTGTAGATATCTGATCGAGGAAAAGTATTTGTGTCAAAACTAGCATCAGAGATAGTAACACATTGTGACATTATGCACAGAATAACAACTGCCTACCATCCTCGGACAAATGGTCTTACAGAACGTTTTAACAAGGGGTTAGCAGATATGCTGTTGGTGTTGAGCAGAAGGATTGGGATACAATACTGCCAGTCACTGCATTTGCTTATAATACAGCAAGGCAAGACACAAGCTTCATTCCGTTTTTCCTGCTCCAAGGACAAGAATATGAGATCAATGGATATGCTGATCCCGTTCCAACTGGAAAACATGCAGGATAACTATATAAAACAAGTCATCACCAAGGTCGAAGAAGCAAGACAGCTGGCTCAACATACGGTCATTGGACACCCAGGAGGAGGACAGTCAGCAGTATAACGACAAGCACCGACCTGTTGTGTACAGCCCAGGACATCTGGTATGGATTTTTACCCCTATAAGGAAAGTGGGCTATCAGAAAACTCACTAAAGCGATACTTTGGTCCGTATCGTGTCATACGCCCCTGTCAGACATCGCATATATGAAGTCAAGTATTATGAGCTGCCCTCAAAATAACAAAAAACAAAGAACCATTGTTCACGTCCTCCATATGAATCCTTACCACATTCCCAAAGAACAGGTAGATAGAAACGGCTTCTTGTTCAAGGACTCTTAAGACATATGTTAATGATGAAGCCACAGGAGGGTCTGGCACTGCTCGTCGTTACTGTAAGAAAGGCGTGCAGACAGAATTTAAGGATTCTGCAAAACTGCCATACAGAGGACCCATGACAAGATTCAGCACACTGCATCTGGCTCCTCCTACTTAAACTAATCGGTGTACACTAGCAGTTTTATCACTGTTCATCAAAATCTGTTAAATGCAGAGACATAAATATGGAACTAGCTTCTGGTGTACTGTTTACATACTAATTTGTTGTTAGTGTCATGCTAGATTGCTTGACAATATAACACACCGTTACAGTCTCACCTTTGATGTATATTGTTTGCAAGTGTTCTAGCAAATTACCCATAATTCCATCACAGCAAACAAAGTAAATAATTTTTAGATGAGCTTTGCTTGTAGCAATAAACTGATGCAATGTGATCAACCAACTGCTGCGAAGGACAACGATACCAAAACTGGCATACAATCTGTAAGAGTATGGAATAGTGCAGACATTTAAGATAAGAGAGCTGACTTATCATTGTACCTTTCAGCAGGGCATCAAAATGTGAAAAAAAAATAAATGTCCTAATTCAAGTGAAATCAACAGTTTCAAATGCCTGTACGTTTTAGCAATCAATAATATTGTAGTAGGTAGTAAGTTTACACAACTTGAGAAATATTATTAGGCCCAGTAACAGTCTCTTACTTCAATTGTGTTATCAGTTGCCACAAAACGTGGAAAATATTAGACCCTCATCGAGTATTTGCTCAGAGGACTGTATGAACCAGTTTTCCTTTGCATTTTGAAGTTAGTGTATTAATGACACAATCGGTAAATAGGTTCAACTACAAAGCAGTAATATTCACCACAATTGATTCTTCAACTCCTGCTGTCGAACTTCTGATGAGCTTCGTAAGTGCATGTGATCTTGAAGGAGTGTTGTGACGACTACACTTTAGAGGAAGCGCAGCAACTGTTGCTAGGTTGAGATACAACGAACAACTGTCTGTTGGTGATGGGTGCAAACTTGCTAAGGCTGTCTTGTACACCTGAGAAAAAAGACGAGCACAGGATAAAACCAACATATGTGAAATAATGTATTAAAAGCAAAGCAAGTTAGTTACCTCTTCAGTCACTCTAGGTTCTAACTTTATTTTGATTTCGTCATATTTCACTTTAGCCAGATTCTTTAACTGGCCTACAATTAATACTGGTTTCTTTTGAGGATCGCTTGGCGTTAAACCATCCTGAAATTCCAGCTTCACTGTAGGCATAGCTGACAAAAGTCTGTTGGTGCCAAACCGTCTTTGTATTACTAAACCTGGAATTGTACATAACCGTAAAAAATGCATGTCACGTCAATGATAAGGGAAGGATTAAATAAAATCATCTTCTTTGACCCACTTTTGAAATAGAAGAGCCTCCAGATCGTTACTTTATAATTAGCTTCAAGATTTCTAACACTATTCTGCCTAGAAAATGTACAGAAATATCAAACAAAGCTTAAGTTCCGTTAATTCAAGTAGTAGCAAACAAGAGTCCGTAAAATCATTAACAATATTATTAAATTTCTTATTACGCCTTCAATATTTTTACATCACTAGTCAGTTAACGTCACTTATATATGAAAAAATAATCTCATACAGATACAATATCTTATCAGTTACTACAATACTGTAGTCATCAGATAAACATCATGTAAACTAAGTTGTTAAGTACTCTGGTAACCATGGAATTTAGTAGTGATAGTAGCGGCTGCTTTAATTTACATGGAAATAGTCTATTAATATCGTCCGTCATGCAAATCAGAGCACAGATGAAATTAAAAAATAAATAAAGATAAAGGAATTCAATTATAATAAAACCCAGTGTGGTTGAGGAGATCCTCTCATTTGGTTTTTCTTTAAGTAGTGCGTAATTTTAACCTCCTTGTGCGTAATGCGCATCTCTTACTGCAACCTGTATCTTTGACTCTGGAGCGTCATGTTTCTGTTTTGAATGTACCACAGTGGATTGTCTGTGGAACAGTGCGTTTGGTTGTTGACAGTTTTCAGTATCAGAAAGGTTTAGTTGTCAGAATGTTTAATCAAAGTTCATTAGGTAACACTTCGGGCTATGGCACGACAACTACTCCGTCTTCAGCGAACCCGATGAAAGATTTTGAAGTTACCTCTCCTCCTGACGATTCAGTGTCGTCTTTAGCATTCAGTCCCGCCACAATTCCACAGAACTTTTTGATAGCTGGAAGTTGGGACAATAATGTAAGTATGCCAGATAGGACTAAAATTGTGGAAATCATGTAATTAATTTTTCCTGAAATCGATTGTATAGTAGAGGTACATTGCGCAATCTGAATATTACTTCTGATATTGCAAAGGTCCGCTGTTGGGAAGTTGAGCAAACAGGAAAAACAATTCCCAAATCGATGCAGACTATGCAGGGTCCAGTACTGGACGTATGTTGGAGCGACGTACGTATCAACATTATGTTTGTAATGAATATGTTTTCCAATACAGATCACACATTATCCCATTTAAATTTGAAACTATTGTTTTAATACAGGATGGAACCAAAGTCTTTATGGCTTCTTGCGATAAGATGGTTAAATGTTGGGATCTGAATAGTAACCAGACAGTGCAAGTTGCTCAGCATGATGCACCAGTGAAAACGTGTCACTGGATAAAGGGAAACATGTATTCATGTTTAATGACAGGATCATGGGACAAAACTCTCAAGGTTTGTAGAATACCAACGCATTGCAACAGTTTCCAAACATATGAACTATATTGGATGCATATATATGGTAAAAATATTGTGTTTTTTTCAGTTTTGGGATACAAGAAGTGCAACCCCAATGCTAAGTATCACACTTCCAGAAAGGGTATATTGTGCAGATGTTGTAAGTATATCTTTGACCTATTTCACAATTAAATTTAAAATAATTGGAATGAGATTTCTGTTTATAAATTGCTTAACTCATTAGCTAAACCTAGGCCTATAGCAAATATTTAATCTGGATTTATAGTACCTATTGGCAAGTGCTTCAAAAGTAATACTAAAATTGTCAGCAAAGTAGAAAAGACATGTGTTAAGGTACATTCTCAATCGGATTGCAATTTGTCAATCTTAATTACAAACTAGATGTATGTAAGATTAAGTAATGGAAGTAACTATAAAGGATATTTGGACAACCATCCATAATATGTCCTTGTTGGACATGCATTGCAAGCAGTGTCTTCGTGAAAATAACAAGAAAGGCTTGTCACATGATAAAATAATGTGTTAGTGCTAAAGCTCAAGTAGCATTAGTTTAAAATGAAAACTGACAGGCTAGCCACTAAGGGCTGCTTACAAGCATGAAAGAGACATCAGACTCTGACATTATTTTATTATGTGAAATGCATTTTTTTTTTTTTTTTTTTTTTTTTTTTTTTTTTTTTTTTTTTTTTTTCCTTCTTCTGTTGAAGGCACTCTTACTAGTTGCCGAAACCTGGTAAATACATTTGATATCTGTGACCGAGTGGTGTTTTGTTAGTATTTGGATTGCACACTAAGAGTTTTTCGCAACTTTGAGGTAAAATATTTTCAGCAATAGTTTCCTGAAAGAAGCAAACTTAGGCCTCTTGTACAACTTTTTGCTCTCCGCAAAGCAAAATAATGAAAATTATTGCAATGAAAAATCCGATTGGAACGTATATAATGGAGGATAGATAACAACTCACCGCAAAGAGGTTGCTGACCTGCTGACAGGAACAAAAAATAGATAACTAGATTCACAAAACTTAAATTTTCCATCATGGCCTTCATCAGAAAAAGAAACACATACATTCACACAATCACTCGGACAACTATACAAACACAAGCAATGTCTGAATGATTGTATGAATTTATGTGATTCTTTTTCTGAAGGCCATGGCTGATAATTTTAAGTTGTGTGAATGTGATTGTCTATTTTCATGCTTGTCACCTCTCAGCGAGCCTCTTTAAGGTGTCTTAACTATCCTCCATTATTGCCAAATAACAATAAAATAATTCTTGAGCAATTTTGACAAAGATATTTAAAAAAAGGCCAAATGAATTGGTGCTAAGTGAAAATGAAGTTTAGCTTTATATCTCTTTGTAATTATGTGATAAATCTGAAACTTTGCATGTAATAATTTATCAACACAACGTCTTAAAATGATGATAAAGAAAATTCACTCTCTTACTGTTTTCAAGCATTTGACAATTTTTATAAAAAATTTTAAAAATGGCATTTTCAGGCCACTTTTACAAAAAGACCCCTCAGGGGCTCAGCATTAATTTGCTGAGTACAGGCCTGGTGAACCTGGGGTCCTGAGCTGTGAACTGTGTCACACCAACAGTCCACCACACCGTAAGTCCTGTGCGTGCTACAACAACCATTGTTCGGCATGACGTTTGAGAACCTGGGGATATTGGATTAATCGCTCGGGTCGCAAGGATGGTTAAAAAAAAAAAAGAAAGAAAGAAAGAAACCCTTAATCTCAAGCTGTAACCTCTGGGGAACTTGTCACACCTCAGTTGTATAAGGCTTACCCAGCAAGTGGGGCTCTGCCTGGGCAGACGTATAGTTCCCTAGCTGCTCGTGGAATGAACATGAAATGAGCAGTTAACAGCATTGGTGCATGCAAAAATGCTATCTCTAAGAGAGGAAGAAGTGAATACAATGCTTCACAGTATAACGCCCAATCATTCCCTTTCCTGGCTACACCATTGGAGGAATGTAGGGTAGGACTCCAGGAGAGCAATACGCTCCTTGTTATCTAGTATACACCAAGTCAGATTGCAAATCATTCATGGCTACAAAGCCTTTATTCTTTATTGAACACCTAGAGGACAAGTTTGGAGAAGTGGAGGGAAGATGCGTTCAGGATCGGTACTGATAACATCATCCCGGATGCAATCACAGGCATTGCTCACCTGTGATAAGCTGGGTGATGTTCCCATTATGATCACTCCACACAAGAGCCTCAATAAGATCCAGGGCATCGTATTCCATAGAGATTTCCTTTTGCATTCGGATTATGAATTATGCAAGAACTTGGAGAAGTGAGGAGTCCACTTTATCCGCTGTGTCTGTAAGGGTCTGAAGGACAACAGGGTTGCCACTGGTGCCTTCATCTTGGCCTTTCAGGGCAATACATAGCCTGAGAAGGTCATGGTGATGATCTACCGTTGTGATGTAAAGCCCTATGTTCCTTCCCCTATGCGCTGCTTCAAGTGCTGTAGGTATGGCCACATGTCCTCGCGGTGTGATGCCGATCCCACCTGTCAGGAGTGCGGACGTGCGTCACATCCAGACGTCCCTTGTATTCCTCCTCCAGCCTCTGTAAACTGTGGACTGCACAATCTCATACCTTGCTCACCTGATTGCACAGTTATACATAAGGAAAGAAAGATAATGGATTACAATACCCTGCACTGGTTGTCCCATTCCGAGGACAAACGGAAATATACAAAACTCCACCCTGTGAGCATGAAGTCCTCATATGCCACAGCAGCATCTCCATTGCCATCCCTGACAAGCTGTGTACCATCTGCTGAAACCTCTCTAGTGGATCCTCAAGTCCAATATTCTACAACTAACCCCTTGAGAGATAGGGGCACTTCCTCTTCTGTTGCTTTCACACTGGGAGCAATGACTCCCCCCCCCCCCTCCAATCACAGGGGTCGTTGGTCCCCACTGCACAACCGGAGGAACAACAGCCTTCTCCGGCTCCTCTCGCCCAGAAGCTATCCCTCGGATACACCCTTCCGAGACTTCTCTTGTGGCAAAGAGGATCCCATCAAATTAATGAAGGAAATCCCAGCTGCTGATCGAAGTGTCTCCTGCTTTTTGTCAGCCCCTGAAGCCCTACCAGGCCCTTAACACAAAAGGGCCAGCAAGAGGGGTGTAAGAAAAAGTAATCTTTGGTGTCTTCAAACCCACAACTACTCCACATCCTCTGCTTCAGAAGATGATGTAGAGATTCTCACATACCCTGAGGGTCTTTCACTCACAGAATCACCAAAATCTATGATTTTTGAATCTGTAGATCATGAGCAGATATTCCTATGGAATGATCTGCTTCTTTTATCTATTTATTTTTATGCCCTTACAGCATGGAGAAAGTCGTTCTCCATTGGAATTGTGTCAGCTTCTTTAACCACCTGGCTGAGCTACAACAATTATTGTGCTACTACCCTGCAGTTTGTATAGTCCTACAGGAAACATGGCTTCTTGTACAGTAGACCCCTGCCTTCTGTGGCGATCGGGGCTACTACCACAACCAGTCCATATATGACAGGGAGTCTGGCGGTGTTTGTCTGTACATCCTCGACACTGTCCTCAATGCCCCGGTGCCTCTTCACTCCTCTCTCAAGACAGTTGCAGTCAGAATCAGGGCAACACAGGAATTAACAATCTGCATTGTATATCTACCTCCGGATGAGGTCGTGTCCCTCACCAACCTTACTGCACTGGTCTCCCAACTTCCCCCACCATTTCTCCTTTTGGGGAACTTAAATGCCCTTTGTGGGGTGGAACACAGGCTGCGGTAAGGATGTTGTGATGCTTTTGGCACAACAAGACCTTTGTCTTCTGAATAGTGGTGCCCCCACGCATGTTAGCATGGCGCAGGGCACATATTCGGCCATCGACCTCTCTACCTGCAGCACTCAGTTGGCAGGTGCACAACGACCTGAGTTGCAGCAACCACTTTCCCATCTTTGTCTCTCTTCTGCAGTACGAACCTGCAGATCGCATACCCTGATGGAGCCTCCATAGGGCTGACTGGCCAGCTTAAGCATCGGCTGCTGTAATCGATGCTCCACCAGCAGCTGACGGCGATAATGCAGTCCAGCATGTGACTGACACTGTTCTGCAAACCAACGGTTCCCCTGGGTGCAAGTCTGTGCCTTGGGCACTGGAGATCACTGAAGCTATCTGGGAATGTCGGTGAGTGCTCCAGCCTCACCGACACCACCCTTCCATGGAGAACCTGATAGCATTCAAACGGCTCCGTGCGCGTGCTCAGCAACCGATACAGCAGAGAAAGCAAGACTCCTGGGAGAGGTATGTAGCCACTATCGGCTCCTGCACCTCCCCGTCTCTGATATGGACACAAGTATGGCGTGCCTTTGGATACTACCCACCGATAGGAATCCCATCCCTCACCATCCAGGGTATGGTCTGCACAATCCCAACAGCTATTGCCGAGTACATGGCAGAGCACTATGCACATTGCTCCATGACTACCACATACAGTGACGACTTCCCCTCCCTCAAAGAGCGTACCAAGTGGAAACAGTTCTCCTTCCGCACCTGCCGCCGGGAACTCTACAATGACTCGTTTAGTTAGTAGGACTTTCAAACTGCTCTTGCTGTGTGCCCCGATACCATTCCAGGACCAGATAGGATTCACAGCCCGTTTCTTCGACACCTTTCACCCTTTTATTCGGAATTTTCTCTACCACCACTCGTTTCGGGTGAGGGTCGGAGCCTCTCTTAGCTCCATCTGTGTTCAAGAGAATGGTGTCCCACAGGGCTCCGTTCTCAGTGTCCCGTTGTTTTTATTGGCAATAAATAGTCTGGCTGTGGCTGTGGGCTCATCAGTCTGTTGCTCCTTGTTTGCCAATGATTTCTGCCTTTATTTGAGCTCTGTTAGTATTGGTGTCACCGAACGACGGCTGCAGGGTGCCATCCAAAAGGCCCAATCTTGGGCTTCTGCCCATGGATTCCAGTTCTCTGCGCAGAAAACCCACGTAATGCATTTCTGTCACCGTTGGGTAGTTCACCCTGACCCAGAGCTTATACCTGGGTGGTGAAACCCTTCAGGTTGAGGTAACGCATCGCTTCCTAGGCATGGTTTTTGATGCCCGGCTGACTTGGATGTCACACCTACATCAGCGAAGACAGGAATGTTGGTGACAATTAAATATTCTGCGATGCCTCAGCATACTGGTTGGGGAGCAGCCTGTTTCCCTCTTCTGCAGCTTTACAAGGCTCTTATTCAGTCACGACTTGACTTCGGGACTTGGTATATGATTCAGCAGCCCCTTATACCATGCAGGTCTTAGACACCATTCTCCACATTGCTGTGTGTCTCGCGATGGGCTTTTCAACCAGTCCAGCGACAAGTATCCTTACTGAAGCTGGGGTTCCCCCTCTGCAGTTCCACCGACAACATTTGTTAGTGTCGTACATTGCTTGGATCTATGCTTCACCCCATCATCCAAACCATGGGCTTCTCTTCCCAGCTGCTGCACTACCGTCCGCACGACGACGGCCCATGTGTGGTCTCCCGATTGCGGTTTGTGTTCGTTCCCTTCCTATCCGTCCTTCTTTCTACTCCCCCCCCCCCCTTTTTGGAACATTCCTCGCTTTGGTTGGACTTATCCCAAGACTAGAAAGTCTCAGTGACACCATCAATATTTTACCATCGGTATTTTACAGGCCCTCGAACATCTCCGAACCTACCCAAGGGGGTCGTATGCCGTCTGTAGCGACTCCCAGAGTGGCTACGCGAGCCATAGACCAGTGCTTCCGTAAACTTCTTGACATGTTGTCAATTCAAGATACAGTCTTCACCCTTGGCAAGTCGGTCTGTTTCGTCACTTTTATTTGGACACCAGGGCACATCGGCATATCAGGTAACAAACACGTCAATCAGTTAGCCAAGCAAGCCACTACTTCACGGCATCCCGGAAATGGACCTCCAATCCCACTTACACCGCAGGTCCTTGGGGTATGGAGTTCTGAATGGGTGGACTTAACCGAACAAGCTTCGTGTATTCAAGGCCTCTACCGCTGCATGGAAGACCTCACTGAGGGCTTCTTGCAGGGATCCAATGTCCTTTGCCGGCTCCATACCTAACTGACGTACGGCCTCCTTCTCGGTCATGAGGACCCTCCTCAATGTTGCTGTGGTGCACATTTAACAGTTGTCCACATCTTATTGGATTACCCCGATTTAGCCACACAATGGCAGAATTTTAATATCCCTGATGCCTTGTACCTTGTACTAGCTGACAATACCGCCATGGTTGATACTGTTTTAAATTTTATCCTTGAGTGTGGTTTGTACCATTCCATTCCATTTAAAGTTTCTTGAATGTCTCTTATCTATCTGTTCTCCACTTGCCTAACCCTTTTAGTGACTGAATGTCCTACCTATTTTTGTGATTATCTAGCCTAAACACTCTGGTATTGTGTACAATCCTTTATTTGTTTCTGTGTGTTACTTTTAAACTTAGAGGAGTTAACACCTATACTTGAGGAAGTTTAACACATTTTTTTTACCTCTACAACTGGAACAAGGGACTGATAACCGGTGTAGTTTATTCCCTTCAAAAATCCATCAGAAATTGCAAAAAGAGAGTATTTTGTAAGTTTTTAAACTGTTTTAAATAAAACGCCTTGTCCAGAACCACCTAAGAATCTGTTTCATTTTGCAATACAAACATGTCTTAAGGCCTTAGAAAAAAAGACTACAACAAAGTGGAGAGGTGCATTGAAAAACTGCCCAAGTTCAGCTGGTTAAATCTGACATTATGATGAAATATTCTTGGTTCTCAAGCCAAGTCATTTTGAATAAAATACTCTTGAATAAAATACTTTTGATGGCCGTCTCCGCCATCATTGTCAGGAGATAACTGACTGCCTGGTCTGGTACAGTTTCTCACTTATATAGGCACAGTGACATCATCAGCAATCAGAGTGAGCCAATGTGGCATGTTTGTGAAGTCCAGGATGGCAACTCGCATCCGCAGCGGCATCACTGATGTCAGGTGTCGGCAGGGGCTGGCAACACGTAGGAAACCGCCATTTCCGCCTCATAGTGAGTGTTGCGCATTCCTCGTTGTTGTCTTTCGGTTTCTAGAGCCCGATCCTACTCCCTGCTCAGTGTGTATTCCCGGTCTCTATTAAAATTGTTTTCAATCGAATCTTGGCCACCTCCCTTATAACAGAGTCCCGGTATGTGGATGCATGAGCCAACAGTTTTCTGTTTTCCATCTGTAAATGTCCATTTTTCAGGCAATGATCAGTTATGGCCGACTTGTCAAGCTACCTTTGTTAAATATACTGTTCGTGCCCAGTACTACAGCTGCCATGGTGCAAATTGTTTGTCCTCTATACATGCTGACGCGTTCACAGAGGACACCATACACACAGGGCACTCTAAGACCAACATAATCTTTAACAGGGTGTTACATATCTCATATCTTGGGGTCACACCAGACCACGCCCTAACTTGCTGCTGGTCGCTCTGCAGTAAGGTGGGAGTTTCAGCTGGTTTGACTTCCTCAGCTGATTCACTCGATGTTTTTCATCGGTAGCCCTTGATATTGTTAGCTGTATTTACTTTGCTGTACCCATTGTCACTGAAAACACATCTTAAGTACTTCAATTTGTACTGTAAGTGGTCATTGTCAGAGTTAATATTGGCTCTGTGTAAAATGTTTTCCACCACCCTACACATAAGAAAGCAGTCACAGAGCCAAGAGTAACTGTGACAACAACCACTTACAGTCCCAATTGCATTACTTAAGACATGTCTTCAGGGACAATGGGTACAGCAAAGGAGCTATAGCTAATGCTTTCAAGAGCTACAGACGAAAGAGACAGAGTGAATCAGCACAAGAAGTCATACAAGCTGCACTCCTGCCATACTGCTTTTGAGTGACCAGCAGCAAGTTAGGACACACGCTGCAGAAACCTATAAGGTCAAGTATTTTATTTGAAATGATGTAGCATGAGAACCAAAAACATTTTCTCAACGAATTCTGTTGCGAAAGATTTAGAGGACATCTTGATATTTTTTGGTACACTCTAAAATTGTTTAACGCTCTCTGGGGAATGTAGTACATCAGAAGTCCTGACGACTATGAAATGAGCTTGAGTCAGAGAAATTTCAAAAGAAAAGAGTTTATACTTGTCATGAGTCAATGTATTCCAGCCTGTTTTTGTACTATAACAACTTCAGAATAAAAATTGTTATAAACTTAAAAACTTAATTTTGTAATATAGTAAGGACAGTTTACAACTCACAGCAAAGACGTGGTGACGAGCTGCGAAGGGCACATACAAAAGACACACACATACAACACTTTCAGCTATCGGCCATGGCCTTCTTCAGAAAATAGAACACTCACGCAATCACACAGGCACACGACACAGTCATACAAGCATCACCTCCGGCTGCCGCACTTCGAATCACGCTCTGCGGCGAATCGGGGATGGGAGGGGAGAGGGGATAGGAAGGGTATGTCATGGTGGTGGGGATGGGTTAGATGGGAATAACAAGATGCAGTTTAGGAATGGAGTGGGGAGGCGGGTGAGGGGAGAAAATAAAATAAAACAAATAAAGTAAAATTAATATGGGGTCAATCCGGCACAACTTGTAAGTGGAGGAGTCAGAGAATTGGCGGAGCCCTTCTGCCAGGTAGTCACTGTGATCCATAACTACAGTGGGTGGAACCTTTGTCTGCATGGAGGATGATTAGTATTTTTAGTGGTGTGTGAATGTGCGATCGCGCGTGCGCGCGCGATCGCGCGTGCGTGCGCGCGCGATCGCGCGTGCGATCGCGCGTGCGTGCGCGCGCGATCGCGCGTGCGTGCGCGCGCGATCGCGCGTGCGTGCGCGCGCGATCGCGCGTGCGTGCGTGCGTGTGTGCGTGTGTGTACTAGGTCTTGTGTACTTGCAGTGTGCATGCATTTTCTATATATATTTATTTTATTTTCTCCCCTCCCCCTCCTCCCCACTCCATTCCTAAGCTGCATCTCGTTATTCCCATCTAACTCATCCCCACCACCATGACGTAACCTTCCTATCCCCTCTCCCCTCCCATCCCATCCTCGATTCGCCGCAGAGTGTGATTCGAAGTGCGACAGCCGGAGGTGATAGTCGTATGACAGTGTTGTGTGCCTGTGTAATTGCATTAGTGTTCTATTTTCTGAAGAAGGCCATGGCCGATAGCTGAAGGTGTTGAATGTGTGTGTCTTTTGTATGTGCCTGTCCCACTCGTCGCCACGTCTTTGCTGTGAGTTGTAAACTGTCCTTGATTTTATTTGATTTTTCAGGGAAGCCAAAACAGTCTTGGTCCAACCCACCAATGTCTGCACCGAAACTAAGTTCATTGTGCGGTATCGCTCCCTGTATATCAAGTAAAGCCAACCAATGCCCTTGAACAGTGCAAGGAGTCCCTTTACCAGTTCTTTATTAGACACAATTTCTTTGGGTCTGGTTGTCCCAAATGTTGTGCCTTTTACTCTCCAATGCAATGCATTCGAAGATTAGATGTGATGCAGTTTCATCGCCGTCATCACAAATACTACATTTAGGGTCCTCTCCTGTTATTCCCATTGTATGTAGGTGTTTTTTGAAATTCCCATGGCCTGTCAGCAATCCAACATGAGTCTAATCTCTCTCCTGTTCAGGCCCAGGATTGCAGAGCTTCTTTTAAAACATGGCTTTGGCATCATTACCTTGCCATGTTTTTGTTGATAGACTTTGGTCCAATATTCTACATGCTGTCTTCTGAGCCAGTTACATAGCTCCAATTTGATCGTTGCCTTGGTGATTGTCAGGACAGGTTCCGGTCCAATAAATGGAGTCTCTGCCCCCATCCTGTCTAATCTGTCGGCATGTTCGTTGCCACTGATTCCCAAGTGGCCAGGGACCCACAATAGGTTTACTCTATTGTGTTCCCCTAGCTCCACCAGAACCCTGTGACATTCTGTAACAATTTTAGACTTTGTTGCAGGAGCTGCCAGTGATCTCAGGGCTACCTGGCTGTCTGAATAGATATAGATGCTACGGTCTTTGTAGCACCTACGCAAATTCTCCTCCACACACGCCCTGATGGCAGTGATTTCGGCCTGGAATACTGAGGCCAGTTGCCCTAGAGAGACGACGCCCTTCAGTCTTGGCTGCACCCTGTATACTCTGGCCCCAACGCCCGTCAGTGAACCAGACAATATCTCCCGTACGGTGTTGAACTATTTTCTCCCACTGCTTCCTACTTCCAATTGTTATATTGAAAGGCTTGTTGAAGCAGTATAGGGTTATAATAGTGTCAGCTGGCATTCCCCCAACATTTCCTATATTTACCTCACTCACTTTTTTAGTGTGTGATTTTGGATATCGCAAAGAGTTCCAGTTTTTGCCAGTTTTGAGTCTGTATGCACCAGCCGCTGCCTCCATCTTGACCCAGAGGTGTAGTGGGAGCATATCCAGCATGGTTTCCATCCCAGCAGTTGGTGTGCTGGTAATTCCGCCTGTTATGGCTAAGCAGGCTAATCTCTGCACCTTACCAAGATCCTTAGCAGAAACCTGCTGTTCTACCTTCTTCCACCAGACGACCGCCTCATAGGTGATCCTGGGTCTAATAACTGTGGTGTATATCCAGTGCATACCCTTGGGGCTCAGGCACCAATTTTTGCCACAAGCTCTCCTGGTACTTACCAGAGTACCTTTTGTCTTGGAGCAAATATTCCTAATGTGAGGGGTCCATGTCAGTTTCTCATCCAAGGTAACCCCTAGATATTTCACTGTCCCCTTCACAGGTAGTGCTTCATTAAAAAGCTTTAGATTCCAACTTGAATGTTGGATATGCTTCTTTGTGAATGGTACAACAACAGTCTTCTTAGGACTAACTCCCAGATCCTGTTTTCTGCACCAGTCTTGCACAATGTCCAATACACCTTGTGCCATATTCTTGACTGTGTCAGCAAATTTACCAAGTATTACTATGGCAAAAGTACTGCCTAGAGTTTAACTCTCCAATGAGATCATTAACCACTAGATTCCACAATAAAGGGGAAAGAACTACTCCTTGCGGGTAACCCCTAGTGCTGTTGATTACCATTTTTTCATTCATCGTGGTAGCCTCTACCTTTCTTCCACTGAGCATGGCCCTAGTCCACCTACATATAGTGGTCCCTAGGTCATGCACCTCTGCTGCCCTAACCACAGAATTGAAGGTAGTGTTGCTAAAAGCCCCCTTGAATGTCCAGGAAGATACAGAGGGCTATTTCCTGAAAGTGTAGTGCTTTCTCCACCTTCCCAACCTGGTTGATATGCATGTTGGTTTGAATGTAGAGGAGCCGTACTTGACCTCCTTTCTCCAACGTGCACATTAACCAGCTTTTCCAATGTCTTAAGAATGAAGGATGCCAGGCTGCCTCGTATCCTTGCCCTTGGTATGATCAATTCTCCCTGGTTTTGGAATGAAGACAACCTTCACTGCCCTCCAGGCATTGGGAATGATTCCTGCTGCTAGGATAACCCTGAATAACCTGCATAGGAATCTAATAAGATTTTCTCCCACTTGTTGCAGGAGAGCTGGAAAGATTCGATCGGGGCCAGGTGACTTGAACGGTTGAAATGTTCGCACTGTCCATTGGACCTTACTGAAATTGACACACTCCTTGGCCAAATCCCAGTCCTCTTTGTGAATACCTGAGAACCGTTGTCTCTCAGGAATCGCATTCTGGTCTGAGTTATCCCCCAGAGTATATCGAGGAAAGTGAGTCTTGAGGTGCAGTTCCAGCGTTTCATGTGCTGTCTTTGTATACTCCCAATCCTCCTTCCTCAATGTTCCTCCTGGATTAGTAGATACCCTAGTGAGGATTTTATGAAGTCTCGCTTGAGCAGCCATGCCCTCCACTTCCTCGGAGAATACCTTCCAGGATGCCTCCTTTGTCCGTCTGATGGCAAGGTTGTAATTGACAAGGGCCTCACGGTACTTTGCCCATTGTGCCTTGCAAGGTTAAACAGTCTTCGTAACTGTTTCCTTTGCATTTCCAGGTTATTATTCCACCAAGGCACACTCCTATTTGTGCACTTCTTGGTGATTGAGCAGTTGTCCTGGCATGAGGTCACTATAGCAGAGGTTACGGCCCCTGCTACTTCCTCAAACTCTGCTGGATTCCTTATCGAAGTTTTAATTTCCGATAGGCTGAATTCAAGGTCTCTCCTATATGTCTCCCAGTCCATTCTCCCTGGTATTCCTATAGGCCATGGTCTGTCTGGTTCCCATTTCAACCTTGAATTTAATATACGTGTGATCTGATGAGGATGGCTCCAGGACAACATGCCACTGTTTGACTTAACTTCCCATCATTGTGGATCCAAAAGTTATGTCAATTACTTCTTCCCTTCTACTATTCCTGAATGTAGGTTCATCTCCCCTATTCAGGATCTCCAAGTTGTTAGAGAGGAGAAATTCAAGAAGGTGCTCACCTCTACTGTTGGTGTCCTTGCTGCCGCACGATAGATTGTGGGCATTGGCATCACATCCCACCAACAGTTAATCACCTTGCCGATGGCAGGCTTCCATCAGTCTCCTCCATCAGTCTCCATCAGTCTCACCACCGAGGCCCGATACACCCCTTTGTATAAATAGGGTTCTTGTATCAGGGCCACGTCCACCTCCTGTCTCCCAAGGCGACAGCTCAGGGCAGCAGTGACCCCTTTACTGTGCTGCAGATTTATCTGCAGCACTTCCAGTCCCATCTTGCTGCCATTATTGCTTTTAAGGTCTTTGATTACTCTGACGATGACCTGCGAGAACCCTAAAACAGTTTCAGGCCTTGCTCTTGCATTGCCTTCAGGGACTTCTCTCTGACCTCCACCACAAGGGTTCATCCTTCTGGAACGACCTTTTGGTTAATTACCCTCCAATCCTCTGTCAACACTTTTGGGTTTTGGACCCTTATTTTCTCGAACATAGTCTTTGGAGAGACATCCTTAAGGATCTTTGGTACCCATATTGATACCTTTGTGGTCTTCAGGAGTTCGGCTGCTGTCTTGACTAGCAGCTTCGCATCCTCCCATGGGGATGTTATGGGCACCTTGTCCTTAAGCCATTCTGCTGAGTGCTCCCCCTCGTAGACAAAAATGAGGGCACCGCGATCTAGATAGACCCTCCTGAATTTGGGTCCTGGACCAGCATCCCCCCCCCCAATCTCTTCAAAGAGGGCCATCTGCATGAGCTGCTCCTGCTGTGAGGTGATGCTCACCAGTGGGTATCCTTGTTGGACAAACACCATTCTAAAGATCGAGACTGCAGTACAATAGGTCTGTTTCCCTATTTCCTGCCTCAGTCTTTCAGGAGCATGCTTGTCCAGAGAGGAGGGAGTCTTAGATTCCTCCCTAACCCTCTTGCCACCTTGTCTTTGACGTCGAGGGGGTCTGTGTATCCCCTTCGACCTGAGGCAGTTTCTTTTTGGGGGTCTTGGGCTCAAGCCCTCTTGATTCCCTCCACTTACATTTAGGAAGCCATTCTTTTCCTTCCTTTTGCTTCTGTTCCTTGAGAAGTTTCCTCCTCTGAGCCCCAGACAAGGCCTTAATCCTAATCTGGTCCAACTTCTCTGTGACAGTTCCCACTTCTTGCTCAGGTCTAGACCCTGATTCAGAAGTAGGAGTGCACTCCATCGGTCCTGATCCCGATGTCTGAGTGTCTGAGGTCTCAGATTGCCCCTCAGATTCTTTTAAAATACTTTCTTTCTCTGTGTTCATCTTAGTCCCACAAGATTTGGGGTTTTATATGGTCCACACGACGATAACCCCCACGCGACGCAAGGCTACTTACTCAGGGAGGTCGCCCGGTATCCCTGAGGCTCCGTTTGAGACACATCCACCCATGTGCCACGCACCCCTCGGCACGGATCGCATCACACCTTGGGTTCGGAAAAGAATTGGGAGAGGATAAGGAGGACGGAACGTTGTGGGACACTCTTAGTCTGATCCATCAGCTGAGGCCTTTCTGGCAGTAGGTTCTCTACCTTCGGTATAGCCCACAGTTTCCCACAGGTGCGCAAGCCTCTCCACCCGCATGGACAGTGCTTCGTCGACGTGGTGTCCCCAAGAGAGGAAACTGTCCTTACTATATTATTAATTCCAACCTGGACTTTCCATTATTATAACAACTTAATTTTGCACTGTCAAGGCAATGAAGATCGCGCCACTTGAATTGTTCCATATTAGCTGCGACTTATATACTACAAAATAAAACAGTTATCCATTGTGGATGTGGGGCCTGCACCTTATACATCAAGAAGGTTTCATAAATTACTGCAACCAGTCGCCTTTTTTGTGCTTCTTCTTCTTCTTCTTCTTCTTCTTCTTCTTAGCAGCTCATCATCAGAAGGTGTTTACAATACATTTCAGTGGATTTTTATTGCTTTATGAGGGTTGCTGTGTATGTGTGACAAAACAGGAAACAAGACTAACTAAATGCTACATGTGGAATGTCATGCAAAATATTTACAATGTAAGTTCATCTTAAACATTCTCTGCAATGTAACACTCAGTGTTTACTTATTCTTGTTTTTGCCTTGCCACAGATACATAGTCCCCCCAGGGGGCCCACAGTTCTTTTGTGGGTACGTGTGTGGCGCGCACGGGGCCCCGAGCCGGAGCAGCCTTTCTTCTGCCCCAGGCTGCTTCACTTTCCCTCCCGGTTTATGCCTTCGCCCGGAGACGGGCATATTTCGTGAGATATGGTGGTTCTTGTTGTGGTTTTTCTTCCTTCGTTCCTTCATTTCTTACCCTTCGTTTTCTGTCTTTCTCTCCTTGTACTCTCCTAGCCTTCTTCTCCTCATTAGTCTCCGCCTCGGCGTTTGAGACACTTCTTTCCTTCTTTCTCTTCCTTTCCTATCCTCTTCTTCTTTCCTCCCTGTGCGTGTCTGAAGGCCGACCCACGCATTATCGTGCGTAGCAGGTGACGGGGTAACGCGTAATTCCCCGCCCCGGGTAGACAAGTAAGGCACGTACGTACCCCCTGGTAAAGGCCAGGCCCAGGGAGGGGTGATTACCCGAGCTGGTACCTTCCGAACGTGCCGATTGGTCCCTCCATCAGTTCTCGGGAGGTGTGACCTGAGGTGTGAACAATCACCTAAGGCGGGTAAGCCCTCGGAGAGGGCCCCCACTAGGAAGGAGCGCGCCATCGGAGACGCCGGTAATCACGGGGGACACTTCCGCGATGACTTCCTTATCTTCTTTCGTGACGTTGACCCATAAACGTAAGTTAGACTCGCCTCAGCCTAAAAAGACTCTGCCTAATGTACCTAAATTTCTGGTTGTCTCTCGCACCGACGGAAAGGATTTCAATTCTGTCAATCCTTTCGTTATACAGAAAGGTGTAGATGCAATTGCTGGCCCTGTTAAAACCTGTTCACGTCAGCGCAATGGCACATTGTTGCTGGAAGTGGAAAGTGCCTTCCAAGCCCAAAAACTGATACGTACTACGTTGTTGCACACTTTTCCAGTTAAGGTCGAAGCGCACCGCACACTCAACTCGTCACGGGGGGGTAGTCTTCACGAGATCCCTTGATGGGTTGTCTGATGAAGACATCCAATCGTATATGTCCGATCAGGGTGTGACAGCCGTCCACAGGGTGATGAAAAAGGTCGATAACCAATTGACACCGACTCGTACTGTGTTTTTGACGTTCGACAGAGTTGACCTCCCGTCGAGGGTCAAAGCAGGGTATGAAGTCATCTCCATCCGACCTTATGTGCCTAACCCAACGCGCTGTTTTCAATGCCACAGGTACAACCATACCCGTGAACATTGCCCAAATGCAGCAAAGTGTGTCACTTGTGGTAGGGACGCCCATGAGGGGGATTGCCCACCTCCGTCCCCTCACTGCCTAAACTGCAACGGTGACCATGCGGCTTCCTCTCGCGACTGCCCTGTCTACAAGGATGAGAAGGTAATCCAGCAAATTCGGGTTACGGAGAAGGTATCAACATCTGCCGCTCGTAAGTTGTTGGCGAGTCGAAAGCCCACTGTCCTCCCAGGGGGTACATACAGTAAGGTACTCACCTCAACTCGACCTACCAAGGATTCCAGTACCCAGACATGTGACTTGACTTTCGCTGACACAGTTGTGCGATCCACCAGCCCGAAGATTGCCCGTTCCACGTCCCCGCTCCCTCCTGCTGCTTCTTGGGTACAGTCTTCGTCAAACTCTAGTAAACCGCGGGCACCTAAACAAGATGCCCGGACCTTGAAAAAGGAACCCGTCCGTGAGGATTTTCTGCGTTCTCAGGCTTCCCAACCGTCAACTGCCTCTTCCCGCCGTCACTCTTCCAGAAGAGCTGACAAGAAAGAGAGTTCCTCTCCTTCCCCGCCGAGGCGTGACCCATCTGTCACGCCGTACAACAGTTGCCGGCCTCGGCCGTCTTCTGTTTCACCGGGACGCTCCGTTTGCCGGGCGCCCGGCCCTTTACCGGCGGTGGAAACTGCCCCTCCTGATCAACTCAGGGAGGTGGCAGGCGCGTCGGTCGAACCAATGGAACATGACCCTTTGCCCCCAGACAGCGATAGCAGTGCTCCCTCGAAATCCGGTCCTCAGCGGCCGTCGAGGTGACCCCGCTTGCTACTTGGTTTTTATCCTTATTTCTTCTCTCATTTTTATCATGGCGCTCCTTCAATGGAACATTCGCGGCATTCGTTCTAATCGGGAGGAGTTAAAACTACTCCTTCGATTGCACTGCCCGCTTCTAATCTGCCTCCAGGAAACTAAGTTGCGTCCACGTGATCGTGCAGACTTTCCACACTACACCTCTGTGCGGTTCGACCTGCCACCCGTGGAAGGTGTCCCAGCCCATGGAGGGGTTCTGATGCTCCTTCGAGACGACGTCTATTTCCATCCCATTTCCTTGCACACTCACCTACAGGCAGTTGCCGTCCGCATCACCTTATCCACATTTACCCTCTCCCTCTGTAATATATATTTGCCATCGTCATCTGCCCTTACTAGGGCAGATGTGCTAAACCTTGTTGACCAGCTCCCTTCACCTTTCGTGTTGGTAGGCGACTTTAATGCCCACCACCCCCTATGGGGCTCTCCGGCACCTTGTCCGAGAGGCTCCCTTTTGGTGGACATTCTCCACCACCTCGATCTTGTCTGCCTCAACACCGGTGCACCGACCTTCCTTTCTGACACAACACACACTTATTCCCATATAGACCTCGCAATATGCACTCCTCAGCTTGCCGGTCGGTTTGAGTGGTATGCACTTTCTGACACGTACTCGAGTGATCATTTCCCTTGTATCATCCACTTCCTACATCATTCCCCATCTCCACGTCCCACCAGTTGGAACATTTCTAAAGCCGACTGGGGGCTTTATTCTTCCATGGCTGTTTTTCACATTCAGAATTTTCCCAACTGTGACAGTCAGGTCAAATACCTCACAGAGGTTATTCTCACTGCTGCTGAACGTTCCATACCTCGTACATCCTCTTCTCCACGTCGTGTCCAGGTCCCTTGGTGGACTGCAGCCTGCCGCGACGCGCTTCGAGCCCGGCGCCGTGCTTTACGCACCTTCCGCCGCCACCCAACTTTGGAGAATTGCATCAATTACAAACGTATGAGAGCGCAGTGCCGTCGTATCATAAACGACAGCAAGAAAGCTTGCTGGACTGCTTTTACTAGTTCTTTTAACCGTTTTACTCCCTCCACGGTTGTCTGGGGTGGCCTACGCCGTTTGTCCGGCATCAAGGTCCACTCCCCGATTCCTGGCCTGACCGTGGAGAACGCAGTCCTCGTGGACCCAGCTGCTGTTTCAAACGCATTGGGTCGTTTCTTTGCGGAGGTTTCGAGCTCTGCCCATTACCACCCTGCCTTTCTCCCTCGCAAACAGGTAGAGGAGGCACGGCCGCCTTCTTTCCGCTCTTTTAATCGTGAAAATTATAACGTCGCCTTCACCATGCAGGAGCTAGATCGTGCTCTCGCCCTGTCCCAGTCTTCTGCTCCCGGGCCCGATTCCATTCATATTGAGATGCTGAAGAACCTCTCTCCTGCGGGCAAGTGCTTTCTTCTTAGTACCTACAATCGCATATGGACTGAAGGTCATGTTCCCACAAGTTGGCGTGAAGCCATTGTTGTCCCCATCCCCAAACCAGGGAAGGACAAACACCTTCCTTCCAGTTATCGCCCCATTTCTCTGACGAGCTGCGTCTGTAAGGTGATGGAACGCATGGTTAACGCTCGGTTGGTCTGGCTCCTCGAATCTCGCCGCCTCCTGACTAATATCCAATGCGGTTTTCGTCGACACCGCTCTGCTGCTGACCACCTTGTTACGTTGTCGACCTTCATTATGAACAACTTTCTAAAGAAGCGTCAAACAGTAGCAGTGTTCTTCGACTTGGAGAAGGCATACGATACCTGTTGGAGAGCGGGCATTCTCCGCACATTGCACACATGGGGCCTTCGGGGCCGCCTTCCTCTTTTCATTCAAGCGTTTTTGGCGGATCGCAAGTTCCGGGTACGGGTGGGCTCTGTTTTGTCAGATACCTTTTGCCAGGAGAATGGGGTACCACAGGGCTCCGTCTTGAGTGTGGCGCTCTTTGCCATTGCAATCAATCCGATCGTAGATTGCCTTTCAGCCGACGTCTCCGGATCTCTTTTTGTTGACGATTTCGCAATTTATTGTAGCGCCCAGCGGACGTGTCTCTTGGAGCGTTCTCTCCAACGCTGTCTTGACCGTCTATACTCCTGGAGCATCGCAAACGGCTTCCGATTCTCCACTGAGAAAACTGTGTGTATCAATTTCTGGAGATACAAGGAATTTCTTCCACCTTCTCTACGTCTCGGCCCTATTGCTCTCCCTTTCGTGGAGACTACAAAATTCTTGGGACTCATGTTGGATCGGAAACTTTGCTGGTCCACACATGTGTCCTACCTGGCTGCCCGTTGTGCCCGATCCCTTAACGTTCTTCGTGTCCTCAGTGGCACGTCATGGGGAGCGGATCGTACCGTCCTGCTTCACCTTTACCAGGCCATTGTTCAGTCGAAGCTCGACTATGGAAGCCTTGTATACTCTTCAGCACGGCCGTCGATTCTCCGCCGTCTCAACTCTATCCACCATCGTGGATTACGTCTGGCGACCGGTGCATTTTATACCAGCCCTGTTGAAAGTCTGTATGCCGAGGCTGCTGTATTACCCTTGACCAATCGACGTGACATACTCTTGTGTCGGTACGCATGCCGCCTACGGTCGATGCCCAACCATCCATCTTACAGATTATTTTTTGACGACTCACTCGATCGCCAATATCAGTTGTCTGCGATTGCCTTGCTTCCACCGGGAGTTCGGTTTCGCCGCCTGCTACAGCGGCTCGATTTTACCCTTCCTTCCACCCTTCGGTTGAGCGAAAGCCCATTGCCACCGTGGCATCAGGCCCAGGTTCACACACACCTCGAACTTAGTTCGCTCCCCAAGGAGAGCACTCCGGATTTGGTATTCCGCTCGAGGCTTGTCGAACTCCGTTCGCGGTTCGATAATGCCGTATTTATTTACACTGATGGTTCCAAGAGCACTGCCGGTGTCGGATCTGCCTTCGTCGTCGGGGACAACCGTTTCCAATACAAGCTCCCTGACCGGTGCTCGAACTTCACGGCTGAGCTTTTCGCCCTCCACCAGGCCGTTTTGTATACCTGCCGCCACCGCCACCCTTTCTATGCCATATGTTCTGACTCCCTTAGTGCCCTGCAGAGTCTTAAGGACCCTTTATCGAACCATCCTCTCGTGTATCGGATCCAACGCTCCCTCCAGTTGCTGGCGGATGACAGCAGTCACGTTTCTTTCCTGTGGGTCCCTGGCCATGTGGGTGTGCCCGGGAATGAGGCCGCCGACACAGCAGCCAAGGCAGCAGCTCTTTTGCCTCGCATGGCTACCTTTTTCGTCCCATCGGACGATGTTCAACGGGCTCTTCGCCGGAGTATCGTGTCGCAATGGCACAGTGTGTGGCTTTCACTGTACAACAATAAATTGCGAACTGTCAAACCGATCCCGACCGCTTGGAGGACATCCTCACGCCCCTCTCGGCGGGAGGAGGTCATCCTGGCTCGGTTGCGGATCGGTCATTGCCGTTTCAGCCACCGTCACTTGCTATCCGCCGAACCTGCACCGCAATGCTCCTGCGGTGAACTGCTGACAGTGCGACATGTTTTACTGACTTGTGTTAATTTTAATCATCTCCGTGTAGCCCTTCACTTTCCGTCTACTCTGGAGGAAATTTTAGCTGATGACACACGAGCAGCTGCTCGAGTTTTGCGTTTTATCAACTTGGCCAACTTATCCAAGGATATTTAACTCTTTTAATTGTCTTTTATCTTTCGTTTTTAGCCTCTTGTTGATGTTCTGACAGTCACCATTTTTTTGAGATCATAGCGAATCTACGTTCTTGGCTGGGCGCTAATGACCATAGAAGTTGTGCGCCCTAAAACCACAAAAAAAAAAAAAAAAAAAAAAAAACAGATACATAGTGTAGTGTGACAGTGTTTTCTTATCATCTCTTATCACTCGATAGCAATACAAATACCAGAGGCCCGCTATGTTGTTCCTCGACACTCTGATGTCTTCTTTTGGATTGTAGACAGATTTTTGTTATTATCAATCACTCAGCAAAACTGTAGGTGCTAATTATAAAATAACTGAGTACTCGAATCAGTTATGGAAATTACAGTGTGGTTTATTTCCCACAGATACAAATTATACACTACATACATCCGTGTCTAGTTCGTACTCTTACAGTCAGTTCAACAGTATATACAGTTAAAACAAAAACCAATCTATCTAACATAGAAAATTATAACATAACAATTCCATGATTTTTATATTCTTCTTCAAGATATATTGTCCATGCAGCGTCTCTCTTTCAAACATAATCGCTACCACTTGTTATTGACAGGCTGTTAAATACCTAAACAGGAAAGAGATCTGGGCAGTATTTGATCTCTCACCTGCTAACTATCTGTTTTGGTCATCTGACATCGATACAGGCAGATATGCAGTGTAAATGGTTACACTACATACCCCCTTTCTTAGATGTCAAATGCCAAAACATACTTAATTCTCTCTCTTTCATACTATATGTATGCTTTCAACTTTAACTTTACATATCTTTCTTTTCATGTGTGAGTACTTCAGTTTATTTGTGAAATATTATTATTTCTAAACTCCGTTTACGTTATATGTTTCAACACTTAAACATAGTTTATTTAGTTTTTGCATCAATCAAGTAATATTAGACTCGACTCTCTACAAAATGTAAACTTTAGACAAGTAATTGTTATTTGGAAGCTCAGGTAAGAAAATGCAATAGGAACTTGCTTAAGACTATAGATGATTTAACAAATAATTAAATTGATAGATTCCTTCTTATTTCAGCACTTCTCATTTTTCCTTATCCATTTCCAAAGATGAATACACCTAGGCATCTGATACTCTAAAAATTAGAGTGACACATTCTTACATTAATTTTATGGAACTCTGTCCACTACTACATGAACTAGCCACCTGAGAACCAGGAGGGAAAATCATTCCAAGAAAGAAGATTTAAGATAAGATAAATTCTTTTTATACATATACACACTAGTGGGTTAAAATAAAAAATAAAAAAAAAAAGGTAATAGCAAGCATCTACTAGCCCTTCTACCCTTTCTCCTCATTTAAAAAATTAGGTCCACTTTCTGGGCACCTAATTTGATCAGATCCCACTCTAGAGGAGGCATCTGACCCACACATATGGGCCCCCCAGGGGAACCACAGCCCTTTTGTGGGTACGTGTGTGGCACGCACGGGGCCCTGAGCCGAAGCAGCCTTTCTTCTGCCCCAGGCTGCTTCACTTTCCCTCCCGGTTTATGCCTTCGCCCGGAGACGGGCGTCCTTTGCGAGTTAAGGTGGTTTCTTTTCATGGTTTCTCTTATTCCTTGGTTTCTTCCTTTCCTAATGTTTGCTTCTGTCTTTCTCTCCTTGCTGTACTCTCCTAGCCTTCTTATCCTCCTCATTAGTCTCCGCTTCGGCATTTGAGACACTTCTTTCCTTCTTTCTCTTCACTTCCTCTTTTCTTCTTTCCTTCCTGTGCGTGTCTGAAGGCCGACCCACGCATTATCATGCATAGCGGGTGACGGGGTAACGCGTAATTCCCTGCCCCGGGAAGACAAGTAGGGCACGTATGTACCCCCTGGTAAAGGCCAGGCCCAGGGAGGGGTGATTACCTGAGCTGGTACCTTCCGAACATGCCGATTGGTCCCTCCGTCAGTTCTCGGGAGGTGTGAACGATCACCTAAGGCGGGTAAGCCCTCGGTGAGGGCCCCACTAGGAAGGAGCACGCCATCAAGGGGGACACTTCCGCAATGACTTCCTTCTCTTCTTCTGTGACTTTGACCCAGAAACGAAAGATAGATTCGCCTCAGCAAAAGAAAACTCTACCTAATCTTCCGAAATTCCTTGTTGTCGCTCGAACCGATGGTAAAGATTTCACGTCTGTAAATCCTTTCGTCATTCAGAAAGGTGTTGATGCAATTGCTGGCCCTGTTAAAACCTGTTCGTGTCAGCGCAATGAAACATTGTTGCTGGAAGCGGACAGTGCCTTCCAAGCCGAAAAACTAATACGGACTACGTTGTTACATACGTTTCCTGTCAAGGTAGAAGCGCATCGCACACTCAACTCGTCAAGGGGGGTAGTCTTCACGAGATCCTTTGACGGGTTGTCTGACGAAGACATACAAACCTATATGTCCGATCAGGGTGTAACAGCCGTGCATAGGGTGTTGAAAAAGGTAGATAAGCAGCTGACACCAACCCGTACTGTGTTCTTGACGTTCAACAGAGTTGAACTCCCGTCGAAGGTCAAAGCAGGGTACGAAGTTATCTCTGTCCGCCCTTATATTCCAAACCCAACGCGCTGCTTCCAATGCCACAGGTACAACCATACCCGTGAATCTTGCCCAAATGCAGCAAAATGTGTCACTTGTGGTAGGGACGCCCATGAGGGGGATTGCCCACCTCCGTCCCCTCACTGCCTTAACTACAACGGTGACCATGCGGCTTCCTCTAGAGACTGCCCTGTATATAAGGATGAAAAGGTCATCCAGCAAATTCGGGTTACGGAAAAGGTATCAACATCTGCCGCTCGAACGTTATTGGCGAGTCGAAAGCCCACTGTCCTCCCAGCGGGCACGTACACTAAGGTCCTCACCTCCACTCAACCTACTAAGGATCAGGTACCCAGACCTGTGACTTCACTTTCGCTGACACAGTTGTGCGATCCGCCAGCACGAAGATTGCCCGTTCCACGTCCCTGCTTCCTCCTGCTGCTTCTAAAGGCCAGTCTTCGTCAACCTCTAATAAACCACGGGCTTCTAAACAAGATGCCCGGACTTTGAAAAAGGAACCCGTCCATGAAGATTTTCTGCGTTCTCAGGCTTCCCAACCGTCAACTGCCTCTTCTCACCGTCACTCTTCTAGAAGAGGCAACAAAAAGAAGAGTTCCTCTCCTTCCCCGTCGAGGCGTGACCCATCCGTCACGCCGCCCAACAGTAGTCGGCCCTGATCATCTTCTGTCTCGCCGGGACTCGCTACTGTTAGCCGGGAAACTGGCATTTTACCGGCGGTGGAAGCTGCCCCTTCTGATAAACTCGGGAAGGTGGCAGATATATCGGTTGAACCTATGGAACATGACTCTCTGCCTCTAGATGGCGACAGTAGTGCTCCCTCGAAGTTCGGTCCTCAGTGGTCGTCAGGGTGACCCCACCTGCTTGTTCCTTTTTATCTTCCTTTCTTGTCTTAATTTTTATCATGGCGCTCCTTCAATGGAATATTCGCGGCTTTCGTTCCAATCGGGAGGAATTAAAACTTCTCCTTCGATTGCATTGCCCGCTTCTAGTTTGTCTCCAGGAAACTAAGTTACGTCTAAGTGATCGTGCAGACTTTCCACACTACACCTCTGTGCGTTTCGACCTGCCACCTGTGGAAGGTACCCCAGCCCATGGAGGGGTTCTGATGCTCATTCGGGACAATGTCTATCACCATCGTATTTCATTGCATACTCACCTACAGGCAGTTGCCGTCCGCATCACTCTATCCCCCTTTTCCTTTTCCCTCTGTAATATCTATTCGCCATCGTCATCCACCCTTACTAGGGCATATGTGCTACACCTCGTTAAGCAACTCCTTTCACTTTTCGTGTTGGTAGGTGACTTTAATGCCCACCACCCTCTATGGGGATCTCCCGCACCTTGTCTGAGAGGCTCTCTTTTGGTGGACCTTCTCCAACACCTCAATCTTGTCTGCCTCAACACCAGTGCACCGACCTTCCTTTCCGATACAACACACGCCTATTCCCATATAGACCTTGCAATATGCACTCCTCAGCTTGCCGGTCGGTTTGAGTGGTATGCACTTTCTGACACGTACTCGAGTGACCATTTTCCTTGTGTCATCCACTTCTTGCATCATTCCCCATCTCCTCGTCCCACCAGTTGGAACATTTCTAAAGCCGACTGGGGGCTTTATTCTTCCATGGCAGTTTTTCACAATCAGGACTTTTCCAGCTGTGACAGTCAGGTTGAATACCTCACAAGGTTATTCTCACAGATGCCGAACATTCCATACCTTGTACATCCTCTTCTCCATGTCGCGTCCTGGTCCCCTGGTGGACTGCAGCCTGCCGTGATGCTCTTAGAGCCCGGCGCCATGCTTTATGCACCTTCCGCCGCCACCCAACATTGGAGAGTAGTATCAACTATAAATGACTGCGAGCGCAATGTCATAGAGTTATAAATGACAGCAAAAAGGCTTGCTGGATTACTTTTACCAGTTCTTTTAACCGCTTTACTCCCTCCTCTGCTATCTGGGGTGGCCTACGCCATTTATCCAGCAGAAAGGTCCATTTCCCGATTTCTGGCCTGACCATCGAGAACGCAGTCCTTGTGGACCCTGCTGATGTTTCCAATGCGTTGGGCCATTTCTTTGCGGAGGCTTAGAGTTCTGCCCGTTACCACACTGTCTTCCTCCCTCGCAAATGGGTAGAGGAGGCACGGCCGCCTTCTTTCCACTCTTTTAATCATGAAAATTATAATGTCTCCTTCACCATGCAGGAGCTGAACCGTGTTCTCGCCCTGTCCCGGTCTTCTGTACCCGGGCCTGATTCCATCCATATTGAGATGCTGAGGAACCTTTCTCCTGCGGGCAAGTGTTTCGTACTCAGCACCTATAATCACATATGGAATGAAGGTCAGGTTCCCACATGTTGGCGTGAAGCCATTGTTGTCCCCATCCCCAAACCAGGGAAGGACAAGCATCTTCCATCAAGTTATCGCCCTATTTCTCTTACTAGCTGTAAGGTGATGGAACGCATGTTTAACGCTCGGTTAGTCTGGCTCCTCGAATCGTGACGCCTCCTGACTAATATCCAATGTGGTTTTCGTAGACACCACTCTGCTGCTGATCACCTCGTCACCTTATCAACCTTTATTATGAATAACTTTTTAAGGAAGCATCAAACGGTAGCAGTGTTCTTCGACTTAGAAGGAGGCTTATGATACCTATTGGAGGGCGGGCATTCTCCGCACATTGCACACATGGGGCCTTCGGGGCCGCCTCCCTCTTTTCATTAAAGCGTTTTTGGCAGATCGCAAGTTCCGGGTACAGGTGGGCTCTGTTTTGTCAGATACCTTTCGCCAGGAGAATGGGGTGCCACAGGGCTCCGTCTTGAGTGTGGCGCTCTTTGCCATTGCAATCAATCCGATCGTAGATTGCCTTTCAGCCGACGTCTCCGGATCTCTTTTTGTTGACGATTTCGCAATTTATTGCAGCGCCCAGCGGACGTGTCTCTTGGAGCGTTGTCTTCAATGCTGTCTTGACCGCCTATATTCCTGGAGCATTGCGAACGGCTTCCGCTTCTCCACTGAGAAAACGGTGTGTATAAACTTCTGGAGATACAAGGAATTTCTTCCACCATCCCTACGTCTCGGCCCTGTAGCTCTCTCTTTCATGGAGACAACTAAATTCTTGGGACTCATGCTGGATCGTAAACTTTGCTGGTCCCCACACACGTCTTACCTGGCTGCCCGTTGTGCCCGATCCCTTAATGTTCTTTGTGTCCTCAGTGGCACGTCATGGGGAGCGGATCGTATCGTCCTGCTTCACCTTTACCAGGCCATTGTTGAGTCGAAGCTCGACTACGGAAGCCTTGTATACTCTTCTGCACGGCCGTCGATTCTCCGCCGTCTCAACTCTATTCACCATCGGGGATTATGTCTGGCGACCGGTGCATTTTATACCAGCCCTGTTGAAAGTCTGTATGCCGAGGCTGCTGTATTACCCTTGACCACTCAGCGTGACATTCTCTTGTGTCGGTATGCATGCCGCTGGCGGTCGATGCCCAACCATCCATCTTACCGATTATTTTTTGATGACTCACTAGATTGCCAATATCAGTTGTCTGCGATAGCCTTGCTTCCACCTGGAGTTCGGTTTCGCCGCCTGCTTCAGCGACTCGATTTTTACCCTTCCTTCCACCTTTTGGTTGAGCGACAGCCCATTGCCACCGTGGCATCAGGCCCAGGTTCACACTCACCTTGAACTTAGTTCGCTGCCCAAGGAGAGCACCCCGGATTTGGTATACCGCTCGAGGCTTGTCAAACTCCGTTCGCGGTTCGATAATGCCATATTTATTTACACTGATGGTTGAAAGAGCACTGACGGTGTCGGATCTGCCTTCATCGTCGGGGACAACCGTTTCCAATACAAGCTCCCTGACCTGTGCTCGAATTTCACGGCTGAGCTTTTTGCCCTCCACCAGGCTGTTTTGTATACCTGCCGCCACCGCCAACCTTTCTATGTCATCTGTTCGGACTCCCTTAGTGTCCTGCACAGTCTTACGGACCCGCTCTCAACCCATCCTCTCGTGTATCGGATCCAACGATCCCTCCAGTTGGTAGCAGATGACAGCTGTCAAGTTTCTTTTCTGTGGGTCCCTTGTCACGTGGGTGTGCCCGGGAATGAGACCGCCAACATAGCAGCCAAGGCAGCAGCTCTTTTGCCTTGCATGGCTACCTTTTGCGTCCCATCGGACGATGTTCAACGGGCTCTTCGCCGGAGTATCGTGTCGCAATGGCACAGTGTGTGGCTTTCACTGTACAACAATAAATTGAGAACTGTAAAACCGATCCCGACCACTTGGAGGACCTCCTCACGCCCCTCTCGGCGAGAGGTGGTCATCCTGGCCCGGTTGCGGATTGGTCACTGCCGTTTCAGCCACCGTCATTTGCTAACCACCGACCCTGCACCGCTGTGCTCCTGCGGTGAATTGCTGACGGTGCGACATGTTTTACTGTCTTGTGTTAATTTTAATCATTTCCGAGTAGCCCTTCACTTTCCGTCTACTTTGGAGGAAATTTTTAGCTGATGACACACGAGCAGCTGCTAGAGTATTGCATTTTGTCAACTTGGCCAATTTATCAAAGGATATTTAACCCTTTTAATTGTCTTTTATCTTTCGTTTTTAGCCTTCTCTTTATATTCTAACTGGCAGTTACCAATTTTTTCGAGATCTAGCGAATCTCTGTTCTTGTCTGGGTGCTAATGACCTTAGCAGTTGTGTGCCATAAAACCACAAAAAAAAAAAAAAAAAAAAAAAAAAAAAAACCACCCACACATATGGGTGGTAGTCTTTCCCTAGATCTACCTATGCTCATAACCTACATCCAACACTAACCTCTATCGCACCAGGGACACTTTTTTCCAGCTACCTTTCTCTTTTCTCTTCTTATTTCAACAATCTCCTGTCCCAAGACTTACCCAGCTTAAATGCCTTGCGAATGTGTATTTATTATTGTATTCCTGTACTATTTCTTCTCCGCTTTACCACCCTCCCCCCCCCCCCCTACTCTGAAATGAGTATACTAATGAGTAAAGCATTTGTTTCAGTGTTGTTGTTCCTTAATAGCTTTCTTACCAATTGCAAGAATTGTACCTGGCATTCCTCACTCACTTCCTAAATGTATGAATACAGAGAGAGAAAAAAATTAAGACAAAAATAGAAAGGTTTGTCCTACAAAAAACAAAATGGAAAGAATAGGACAAATGACTGGCTAACTGAGGATCACCAAGCCCCTTAATTAGCTTAAAATTTTAATCCCGTTGTAAATGTGTGTGTTAAGTGTGTACTGTTGTGTATAGAAGGCTGTACAGTGTGAACTATAAAAAAAAAAAAAAAAAAAAAAAAAAAAAAAAAAAAAAGATTGCGTCATGTGTGTGTGAATAATTGAGTAATTGTGTGTATATGTACTGATCGCAAACTGAATCTCGGGCAGGTCTTCTCAGGAGTATACTCTGAGGGCTGTAGTCAAAAAAACTTGACACGGAAAGGAAGGATCTTAGCGATTGACATATGAAAATATGGAAAGGGGACTAAAAGACAAACCCACCCCTCTGGTTTGTATCCTTAATAAAATGTACAAATTTACGTCTCTCCGTCGCTTCTATGGCCTGGTTCGTCTCGAAGTTGTGCGGTCCTCTCCGACCTGACGACCACTCGTGATGTGTGTTTTTAATTTTTTGCAGCAGAAGCAACCCTTTTCAGTGTCATTACTTTTCACCAATTTGTATTTCTTGGTTGCTATAGTCAATGACCAAGTTTTTCTCGGTAAAGTTTTTACTTATTAAAGAAGAAAATTGTAGAAACTTTTTTCTATATTTCTTCTTTCTCTTCCAGTTATCTTTTTCTGCTCATGCTGATTTTTCTTTCTGTTCGGGTCCTTTGGCACTGTCGCCATATTATATAGTGTGACTATGTTTTCTTATCTTCTTTAGAGTCACAACATAATTATTTGTAGAACTTTATAACTTGTATCACTCGATAACAATACAAATACCAGAGGACCAGCTATGCTGTTCCTCCACACTCTGACGTCTTTTTTTGGATTATAGACAGATTTTTGTTATTATCAAATCACTCAGTAAAACTGTAGGTACTAAATATAAAATGACTGAGTATGCAAATCAGTTATAGAAATTACAATGTGGTTTATTTCCCACATACACAAATCAGATACTACATACATCCGTGTCTAGTCAATACTCTTACAGTCAGCTCAACAATGTATACAGTTAAAACAAAAACCAATCTAGTTAATGTAGAAAATTATAACACTTCCATACTTTTTATATTCTTCTTAAAGATATATTGTCCATGCAGTGTCTCTCTTTCAAACATAATCACTGCCACTTGTTATTGACAGGCTGTCCAATACCTAAACAGAAAAGAGATCTGGGGCAGTATTTGATCTCTCACCTGCTAATTATCTGTTTTGGTCATCTGACATCGATACAGGCAGATATGTAGTGTAAATGGTTACACTACAGTAGCAACCCTCACAAAGCAAACAGAAAGCACTGAAATATATTTTATGTACTTACTCTCTGATGATGAGTTGCTAGGCAGTTTGAAACTGGTTATGGTTTAGGAAATACTTCTGTGTGAAAAAAAAAAAAAGTTACTGCCGCAATTTCTGAAAGCTACATACTTACAGTATAAACTATCTTAAAGCACAGTATATTTTGTGTTCAAATATATGTGTTCCATGGGACATTAGTGTACTGATAAATATTGTATAACTGTGTTGCTATGGTTCATGGTGGTTTAACCACTGCTGGTTTCTTTTGAAATGTGAAAACTAGCAGTCCCATTGCCATAGGGGCCACACCTGGCAAAATTTTATGACACAATTTCATCCACTGCTTTGACCCATGACATCATGTTGGAAAACCGGTATTTGTCATCTCGTGGCTAACTAGAAATAATCAATTTTTCATTGATTAATGTTTTTAATTAAATCACAGGGTTCATTAAAATTTTACTGGTAATTTGTAAGAAGCGTTGCAGATCGCAGTTGAGGCCTACTATCAGTACATTTCGAACATGCGAGCTGTGTAATGCCATCATTGCTTGTTCACTCACAATAATTTAAACTGTACTCTTAAGTTCCTGCCTAACCACATCCTTGATACAAATTATGACATCGTCATAAAAAAAATATGAGTACTTTTGTCAATCAAAATAGACATCTGCAGTCCAGCTTGTCAAAAGTACTTTGCGTACTACACACAAGGAAAACTATACAGCTGGTCAGACGATGTCACTGATGGCATTAGCATAACTTCAATAATGTGCTTGTCACTCCCTGCTGACCAGTAAAGTGAATTGGTTTGACCATGTGGATGCATAACGGTTGTTAAAGAATCCCTCTACTCAGTGGAAGTCTTAGAGGTATTTCAGATTCTCCACATTTTCGTCATAAATGCATGCAGCATATTGTCCTGGCTGTAGGTATGTTGTTGATATATCTCCATCACTAATTTTGGCCAGACAAGATGAAGCATCATTTGATACTTTATTAACCTAAATTCTTTTTATTAATTGGCTAAAAGTGTAGATTTTCTCTAGTTATTACTGAAGTATGCCCACCTAGTAACACTTGTTTTGTTCAATTTCATCTTTACTGATGAAAGAAAATGTAATACCATTAATGCTCTCAGTGGAGAATTAATAGGATCTATAGGCTTAAGAGTCTTCCTGTTACCTGGTTGTTGCACTGTTGCTCTTGCTGCTAATCACTTTGTTGTTCCTCCAATCCGTCACATGGTGTCTTGTAGAGAGAGGAGGGGGGAATTCATTCTAATGTCATTCCAAGGTGTCTTTTGACAAAATCTTTGTATTTTGCAATGGGTCAATCATTGAAAAAATAGATATGGGATAACTGAGCAACCCATGCCAGTCACTGATAATACAAAAACTTAGATTCCACTTCCTGCTTTTGGACCAAACAAAAAACAAATGCGTGGGCTGTTGCCTGGTCGTTTTTCCAACGGAAAATGTGAATTGAATCATGAACAATAAATGAATAGTTCAAGTAAAATCCGTTAAAATTAATGTGATCTAAAGGAGAACAAACAAAAAGAACTTTAAAATGCAAACCTTTGATGTTTAGCGATGTAGTGATAAACGAAAGATTCCAAATCTTTGTTTGCTACTACTTCAATAAATTCATCTTGTCATTTGATTGGTGTCAGGTGTGTCCCAATTGGTAGGGATTCATTGCTCGTATACAATATTTTCCTGTAAATAATGCTCTGTAAAATAGCTGTTAACTGCAGGTGCTATAGCTTTTGTCTGGGGACATTTTTCACGACGCTGTAGCAGCATTTTTTACAGCCCACATTGCAAACCGCCTTTTTGAGGATTTCTTCATAATTTTCATTTATAGCTAAACCTCTGAGCAAAGTTTTAACATTCTGGTGATCTCTATAAACACACGCTGCTTGCATTGCAGTTGATCCAACTGTTACACACCATTCTGATCAAAGTTCATGAAACTTTGAGAACCCTACTTCTGGCTCATTTTGATTTCTGTAATGCCTCCCCACTCCATTCCTAGCTGCACTCGTTCATCCCATCTATTGTGTGCATGCTCTACAAACTGTCCTTATTACTATATTGTTTTGTAAAAATGGCCTACAAATATTGCACAGTACTGTGCTGTACAAATAAGACTATAAATTTGCCAGAAAAATTGTTTTTGCTTGTTCCAAACAATGAAAGGATCTGTAATATGTAGTGATATCCTGGGAGAATGGCGTCACGTAATGCAAACATTATCTCGCATAACTACCAGTCAGTCAGTTGCTTTAATTTCGAAACTATGAACATAGTCCATCTTTTCTCACCCCCTCTTTAGTTATGTACAATTGAGGTGAAATTTTACTTCCCGTCCCTGTAATAATGTTGGCTAAGAGTGCTAAGTGATATTCACATGACATTGGCATTAACTAATTGCATGGCACTGCAAATATTTTGTCATTAAATCTTCATTTTACAGCGGCAATTACTTTTACTGAGTGGACAAAGGTTACAAACAACATAAGAGAAGGAACAGTATTATTTATTTACTTCACGGTATGTACAAAACACTAATAAAATCATTCTATGTGATTCAGATTTCTAATATTAACATCTTGTCAAAGAGTAAGTTGTAATATGCGGTTGTTTGCTGACGACGCTGTGGTGTATGGGAGGGTGTCGTCTGTAACTGACTGTAATAGCATACAGGATGACTTAGACAAAATTTCTAGTTGGTGCGAAGATTGGCAGCTAGCTCTCAATGTGGAAAAATGTAAGGTGATGCACATGAGTAGAAGAAACAATCCCATAATGTTCGAATACAGCATTAGTAGTGAGTTTCTTGATGCTGTCGCGTCGTTCAAATATCTAGGCGTAACATTGCAGAGCGATATGAAATGGAATGAGCATGTAAGGACAGTTGTGAGTAGGGCTGACAGCCGACTTCGGTTTATTGGGAGAATTTTGGGAAGATGTACTTCACCTGTAAAGAAGACCGCGTATAAAACGCTTGTACGACCACGTCTTGAGTATTGCTCAAGTGTTTGGGACCCGCAGCAGATCAGTTTAAAGGAAGACATAGAGACGGTTCAGAGACGAGCAGCTAGATTTGTTACCGGTAGGTTCGACCAATGCGCGAGTGTCACGGAAATGCTCCGGCAACTCAATTGGGGATCGCTGGAAGAAAGACGACGTTCTTTTCGTGAATTTCTGTTGAGTAAATTTAGAGGGCCGGAATTTGAAGCTGAGTGTAGTACGATCTTGCTGCCGCCTACTTACATTTCGCGTTAAGATCACAAAGACAAGATAAGAGAAATTAGGGCTCGTACGGAGGCATATAGGCATTCTTTTTTTCCTCGTTCAATTTGGGAGTGGAATAGGAAAGGAAATGCCTAGTAGTGGTAAAGTGTACCCTCCGCCACGCACCTTACAGTGAATTGCGGAGTATGTATGTAGATTTTCTGCCGCGTTGTTTTTGCTGCCAACGTAATTCCAAGAGGCTGCCAGGACGAGTAAAATTTTACCTGAAATTGACATGCTTTGGATACGCAAAGTGTGCATTGCCAACTTATGGGTGATAAGGAAGCACCGCTGCCCATATTCTAGACTTTTATCCTATATTGTATAACTATACATATGGCATTTTGCTTTATTTCACAGGTTTTGGTTACAACTTGCTACCAGGATCAGAGAAAGTAGAAATGAAATTCCCTTAACTGTATGTTTTATTGTGTAATTTGATGACCACAACTATTACCTTTAAAATATATGCATGTTTTACTTACAATGCAGTTTTCAAATTTCTTATTTTCAACACTTAAAAGTCTGGATTGTTTTTAAAGAAAGCAGATACCATCACTGCATAAATTTTTGGAATGTTTCCACTATCTGGCTTCACACAGCTCTTTTCCATTCTTACGCATAAATTGTAAATGCGATTTACATCGCAAGAAAACTAAACTGGCCACAGAGAAAGTAAGGAAAAATCTGGTAACATTCTCTAACTCTGCTATAATACATTTATAACTTCAGTTTCCATAATGTAATGTTACATTACCAGAGCTTCAGCCAATAATAGAATGTTTTGATCACATGATCTAATCTTGAAATTTAATGATTTTTTAAGCTTTAAATAAATAAAAATAACAGGTGGGAATAAGGACCAAAAATACTGTTTGTATGTTAGGATCATTCAAAATAACAATTTGAACCAAATTTTTCACATAATAAAGTAGCCTATTGCGAACAAAGTCTTATCATTCTTCATGTTCACTGGTTTGTCTAATTTACAGGAAGAAAAATAAATTATAAGAGTTAAAGTCCCTTGATCCTCTGCCTTACACCGAGACTTGTCGAAAACACACTCATCTTTATTCTTTAGTAGTGGTATCTACCGTTCCCCCTGTTACGTCTTTACTCCATCTTTCCTGCACCCACATGCTACTCTGGGTGCTTTCCCTACTATCCAGCTGGAGAGATGTCCCCACTTTGGTGTTTGCTGGTGATTAAGCCCTCCCTTTGGAATCTCGTCATTACATTTCCCAGATTGGAGGTAACTCGTTCTCTCTCTGACCCCTGCACTACATAAAAGATGGAGGAGGAGGAGAACAAGAAGAAGAAGAAGAAGAAGAAGATGTAGCCTCTGAACAAGGCTTACCCGGTGCCCTGGAGCCTCCAACTCAGCCCTGTAACTGGAGTCTGAGCTCCAGCTTATGGATCTTGTTCCTTTCTTGTCAGTAATGCTTAGTGACCCATTGGGGTAGTTTGCTTAACACATTCACCTGTAATTGGAATCCCAATTTTGTACTTATGCAGTGAAATTGTACTGGATATAAGCATCATCTTCTAGAGTTAGAATGCCTCATTTCCTTTCACTCCCCAACTTCTCATTTTGCAGGAATTCCATTTTACTGGTGCTCATTCACCAACCATTATTGAGCTACATACTTTCTGTCGGAACCTAGTTGGCCCCATGAAGGCTTGTGGTGGTGTTTACACACTGATCTATATTGATAATTTTAGCACCTGGATATCTCCATACTACATTGGAAGTACTTTCCTCTTGGTTCACTTGGACCCTACGGTCACACTTTGTAATCACTATCTTCCAACAGGCTACCTACACCTTCTACCCTAACTGACCTCCCTACTTGCATCTTAGGGACTTGAATGCCAATTGCCTCTTGTGAAACAGTGCATGCCCTTTTAGCCAGTGCTTCATTATTACACTCTGATCTGCACCTTCTTAATGATAGTTCCTGGACCTATTTTAGTGTTACTCATGGCAGTTTCTGTGCCTTGATATTTTGCTCACGTCATCCCACTTCCCCTCCCCTCCCCTCCCCTCCCCTCCCCTCCCCTCCCCTCCCCTCCTCCTTTTGTGATACTGGTCGCTGCATGACTATTTTAGCAATTATGGTTACTTCCCATTGATTCTTTCATACTCTACCTGTCGCCCAATGGACAGACTACCTCATTGGGCTTTTCTTAATGCTGATTGGCCACTATTTACATCCCCTATTGTTTTCACCACCTCCTTGTCTGGCTCTACTGACGAAATCAACCATGATACATCTGATATGTTTACTCAAGCCTCAAGTGTCACCATCCCCTGATTAACAGGCCTCCTGACCACCAGCCAGCAGTTACACGGTGAAGCTCAGCCATTGCTGTGATCACCTACAAGCCTTGCAACATCTTGAGTGGGGTCTGTCACCAACCAGCCTCATTACTTTTAAATCCATTCACTCTAAAACACATTACTTAATCAAGCAGATAAGAAGAGGTTGTGTTTTGCCTCCTCATGGAGTTCTTCTATTGTCACAAATCTGGGCTATGCTCTACGCATTGCAAGTCTTCTGCCGCCTTCCCACCCACCCATCCGGCCCTGTCCTTCAGTGTGGCCTCTGTACACATGCTACAGATTATTGCAGAACTCTTGCAAATCATTTTGTAGTGGCATGTGCAACAGCCTCATATCCTGCCTTCTTTCTTCGCCAGAAACAGATGGCTGCATCCTCCCACTTCCATTTTCATCTCACTAGGTTGAACCTTGCAATGAACCTTTTACTTATTGGAAACCACTACTGGCCTTTTCTCCTCCCATTATTCAGCCTCTTACCCCAATATTCTGAAAACTGCTTGAAAGAAGAGTTACTTGCGAGTTAATAGTGGATTCTCAAATTTCATGGCTTTTTGTCACCTTATCAGTGTGGATTCCAGGCGGGACATCTAAAACTGAGCATTTACTCGGGTTAAAAGTAGCACTCCAACAGGCCTTCTCTAAATGCCTGTACCTTGTTGTAGTCTTTGTTGATCTACATAAGGCCACCACTTGGCACCAATATATTTTACATACAGTGGACAGTGTCCTAGATTACCATGCAGAGGGCCTGGGTTTGATTCCCGGTCGAGTTGGAGATTTTCTCTACTCGGGGACTGGGTGTTGTGTTGTCCTCATAATCATTCCATCATCAGTCGCCAATGTGACGTCACCTAAAGACTTGCACCAGGCAGGCCAAACATGATCCCACCTTGGGTCTAACGGTCAGAAATGCCACACGAAATCATCATCATTTATTGGTTGTAGCAAAATGCCAGTACCGAATTAGCATCTAGTGGGCTTGTTTGTTTTTGGATGAATCATTCTGGCATAGTTTGTAGGTGGAAGAGTCAGACAGTAGAGGCCTTCTGTCAGGTAGTTACTGCCATTCATAACAACAGTCGAACCTTTGGTCTGCAGGGATAATGATAAGATGAGGCTACTTTTTGAAGTTGTATATGGCTGGCCTTTCTTATGCTGAGAGGTTGTCCTTCAGAAGAAATCTGAGGGAACGATGACGAGGAGAAGTTTGAGCAGAGGAATATGTGAAAGGAGTCCAGGGGTGGCAAGGTGAGCGTGAAGTGGGATCACGGTTGGATAGTGGTATATATTGGGCGAGGCAGGGTTCACAGACAGAGTTAGATTGGCTTTGCTTGGAGGGATAAGTGGCAAAGAAGTGTTTCCATTGCAGCTGTGCACATTGTGCTCGATTTTAAGAGCTGCTTCACACCTCAGTCTAGCTGGAACTTCCCTTCAACACTAGCTTTTCTGAACTGTACAGATAGTTAAAATTAGAACACATTCTCTGATCATTAAATTATCATGGTTGGGTAACCTAAAGTCCCCATTCCCTCTACCTTACACCTTCTTCCAAATTATGTCTCTCACCCTCATAGTTTGCTGCTATTTCCTCTCTCTCTGCTTCTCCCCTTTTGCTTCCCCCCCCCCCCCCCCTTTCCCTCTCTATCCCCTGCTTGCTTCTGTTCAAAAGCTGCATTTCACATTCTTAGTCCCGGCATGCTCCATTGATCTCTCTACCCCCACCTTGCCTTACATCCTTCCCCTTCCCTACCCCTACCCCTACCCTACCCTACCCTACCTTACCCCTACCCCCCTACCCCCCTAACCCCAACCCCCAGCAACAACCCCCTTCCTCATCCCAAACTACACTCATAATTGCGCATTGTGAAGGGGCTGTAACCGTAAGCTTTTGTATGTAAGGGAGATTGTATGTGCCTGTGTGAAACTCACCAGTTGTCTTTACAATGAACTATAAGCTATCCCCATAATACTTGACTTGTAATTTGCCCATTGTTGATTTTGAAAAGAAATTACAATTTGTTTTTTGTTTTGGCCAGTTTTAGCTAAAATTCTGGATCATTTTTGTTTCAGGATTTTCCAATGGCAGTGGTAGGAACTGCTGGCCGAGGACTCATAGTGTACCAGTTGGAGGGCAAACCACAAGAGTATAAACGTATTGAATCCCCCCTCAAATATCAGCATCGTTGTGTAGCGATTTTCCGTGACAAGAAGAAGTCTCCTACAGGTGAGTAAAGCTATGAGATTGTTAGTATAACCTTTTGTCCAGATAAATGAAGTTAAAAACATACCTTCCATGTGAAAGAAGTTTTATCTAAATGCCGATTTTTTGTGATGGTAGCACACTGAAAAAGGTAAACATTTTGTTTAGCATAGCCTACATAGTAAAAACCTAAGTTTATTACTATTCATTATTTAAGATGATATGGTTAATACTGTTAGCTGCTTTCTCATTTTAAAGTTCAAGAATTATGGTCATGTCCATTGTGTAGCTCACATTGTGCTTGTTATTGTTATTATTATTATTATTATTATTATTATTATTATTATTTATGAAAAGTAAAGAAATACATGCACAAAACTTAGCTTTCCCAACCTAAGGTTGCTTCTTCGGAAGGAGAGGGAAAAGGAAAGGATGAGGGTTTTAAGGAACTGGATAAGGAGTCATTCCAATTCTGGGAGAGGAAAGACTTCCCTTAGGGGGAAAAGGATAGGTAAACACACACACACACACACACACACACACACACACACACACACACACACACACTCTCTCTCTCTCTCTCTCTCTCTCTCTCTCTCTCTCTCTCTCTCTCTCTCTCACCCATATACATATGCGCAAACACACACACACACACCAAGGCAGACATGTGTAAAAAGCAAAGAAGTTGGACTGATATGCCAGTCAAGCAGATGCTCTGTCTAGAGATCAGAGGCAAAGATGTTGAATGGTGGCTGGGAATTTGAAATTACCGGAGGTTGAGACCAGGTGGGAAATGGGAAGAGAAATTATGTTGAAGGGCAAGTTCCCATCTCCGGAGTTCTGAAAGGTTGGTGTCAGTGGGAAGTATCCATATAACCCAGATGGTGTAACACTGTGACAAGGTGTGCTGGCTGTGCACCAAGGCATGCTTAGCCACAGGGTGATCCTCATTACCAACAAACACTGTCTGTCTGTGCCCATTCATGTGAATGGACATTTTGTTGTGGTCATTCCACATAGAAGGCTTCACAGTGCACGCATGTCAGCTGCTAAATCACGTGGGTGCTGTTGCAAGTGGCTCTGTCCTTAATTATGTACACCTTCCGGGTTACAGGAGTGGAATAAGAGGTGTTCCAGTCCTGTAACCTGGAAGGTGTACACAATTAAGGGCAGAACCACTCTTGACAGTACCCACGTGATTTACCAGCTGACATGCCTCCTGTGAAGCCTTCTATGTGGGAATGAACAGCAACAAACTGTCCATTCGCATGAACGGACACAGACAGACAGTGTTTGTTGGTAATGAAAATCACCCTGTGGCGAAGCATGCCTTGGTGCACAACCAGAACATCTTGGAACAGTGTTACATCATCCGGGTGATAGGGATACTTCCCACTGACACCAACATTTCAGAACTCTGGAGATGGGAACTTGCCCTTCAACATATTCTCTCTTCCCATTGCGCACCAGGACTGAACCTTCGTTAGTTTGAAATTCCCACCCAAGATTCTACAACATCTTTCCCTCCAATCTCTGGACAGAGCCTCTGCATCAACTGGCATCTCAGTCCAACCTCTTTGCATTTTGTATATGTCTGCCTTGGTGTGTGTGCATGTATATGTGTTTGGGTGGGTGTGTTTGTGTGCCTATTCTCCACCCCCCCCCCCCCCCCCCCCAAGGTAATTCTTTCCTCTCCCAGCATTGGAATGACTCCTTACCCACTCCCTTAAAACCCTCAACCTTTCCTTTTCCCTCTTCTTCCCTGCTCCTTCCAAAGAAGCAAAATTAGGTTGTGAAAGCTCAGTTTTGTTTGTTTGTTTGTTTGTGTGTGTGTGTGTGTGTGTGTGTGTGTGTGTGTGTGTGTGTGTGTGTGGTTTTTATTTTTGAGTTGGTTGGTTGACTGTGATAATTATTTTTTATTATAATGACATAGTGCACCTATGCACTGTAAATTGTTATATAACAACTGATTAACATTACAAGATTATGGCCTTGTAAAATATTTTATTTGACCAGATGATGCTGACATAGTTCAGCGAAACCGGTCGTCGTAAATAAAAATTGATGATCAGCGATCTTGGCTTTTTTATATCTTTCTACGTTTGTATTTTTATTTGTGTAACAATGAACCAGTGCCTTTTCGCCTAGTAGGTCCAACTTTCTTTACTTTTTATAAATATTTTTCTGAACAAGACTGTTTTCCTCTATATTATTATTATTATTATTAATGTAGAATACGTAACAACTTGCCGTAAAGTGTCTCGCTGATCTGCTGACTGACATGAAAATAGAGAATCACATTAACACAACTTAAATTTTTGGCCATGGTGTTCATCAGAAAAAGACACACATACATTCACGCAATCACTCGGACAACTATACACACACACAACTATCATGTCCGGCCACTCCAGTGGCACAAGCTAGACTGTGAGTGAGGTGGGGAGTGGAGGGGAAGGATGCTGGGTAAAGGTGGGGATGGAAAGTTCCGCATTGCATGATGTAATTTAAAGTCTCTGATAGGAAGGAATTTGAATTGCAGCAATGAATACAGTGAAGGGAAGGGGCGGGAAAGTATAAAAAGGGGGGGGGGGGGGTAGAGGAGTGTAGGTAGGGAATGGGGGGATTTGAAATGATGAGAATAACAATGAAAAATAAAGTTAGGAAAAATGGGAAAAAATAATGTTGTTTATTTGTTATTTAGTTCGTTATTTTGGGTCATTTATAGGATGCGATTCCACCTGTCAGCTTTGACCCGCGACGTTATCGCAGTGCGGCAGTTTTAAGGTGCATGCGCGTTTGTGGAAGGCTTGAGTAATCATGTGGTGGCTGAGTTAAAGATGATAGTTTGTTTACTAACAGAACACTTAAAATATTGATCTGTAACTTCCCTCTGATGGTAAGGTATATGTTAGTTTAGAGAGTTTTTTTTCCCCACATGTGAACGCCGAAGGCGTGAATTCTTGGGCTGAGGCCTATGATCGATTGTACATTCTGTTATCTGTAACTTTCGAGGAAAACTACAGTCGATTTCTACAGTTTATTTATTATTTACAATATCGAAGTATTAAGATAGTCCATATACGAATTTTCCGACATGTTGATGACATCATGGATGAAAGCAGACAGGTGGAATCGGATTGTAAAATATTGCCCTCCCCCCCCCCATTTTTTTTTCCTTTTTCTTTTAAGCCATTCAATGGCATTGTCTGTGATTTCATGAATATCCTCGAGTTCACCATGAAAACCATGCACAGTGCACTCCATCAGGTGGTACATTCATTGGATGTGTCCACACTGACGGTCATTTGAAAAGCCCCATGTCATGCACCTCCCGATGCCCATCCTCACATGGTTTAAGGTCGTCCGTAGCCGTCTCAAAAGATGAAAGCCCTCTACTGGTATGTTTGGATCAGCAACCAGGCATCTTTTCTTCACAGTGCTTCTACTCCATGACATTCTCCATTCCTTTTCTGGATGATAGGAAAACACCTCTTCACCTGTTGACCTTGACTTCAAGTGGTGCACACATAGTACCCTCCAGCACCCAGCACACTTTGAGATGGCTTCCGGAATATGAATGTAGATGTAGATGACATGTTTATCGGTCCCCCATGTGTAGGAAATATTATATATGTACCAGGTGACGTTTCAGAGGGTAATTAGATAACATGTGCAAAATAGTGTGCCAGACAGTCAAACTTTCAGCACAGTCTATGAAAGACTCTCATCCGGAAAGAATTATGGGTGCTGCATTTACAGCTCAGCAGTTCCTTCCGCCGAGAAACTTTTAGACCCAGCTCATCATTACGGCCTGTCGTAAGTACTGGTGTCTTGTTCTGGACCTATTGACAGTCTCCTTGCCAAAGTAAGGATCTTTCTTCTTAATATTACGCGATACCATTTCCTGATTTATAATGCAGTCACCATTAGACACACTAATCACCCTCCCATGTACCACACCCTTTTTGTATACATGGGATATCAGCCTACTGGTACCCAGATCAACTGAAATATGTTATCATTAAACCTTTGCATAAAAAAAAAAAAAAAAAAAAAAAAAAAAAAAAGAGGATACGTCCGCACCATCTCACTTCTGACAGCTTTATCAAAATGTTTCAAAAAGTTACGTATTCTCGAGTTGTTTCACATATTAGTAAAAATAAATTTCTAACAAAATGTCAGTTTGGTTTTCAAAAAAGCTTTTCAACTGAAAGTGCTATATATACCTTCACTGATGAAATATTCAATGCTTTGAATAACCGGAAATCACCAGTTGGGATTTGTTGTGATCTCTCAAAAGCTTTTGATTGTGTAAATCATGGGATTCTTCTAGATAAGCTTAAGTAGTGTGGTATGAGTGGGACAGTGCACAAATGGTTTAAATCATACTTAACTGGGAGAGTGCAGAAAGTTGAAATGAGCAGTTCACATGGTATAGATGAAACAAGTAATTCCTCTAACTGGGGAGTTATCAAAAATGGGGTCCCCCACAAGATTCGATCTTGGGTCTTTTGCTGTTCTCTCTCTCTCTGTCTGTCTCTCTCTCTCTCTCTCTCTCTCTCTCTCTCTCTCTCTCTCTCTCTCTCTCTCTCTCTCTCTCTCTCTATATATATATATATATATATATATATATATATATATATATATATAAATAAAAATAGAAAAGAGATGACTTACCAAAAGGACCGGCTCGTCGAGAGAAACAAATAAAAAACAAATAAAATCACACACAAACACACATACAAGCTTTTGCCACCACTGGCAGCTTCTTCAGGAAAAAGAGGGAAAAAGGGGAGGAAAAGGGAAGGATATGGGTTTTAAGGAAGTGGAAAAGGAGTCATTCCAATCCCAGGAGTGGAAGGACTTACCTTAGGGGACAAAGAGGAAGGTAAACAAATACACACACACACTCAGACATATCGAAACGCAAACACACCTAGACCTAGGTGTGTTTGCGTTTCGATATGTCTGAGTGTGTGTGTGTATTTGTTTACCTTCCTCTTTGTCCCCTAAGGTAAGTCCTTCCACTCCTGGGATTGGAATGACTCCTTTTCCACTTCCTTAAAACCCATATCCTTCCCTTTTCCTCCCCTTTTTCCCTCTTTTTCCTGAAGAAGCTGCCAGTGGTGGCAAAAGCTTGTATGTGTGTTTGTGTGTGATTTTATTTGTTTTTTATTTGTTTCTCTCGACGAGCCGGTCCTTTTGGTAAGTCATCTCTTTTCTATTTTTATTTTTGTTTATCCCACCGGGAAAGTTTCCCTCTATAATTTATATATATATATATATATATATATATATATATATATATCCTTTTTGTCCCCTAAGGTAAGTCCTTCCACTCCTGGGATTGGAATGGCTCCTTTTCCACTTCCTTAAAACCCGTATCCTTCCCTTTCTCCTCTCCTTCCTCCCTCTTTTTCCCGAAGAAGCCACCACTGGTGGCGAAAGCTCGAATGGTTGTGTGTTTTTGTGTGTGTTTAGTGTTCCTATCGACCAGCCTGTACTTTAGGTAAGTCAAAAATCTTTATTGATGAAACGAAAATTATAGAGGGAAACTTTCCCGGTGGGATAAACAAAAATAAAAATAGAAAACAGATGACTTACCAAAAGGACCGGCTCGTCGATAGAAACAAATAAAATAAATAAAATCACACACACACATACAAGCTTTCGCAGCCTAGCTGCTTCGTCAGGTAGAAGGGAAGGAGAGGGAAAAGGAAATGATGAGGGTTTCAAGGGAGTTGTGTCTGCCTAAGTGTGCTTGCGTCTGTGTAAATGTGTGGGTGTGTGTGTTTTTGTTTACCCTCTTTTTTTCCCCCCAAGGTAAGTCTTTCCTGTCCCGGGATTGGAATGACTCCTTATCCACTCCCTTGAAACCCTCATCATTTCCTTTTCCCTCTCCTTCCCTTCTACCTGACGAAGCAGCTAGGCTGCGAAAGCTTGTATGTGTGTGTGTGATTTTATTTATTTTATTTGTTTCTATCGACGAGCCGGTCCTTTTGGTAAGTCATCTGTTTTTTATATATATATATATATAATGACTTGCCATTCTATATTCATGGAGATGCTAAGCTAGTACTTTTTGCTGATGATACAAGTATCGCTATCACACGTGACAAACAGGAATTAACTGATGAAATTGAAAATAATATCTTTCAGAAAGTTATTAAATGGTTCTCTACAAATGGACTCTCATTAAACTTTGATAAAACCCAGTATATACAGTTTCATACAGTAAATGACATGACACCATTAATAAATTTAGACTTTGAACATAAATCTGTGGCTAAGGTAGAATATTCAAAATTTTTAGGTGTTTGCATTGACAAGGGACTGAATTGGAAAAAACATTTTGAAGATCTCCTGAAATGTTTTTCAGCTACTTATGCTATCAGAGTCATTGCAGAATTTGGTGATGTACATCTCAGTAAATTAGCTTACTATGCCAATTTTCATTCATTGCTTTCATATGGCATCATATTCTGGGGCAATTCAAAAGTATTCATTGCGCAAAAGCATGTAATCAGAATAATTGCTGGAGTCCACCCAAGAGAATCCTGCAGATGTTTATTTAGGGATCTAGGGATCTTCACTGTAGCTTCACAATATATATACTCACTCATGAAATTTGTTATTAACAATCCAACCCAATTCAAAAGTAATAGCATTGTGCATAACTACAACACTAGGAGAAAGGATGATATTCACTATTCAAGGTTAAATCTAAGTTTAGCTCAGAGAGGGCTGAATGATGCTGCCACAAAAGCCACTGATCCAGTTCCGGAAAGTATTCGGTGACAAGAGGGACACTTTTGGGGTTCTGCAGTGAAACGTTCTCAGTTTGGGGGGATGAGGAAGTGGCCCTGGTAATTTGCTTCTGTACCAGATCAGGAGGGTGGCTGCGGGATGTGAAGGCTGTTATCAGGTTATTTGTGTAATGGGTCAGGGATTCAGTACTGGAGCAGACTCGTTTGCCATGAAGACCTAAGCTGTAAGGAAGGGACCATTTGATATGGAATGGATGGCAACTGTCATTAAGGTACTGTTGTTTGTTAGTGGGTTTGATGTGGATCCTTGGACAGAGCCTCTGGATCGACTGGCATCTCTGTCCAATTTCTTTGCTTTTTACATATGTCTGCCTTGGTGTGTGTGCACATTTATAGGTGTATTGGTGAGTGTGTATGTGTTTGTTTACCTATCTTTTTTTTTCCCCCAAGGTAAGTCTTTCCTCTCCCGGGATTGGAATGACTCCTCACCCACTCCCTTAAAACCCACATCCTTTCCTTTTCCCTCTTCTTCCCTGTTCTTTTTCTGAAGAAGCAACCCAGGGTTGCGAAAGCTAAGCATTACTGTTTGTGTGTGTGTGTGTGTGTGTGTGTGTGTGTGTGTGTGTGTGTGTGTTTTATTTGTGTTTCTATCTAAGTTCCTGTGCTTTTTCACCTGATATGTAAACCACATCTCTTTTTAAAAAATCATCATTATTATAAATTCTTTCATTAATAATTAATGATATATTCCATGAAAACATACTAGAAAATAATTTTCAAGTCATAAATTAAATAAAAATTGTCAACGATGTTCTTGTATGAAGAAACTGACATACGAGGTTGCAGTTTAACACCATCTATATGTTGTATGAAGGGTGTTTGAAATGTCTGTGCAAAGTGTGACAGATGGCACAAGTGGCGCATATCGAGGTCATGTTTAGTTAGTAGCATCTTTGGAAAGAAAGCATACCGAGTTTCAGCCATATTGGTCTATTTCTGTGTGTTTGGCATTTGTGTGAATCAAGGAAGTAGTGTTTGTCAAAGAATGGACAAAAAAGAATTTTGTGTGGTGATTAAACATTACTTTGTGAAAGACAAAACATCTCATGGAAAATAAAGAGAAGCTTGATAAACATTATGGTGACTGCACCTTTAATTACAACAGTTTAAAAGTGGTTTCAAAATTTTCGGAGTGGCTATATGGACACAAGTGACACTGAACATTCTGGACACCCTGTGGAGGTTATGACTCCAGAAACCATTGATAAAATCCATGATATGGTGATGGATGACAGAAGAGTTATAGGGCACTACTGTGGGCATCTTGAATAATATTTTGCATAAACATTTGGACATGAGAAAGCTATCTGCAAGATGGGTGCCACAATTGTGCACGCTTGACCAAAAACGGAATCATATGAAGTGTTGCAGCTGTTCAGGAAGAATCTGCAGGACTTTTAAGTGTCTTTTTGTCACTGTGGGTGAAACGGGGATACATTACTATAATCCTGAGACCAAAGAATGATGTAAACAATGGATTACCAAGGGAGAATCTGCACCACAAAAGAAGACTGGTCCTTTGGCCAGAAAGGTTATAGCGACAGTCTTTTGGGATTTGCAAGGGACAATCCTTGTCAACTATCTCAAACAGGGTAACATTGTTACAGGCGCATATTATACATCGTTATTGGACTGTTTGATAACCGAGCTGCAAGAAAAATGCTGGCAACTGACCTACAAAAAAGTCCTTTTCCATCACAACAATACACCAGCACACACCTCAGCAGCTGTGGTCGCAAAATTATTGGAAATAGGATACCACCTCGTTTCTTATCTCCCCCCACCCCCCATTCTCCATACTTGGCTCCCTCGGACTACTATTTGTTCCCCAATTTGAAGAAATGACTGGCAGGACAAAGATTTCATTCAGATGAGGAGGTGATGGCAGAAAGTATTAGCTAATTTGCAGGCTTGGACAATTCCTATTATTCGGAAGTGATCAACAAATTAGAACAGCATTGGATGAAGTGTATAAGTCTAAAAGAAGACTATGTCGAAAAATAAAAATGGTTTTCCCCAAATACATTAGTAGTTTTTATTTTTGCATGGACTTCTCAAAGCCCTTCGTATATTTAATGACTTCAAAACGTGTTTCTAAAGATTAAAGCTTTACTTTCAAAACACTGATTCTTGTGTTCTTACACTGTAAACAGGTAGTTGAGTCAACATTTTAACATTGAATAATGGAATCTCCATGTCGGATTTCAACAATATAACGAGCACAGTTTACAACTCGTCACAGACATAATGAAGAGCTGCAACAGTCACATAAAAAAGACACATGCATATAACACTTAAGCTATCGGCCATGGCCTCTTTCGGAATAAAGAACATCTACGCAATCAGACAAGCACACTTCACAGCTCCATAACTGTCATCTCCAGCTGCCACACTCCAAATCATGCTCTGCAGTGAGGAAATAGGGAATGGGAGGAGGGGATAGGAAGGTTGCATCACAGTGGTGGGGATGGATTCAGCACAGCCTTGTGGAGCATGTACAGCCGGCTGCGGTGGCCAAGCGGTCTGCAGCGCACCAGTCACGGTCTGCACGGCCACTACGCTCGGGGCTTCGAATCCCCCCTTGGGCATGGATATTTGTGCTGTTCTTAGTATTAGCTAGTTCATAAGTAGTTTATAATTTTAGGGACTGATGACCCCAGAGAGAGAGAGAGAGAGAGAGAGAGAGAGAGAGAGAGAGAGAGTGTACACATGTGTGTGCATGCGCGCGCGCGCACACACACGCACACGCGCGCACACGCGCGCACACACACACACACACACACACACACACACACACACACACACACACACACACACACACAAAACACGAAATAGGAGAGGTGTAGGATGGAGGAGATAACTGTTGGGTGTAGAAAAAAGGGAGTTAAGTTGAGGTCTGGATAATTTCAGGATCACAGAATATACTGCAAGGATAACTTCCATTTGTGCAGTCTAGAAAAACTGGTGGTGGGTGGGAGGATCCATATTCGCAAGTGTGTCCTCATATCCATTCTTGATTAAATAAAGAAAGGGGGGGGGAGATCAATTACCTGCCTGCTGAAGCCAGGAAGTAAGACTATAATGCTTATCCATATAACATTTTTGGTGTCATATCTGTACATGTCTCTCTCTCTGTTATTACCTGTTAGAGAGAGAGAGAGATGTTTTTATGTAATGTGATTGTGTTGTCACAAGTTGTTGTGAACTTTGAATCGTTTAGTTTATTTGGTAATTACATAATTTCCGCCTCAGTTTTCAAGGAGATTATGTTGTGTCTTCAGTATCTCGTATAACTTTTCAGAGCAAAAAACTGATTATTTTAGTTCACACTATCTTAATTTTTGTGATTTGTGGTTAAGATGCCATGTGTTGAAGACAGGATGAAAGCTGTAAAGTATTGGGTTAAACACTATAGAACATGGTTTCATTTGTATAAAGTAAACATTTTCTTAGTACTGAGGTTTTTGCTCGTTCTTACTGTCTCTCCCATTGTTTGATCCTTATGTTATTTTATTTATATTATTATTATTATTATTATTATTTAAATCTCCAATTGGATCATTTTCTATTGCTTTCTTTTGCCAGAAACCAGAGTGCCATTTTGTCAATGTAGTGTGCATGTTAACCATTTGTTAAAGTGTATGCCTGCTACTCCTTAGCGATTTCAATAAAGTTTCATCAGATATTTGTGTACTTTGGAAACTATTTTCTTTATAATGGCAATTAAATTGCAGGGTATGCTTTGGGCAGTGTGGAAGGCCGTGTAGCCATCCAGTATGTAAACTCAACTACAACAAAAGATAATTTTACATTCAAATGTCATCGTTCGAATGGTGCACCTAATGGCTACCAAGACATCTATGCGGTAAGTACCACATCATCACTGATAATCTCGATGAATCCCTTCTTTAATGCTTTGTGCTGTGCAGTGAGGAACCAGTGACTGAGAACTGAGTGTGTTGTGTTGCGGACTTGTGTGTTATTTTGTTGTGAACAACGAAACCGAAAGGAGGTGTGGTTTTAGGTGTACAGGCTGTAGGATTTGTACAAGAACTCCCACATTCTTATTCTTCTCCTTCTCTTCTTACAGCCCTGAGTGGGCCTTGGCCTCCCCAACAGTTTTCTTCCACATCTCTGTCCTCAGCTTTTCTCTTCCATTATCAGATGCCCATTTTGGTAAGATCAGATAGCACATTGTCCACTCATCTAGCTCTTGTCTGCCTTTCCTTCTGGTGGAATACAATCTGTCATTCATTATTCATTTGGGCATTCTGTCTTTATTGGTCCTTTCCATATATCCTAAACAATGTCTTCTTTGAGATTTAATAAATTTTACTATATCTTTCCCTTGTATAAGTTCTTGTATTTCATGGTTGTATTTCAGTCTCCAACCTACTGCCTCTCTCATGGGCCTGTAGATTTTTCAGAAGATTTTCCTTTCAAATGCCCTTAGGTTGTTAATAACTGTTTCCATCATTGTCCACACTTCAGATTCATATATAACAAAAGGCCACAGGAATCTGTCAGTATGGAAACCAACCTCACACCCGCAGAAATAAATGAAATCCACCATCTAAAAACTAATCCCGACCTCATGATCGTATGTTCTGACAAAGGCTCCATCACTGTGGTTTTAGACTGGAACAACTACATTGCTATCAGATTGTTCCACCTACATATCCTGCCACAATGATTCCATTCCAAAAATCCAACAGGGTCCTCCAGTCCACCCTCAAATCCTTAGGCCCATCTTAGGACCTCTCACCCGAGTCTATTTCTCTCCTCACCTATCCTACACCACACAACCCAATCTTTTCTACCTCTCCCTAAAGTCTACAAAGCCAAATACCCTGGACATACCATTGTGGCCTGTTAAGGCAAACCCACTGAGAAAATATTTGGTTTTGTGGACCAACACCTATCTGTTTCAAACAACCTACCCTCCTTTATAAAAGGCACCAACCTTATCCTCCACAGACTCTCCATAGTCCCTGTTCCTTTACCACCTGGTACCATGCTTGTCACGATTGATGCCACCTCCCTCTACCCTAATATCCCCACTGCTCATGGCCTTTATGCTGTTGAACACTATCTTTCATAACACTTGACTTACTCCCAACTTACAACCTCCTTCCTCGTCATCACGAACAACTACATTGTCTCCTTTGAAGGCATCACCAACAAACAAATTGGTGGTAATGCTATGGAGACTCATATGGCACTTTCATGTACTAACATGTTCATGCGCCGTCTAGAGGAATCCTAACTACCCAGAATCCCAAACTCCTTATCCTCTAAAGCTTCAACTCCTCCTCATCCTCTAAAGCTTCAACTCCTCCTCCCTCATTCACTTCACCTAGTCCTGCTCAACCCAACAAGCCACTTGTTGACCTCCACCTCAAGGATGGCCTTATCACTACCTCTGTCCACATCAAACCTATCAACCATCAACAATACCTCAATTTCAACAGCTGCCACCAATTCCATGCCAAAATGGCCCTTCCAGTCAGCCTTAACCACTCGCAATTATTGCATCTGTAGTGATATGCAGTTCCTCTCCAAAAGTGCCAAACACCTTACTGAGGCCTTCACTAACCGTAATTACATTTCCAACCTTGTCCAGAAACAGAACTCACATGTGCAGTTTGTCCAGTCACGTACAATCTCCCTCACGTGCACCCTCTGGCCACAAAGGAACACCCTTCTTGTGACTCCAGGACTGGAGCAGTTAAACCTCATTCTCCATTGGTGTTTAGACTGCCTTTCAACCTGTCCCAAAATCAGAAATACCCTATCCAATATCCTTCCCCCACGCCGACCCACAGCCCCCACCCCCTACAGTGGTAAAGAAGAAGTGCTTATGTGCTCTCTTTTTCTGACAAAGGCTGTAACAAAATATTAAAACTTTATAATTATGACAGTGCAAGTATGATAGTCTTTCTTTATGCCTGTCTACGTCTCAGCGATCACATTTACGGCGATTCGAAAAAATTGTTTTTATAGATTCACGCAATTACTCAAACAACTACACACACACACACACACACACACACACACACACACACACACACACACACACACACAACTATCATGTCCGGCCACTCCAGCAACACAAGCTAGATTGTGAGTGAGGTAGGGAGTGAAGGGGGGGGGGGGGAGGATGTCAGGTGAAGGTGGCGATGGAATGAATGTAGGCTATATTCGACACATCTTTTACAAATACCGGTTTCTCGTAAATTATGGATTTAAATTTTTCTTGTTGTGCCTGTGTCTACAATGAATTCAAAGATGTATCCAGTTTTTCAGTTGCACAATATGAATGTGTTGTTTCCATATTTACTTTATTTTGAAGAAATGACCTGTTTAAAAAAAATCGCACTGACGTGTTTTACAGCCCACTTAAGATTTGTAGTTTTATAAGTTTTTGCAAACATTTTGGACCAAAATAATAATCTAAATAATAATAAATTATTTAATAAGTGTCTGAAACCCTTTTAGGGAAAAAAAATTTAAGTAGTGACGGATTTCGAACCACCGATCTCTTGCGTGACAGTCCAGCACCTTGCCCACTACGCTACGACTACGAATCGAAACAATAATTCTTTAATCTCGTACTATTCATGGCCTTTGTTAACTGATGTTAATATGGCATTTGTAGACATTAGATTATCATTTATTGTAAGAAGAAGATGTGTTTTTGTTAACTCCTCTGTGTGTCGTTGCTCTGAAATGACAACGTGTAAATTACAATAAGAAAATCATCAAATACACGAGGAATGTCACGTGACATCTCCGAATGGCTGGTTTTCGTTAATTCAATGGAGGGTATCAAATATCCGTTATTTTTGCTAATATGTGTCAAATGATATGAGGTATGAAAAAAACATAAGGGAGCAAAGTTGTAGAGAATTTTCTCTTCTACAAATTGGATTATTCAATTTTTGTGACAGATGAATAGTTAAGCCGTTATTTTTATTTAAATTTCGAGCTGTCAAGACGATCGCAAAGGCCCACTTTTAGTGTTACTACCGTAACCTAAAGTGGGCCAATAAGCAAGCTTTGAATATTAATAGGCTGAAGCTGCAAACGAAAATATTTTCTTAAGATCAGATGAGTATTTCGTAGAGCTGTCAGGTCAGCATGGACAGAAATGTGTGCACTTTCTGCATCTGTCCGTTGGATATAACACCCTAAAAAGGTAAAGCAGTCAACAATCCGAAGATTGGTTTGAACACCACAGTGCTTTACTAGGCATGGTCCTGTTTGGAGGTGGTATGCCGTTGCCTTCCTCCGACCTTCGAACTGACTTACCCAGCCAGTTATAGGGGGACCTACAGTTTAACGTGGGTTCCGAACCACGGTGCTACTCCGCATTTTTCACATCAGCAACACTGCCAGAGGTGAAAGAAGTGGAAAGTGACAGACAAAAATCCTGGGATCTGGCGGGGATCGAACCCGCGACCTTTGGATTTGTAGTCTGGCACTCTACCATGTGCTACGGAGCCGCACTTATATCTCGAGAATGAAATGAGTTATCGTTCTGCTCTCAACCCTAAATAAAATTTAGATATCTTACCTACATTTCATATGCAGCTTTGTATGTGCTAAAATGAACTATACACAATGTGATTTTTCGTCTGCAAACTCTTCAAAATTTTGTGTAATGCTTTACTTAATTTGATGTAGCACAATAACTATAAGGAATAATGAATAGGAAGTGAGATCATTATCAAGTGAATATATCATACTATGTTGTTATGGTCTTCAGTCCGGAGACTGGTTTGATGCAGCTCTCCATACTACTCTATCCTGAGCAAGCCTTTTCATCTCCTCATAAGAACGGCAACCCACATCTATTTGAATCTGCTTACTATACGCGTATCTTGGTCTCCCTCTGCGATTTTTACCCCACACACTTCCCTCCAATGCTAAATTTACGATTCCCCTATGTCTAAGAATGTGTCCTACCAAGCGATCCCTTCTTTTAGTCAGGGTATGCCAAAAATTCCTTTTCTCACCAATTCGGTTCAGTACCTCTTCATTGGTTATGCGGTCTACCCACCTAATCTTCAGCATTCTTCTGTAGCACCACATTTCAAAAGCCTCTATTCTCTTCCTGTCCGCACTGCTTATCGTCCATGTTTCACTCCCGTACAAGGCAACACTCCACACAAATGCCTTCAGAAAAGACTTCCTTACACTTAAATTAATATTCGATGTTAGCAAATTTCTCTTTTTCAAAAATGCTTTTCTTCCCATTGCCATTCTGCATTTTGTATCCTCTGTACTACGACCATCGCATGTTATTTTACTACCCAAGTAACAAAACTCATCTACCACCTTCATTGTTTCGTTACCTAATCTAATTCCTTCAGCAACGCCTGATTTTCTAAGACCGCATTCCATTATTTTTGTTTTGCTCTTGTTAATGTTCATTTTATACGCTCTCTTCAACACACTGTCCATTCCATTCAACTGCTCTTCCAGGTCCTTTGCTGTCTCTGATAGAATTACAATGTCATCAGCAAAACGCAATGTTTTTATTTCTTCCCCCTGAACTTTAATCCCTATTCCAAATTTTTCCTTACTTTCCTTCACCGCCTGCTCGATGTACAAATTGAATAATATTGGAGAAAGGCTACAACCCTGTCTTACTCCCTTCCCAACTGATGCTTCCCTTTCATGCCCTTCGAGTCTAATAACTGCGGTCTGGCTTTTGTACAAGTTGTAAATAATTCTCCTTTCCCTGTATTTCACCCCTGCTGACTTCAGAATTTGAAAGAGTGTATTCCAGTCAACATTGTCAAAAGCTTTCTCCAAATCTACAAAAGCTAAAAATGTAGGTTTGCCTTTCCTTAATCTATCTTCTAAGATAAGACGTAAAGTGAGTATTGCCTCCCGGGTTCCTACGTTCCTCCTGAATCCAAACTGATCTTCCCCGAGGTCAGCTTCTACCAGCTTTTCTATTCTCCTGTAGATAATTCGTGTTAAAATTTTGCAACCATGATTTATCAAACTGATGGTTCTGTAATTTTCACACCTGTCTGCGCCTGATTTCTTTGGAATGGGGATTATTACATTTTTCTTAAAGTCTGAGGGTATTTCGCCTGTCTCATACATCCTACACACCAATTCAAATAGTCTTGTCATGGCTGGCTTTCCCAGAGACTTTAATAGCTCTGCGGGTATGTCATCTACTCCTGGGGCCTTGTTCCGACCTAGGTCTTTCAAGGCTCTGTCAAATTCATCTCTCAGTATAGTATCTCCTATTTCATCTTCATCTATTTCCTCTTCCCTTCCTACAACATCGTCTCTAAGTTCATTTCCTTTGTAGAGCTGCTCTATGTACTCTTTCCACCTTTCAGCTTTCCCTTCTTTGCTGAGAACTAGTTTCCCATCCGAGTTCTTGATATTCGTAGAGCTGCCCTTCCTGTCCCCAAACGTCTCCTTTATTTTCCTGTAGGCGGTATCTACTTTTCCCCTTCTTATACATTCTTCTACAGATTTGCATTTGGCTTCTAGCCACTCCTGCTTAGCCATTTTGCACTTCCTGTCAATCTCATTTTTTAGTCGTCTGTACTCCATTTTGCCTGTTTCATTTACTGCATTTTTATATTTTCTCCTTTCATCTATTAAATTTAGTATTTCCTGTGATATCCAAGGACTTTTTGTTGGTCTTGCCTTCCTACCTATTTTGTCCTCTGCTGCCCTCACTATTTCGTCTCTCAGTGCTACCCATTCCTCTTCTACTGTTTTATTTCCCCCTGTTTCTGTCAATTGTTGCCTAAATCTCCCTCTGAAATTCTCCAGAACTTCACTTTCCTTCAATTTATCTAAGTCCCATCTCCTTATTTTCCTACCTTTTTGCAGTTTCTTCAGTTTCAGCCTACAGTTCATAACCAACAAGTTATGGTCAGAGTCTATATCTGCCCCTGGGTATGTCTTGCAGTTTAGGACCTGGTTCCGGAATCTATGTCTTACCATTATAAAATCTATCTGATACCTTCCTGTGTCTCCTGGTCTCTTCCACGTATACAACCTTCTTTTGTGATTCTTAAACCACGTGTTTGTTATGATTAAATCATGTTCCGTGCAAAATTCTACCAGGCGACTTCCTCTTTCATTCCTCCTGCCCAGTCCATATTCGCCTACTATTTTTCCTTCTCTTCCTTTTCCTACTACCGAATTCCAGTCTCCCATAACAATTAAGTTTTCCTCTCCCTTAACTGTCTGAATAATTTCCTCTAGCTCCTCATATATTTCTTCGATCTCCTCATCATCGGCAGAGCTAGTTGGCATATAAACCTGTACTACTGTTGTCGGTGTTGGCTTCGTATCTATCTTGACAATAACGCGATCACTGTGCTGCTCATAGTAGTTATCCGCATTCCTATTTTCTTATTCATTATCAGTCCTACTCCTGTGATACCCCCAACTGATTTTGTATTTATAATCCTGTACTCACCTGCCCAGAAATCCTGTTCATCCTGCCACCGAACTTCACTAATCCCCACTATATCTAACTTCAACCTATCCATTTCCCTTTTTAAATTTTCTAATTTTCCTACCCGATTAAGGGATCTAACATTCCACGCTCCGATCCGTAGAATGCCAGTATTATCTTTCCTGATGACAACATCCTCCTGAGTAGTCCCCGCCCGGAGATCCGAATGGGGGACTATTTTACCTCCGGAATATTTTACCCGAGAGGATGCCATCATCATATGTTCATACAGTAGAGCTGCATGTCCTCGGGAAAAGTAGCGGCTGTAGTTTCCCCTTGCTTTCAGCCGTTCGCAGTAGCTGTGTGGCAAAGCCACATTAGCTGATGTTACAAGGCCAGCTCAGTCAATCATCCAGACTGTTGCCCCTGCAACTACTGAAAAGGCTGCTGCCCCTCTTCAGGAACCACACGTTTGTCTGGCCTCTCCACAGATACCCCTCCGCTGTGGTTGCACCTACGGTACGGCTATCTGCATCTTTGAGGCACGCAAGCCACCCCACCTCGGCAATGTCTGTGGTTCATACTATAAGATTTTAAAAAATTAAAAGTTTTCTCCGAATCAATCGATAAATATTCTAAGCACTCAGAATGCTGTGGCGGTCAGCATGTATGCGGCAGCCCTGAGCGGCTGTTGACATCCGCAGGCCCACAGGCTGTGGAATCGGCTATGGCATATGCAATCTTTAGGGATCAGGTACCGGCCAGGCCGCACTGGAAATATCTGTCTACAGGGCCCACGGGAAATACCACTGCTGTGGTAAACGTCATCCGCAGGCTCCACAGCAAGGTGAAGCGCTTTGGCATATCACATCTGCAGCATTTGAGTTTCACTCAAATGCTGCCGTTTTACTCCATGAACAGCGGAATAGTAGTAAGCGAGAAACGTTTTTCCTTTCATCATTTTGCTATGGTTGTCAGTGAGAAAAGTTTATTAAAGGTTTGAAATTATGTTTAAAATTTGTTGCAAGTCACTAAGTACTGCCTTTCTCATATAGTCTGTTAATAAAGTTTCATCCCATTATATGGCAGTTTCTTGCAACTCTTGTTGTTTATGGCATTATGTCTCCTGAACCATGTGTCATATGTGGTTTGTACTCCTACAGCAATCGTTATCTCACGTAAGGAATGTGTGTACCAAATTTGGTTGATATCCATCCAGTGGTTTAGGAGAAAATGAGCAGCATTGTCGCTTTATGCAGCATTTTTCACGCATCTCATTGTTTATGACGTTATATCTCATGAACTGTGTGTTGTACATGATTCTTACACTTACGGTGACTGTACTCATGGATTGAAGCTTACGTGTACAAAATTTCATAAAGATTGGAACAAAACTGTAGACTTGTATGCAATACTTACACACAGTGCTTTATATATGTTTGTCAGATTATGAATTTATTAGTTCTTGTTCTGGCATTTGTCATTGACAGATCCTCCAGCGATGCTGCATGGTTACAGTTTATTTCTTTGTATCGTAGAGTCTGCAGCATGATAGTGTGATCTTTGTTAAGATTCTGTAACATATATCTCTGTGTTTATCTTGACTATAAACTTTTAATAAAGGTGTTTAGATAATTTTTGTGTTTAGCTCAGTTTGTAGGTCAATCCATATGAAGTGGTCCAATGAGGGTTGCTTGACAATTTTTAAATAAATTGTTGTGGTTTCTTTTTTTTTTTTTCTTTCTTTCTTTTTTTTTTTTTTTTTTTAATATGTAATTATCCTATAACTGAGAAGTTCAAAGTAGTTCTTTATTTTTTATTTGTTTTAATTTTTTTATTATTATTATTTATTTATTTTACCTCGCACCAATACTGAATGGCTGCCAGTTCTGTCAGTGCATGACCATTTTTCAGTTTGGAGATGTTTGCAATAATTTGGATTCCTCTGAGCTGGGTTAAGTTACAGCATTGCAATTCACATTTCTTTCTTTTTCTTTCTTTTCTTTTAGACAAGTCTCCACTACATAAGTGTTTATTAAACAAAATGCCATAAAATTTAAAATTAACCAGTCGAAATTCCACTATTTGGACCCCAAAAATAACAACCAATAGGTGATTTATCCGATTCCATTTGTTTTCTCTAGTTCAATGTCATAAACCTCATACAGAACAAGAACACATACAAATGTTTTCTTGGTTTTTATGGACTTTTGAAGTTTTTCATTTTTTGTGAAGTTTGTTTCTGGTGGGACTGAATACAAAAATCTGATTTTGGCGCAGTTTGTACACCTGTATGGTAGCAAAGTACTATAAAAGTTTCAACATTGATATTTTGACTGTGATCAAAGATATGAATTTTTGAAAATGAGGAAAATTCACATTACACAACAACTTATCTTACGCCCGTTTCCTAATTAATGTGTGATATTGGTTGGTTGTAATAAATTATTATTGAAGTTAAGGCACTGAATTATAAACAAAAACTGGAACCATCACTGAAATAATCATTTACACTATTTTGACAGATTTAAAATTGTAATTTTCAATTAACATCCTTGCGATATGCGATGCGAGTGGATATAAGTGAAGAAACAAAAAGATACACCAGTTTTTTTTAAAGGTGATGAAAACAGTATACTTTGCCCAGGTTGCAGTGATTGCAAATGAATTGTTGTTGATGGAATTAAAATAACAGAAGGATACATGACTATTGCTGTCAAACATAAATGAACTTCATGTAGTTTTGAAAACTAACCACCCGGAATGCAAAATTGAAAGGTTAATATTTTGTGACATTCACCATAAATAATGTATTTTGGCCACCTCGTCAGGAACACAGTCTGTATGCAGTTATTTATATCATATTGTCAAACTGATGATTAAGAGTGAAAAATTCAATTATCTTTAAAAAAATTATTAGATTTAATGGTCTGTGATGCTAACATTTATGTTGAGTGATGTATTTGTGTGGTAAATACCTGACAATGTCACCATCAGTGGGCACAAGTGAAGAGGCAGAAATGATAAGTGGTTAAATCTATGGAAGAGTACTTTGAATCTTTAATTGATGAATTGCAAAACCTCAAGAGTCACCACTATGATTCCAAAATCCAAAGAAAGTCTTTGAAGGACAAAAATGAATTTGTAGTCCTAGCTGATTTGGCAGAACACTTTATATTTTCTGTTCAGGATGAGATTTTCTGTTCAGGGTGCCAATGACCAGGCAGCAATTCATCCTTCTGTTCTTTGTTTCAAAAATGAGAAATATGAAGTTCTGGTTCTTCAGTTTCCATTCTAAGTGACTAATTGAAGAACAATAATTCTGCTGACCATGTGTTTCAGAAGTATGTACTAAATTACATAAAAGAAAAGATCGCCAAGGTTTAGAAGCTCATATATTATTCAGATGGAAGCGGTAGTCAGTAAAAGAAAAAAATATAATATATATATTACAGAGAAAAACTCCTAACAGGAAAAATATACGTAAAAAATAGATGAAGTACACTTACCAGGCGAAGGGGCACAGGCAGTAATAGCAACAAATAAACACACACACACACACACACACACACACACACACACACACACACACACAAAAATGCTAGCTTTCGCAGCCTAGCTGCTTCATCAGGCAGAAGGGAAGGAGAGGGAAAAGGAAATGATGAGGGTTTTAAGGAAGGGGGTAAGGAGCCATTCCAATCCCGGGACAGGAAAGACTTACCTTGGGGGAAAAAATGGAGGGTAAATAAATGCACATACACCCACACATTTACACAGACACAAGTACACTTAGGCAGACATACTGTAGAACTCTAGACAGCAAAGAAGTTAGAAGTTAGACAGAGATGCCACTTGAGGCAGAGGCTCTGTCCAGAGAACCAAGGCAAAGATGTTAAGATGGTGGGTGGGAATTCGAATTTAGCGGAGGTTGAGACCAGGTGGGCAACGGGAAGAGAGAATATGCTGAAGGGCTAGTTCCCATCTCTGGAGTTCTGAAGGATTGGTGTCAGTGGGAAGTATCCAGATAACCCGGACGGTGTAGCACTGTGCCAAGATGTGCTGGCCATGCACCAAGGCATGTTTAGCCACAGGGTGATCCTCGTTACCAACAAACACTGTCTGCCTGTGTCCATTCATGCGAATGGACAGTTTGTTGCTGGTCATTCCCACATAGAACGCTTCACAGTGCCGGCATGTCAGTTGGTAGATCACGTGGGTACTATCGCAAGTGGCTCTGCCTTTGATCGTGTACACCTTCCGGGTTACGGGACTGGAGTAAGTGGTGGTGGAAGGGTGCATAGGGCAGGTTTTACAACGGGGGCGGTTACAACGGTAGGAGCCAGAAGGTAGGGAAGGTGGTTTGGGGATTTCATAGGGGTGGACTAGGAGGTTACGGAGGTTAGGTGGGCGGCGGAAAGACACTCTCGGTGGAGTAGGAAGGATGTCATGAAGGACGGATTTCATTTCGGGGCAGGATTTTAGGAAGTCGTATCCTTGCTGGAGAGCCACATTCAGAGTCCGCTCCAGTCCCGGAAAGTATCCGGTGACAAGAGGAGCACTTCTAGGGTTTTGTTGAAGGTTCTTAAATTGGGGGGATGAGGAAGTGGCTCTGGCAATTTGCTTCTGTACCAGACCAGGAGGATAGCTGCGGGATGTGAAGGTTGTTATCAGGTTATTGGTGTATTGGTTCAGGGATTCAGGACTGGAGCAGACTCGTTTGCCACGAAGACCTAAGCTGTAGGGAAGGGAACGTTTGATGTGGAATGGATGGCAGCTGTCATAATGCAGGTACTGTTGTTTATTGGTAGGTTTGACGTGGACGGATGTGTGTAGTTAGCCGTTGGATAGATGGAGGTCGACATCGAGGAAAGTGGCATGGGATTTCGAATAGGACCAGGTGAATTTGATGGGACCAAAGGAGTTGGGGATGGAGAGGAAATTCTGGAGTTCTTCTTCACTGTGAGTCCAGATCATGAAGATGTCGTCAATGAATCTATACCAAACTTTGGGTTGACAGGCTTGGGTGTCCAGTAAGGCTTCCTCTAAGCGTCCCATAAATAAGTTCGCGTAAGAGGGGGCCATCCTGGTCCCCATGGCTGTTCCCTTTAGTTGTTGGTATGTCCGGCCCTCAAAAGTGAAGAAGTTGTGGGTTAGGATGAAGCTGGCTAGGGTATTAAGGAAAGAGGTTTTAGGTAAGGAAGTGGGTGGTCAGCGTGAAAGGAAATATTCCATCGCAGCGAGGCCCTGGGCATGTGGGATATTAGTGTATAAGGAAGTGGCATCGATGGTTACAAGGATGGTTTCTGGAGGTAACAGGCTGGGTAAGGATTTCAAGCGATCAAGGAAGTTGTTGGTGTCTTTGATGAAGGCTGGGAGACTGCACATGATGGGTTGAAGGTGTTGGTCTATGTAGGCAGAGATTCGTTCTGTTGGGGCTTGGTAACCGGCCACAATGGGGCGGCCGGGATGATTGGGTTTGTGAATCTTGGGAAGTAGGTAGAAGGTGGGGGTGCGGGGTGTCGGTGGAGTCATGAGGTTAATGGAGTCAGGTGAAAGGTTTTGTAGGGGGCCTCAGGTTTTGAGGATTCCTTGAAGCTCTGCCTGGACATCAGGAATGGGATCGCCTTGAAAAACTTTATATGTGGTATTATCTGAAAGCTGACGCACTCCCTCTGCCACATACTCCCGCCGATCAAGTACCACTGTCGTGGAGCCCTTGTCGGCAGGGAGAATGGAATTCCTGGAAGGTTTGAAGAGGGTGATTTTGAGGAAGAGCAGGTGGGTCTCGCTGTGACGGAGGACGGAACTGTTCTAGGCAGGGTTCGATTTGAATGATGTCTTGGGGAGCTGGATCATTAGGAAGAGGATTATCCAGCTCCCCAAGACATCATTCAAATCGAACCCTGCCTAGAACAGTTCCGTCCTCCGTCACAGTGAGACCCACCTGCTCTTCCTCAAAATCACCCTCTTCAAACCTTCCAGTAATTCCTGGATCATTAGGAAGAGGATTATCAAGCTCCCCAAGACATCATTCAAATCGAACCCTGCCTAGAACAGTTCCGTCCTCCGTCACAGCGAGACCCACCTGCTTTCTATTCCTTGTTCTCAAACACAATGGCTTATCAGAAACAAAGTATGAAGTACCAAATGACTTGTTAGGTACCTCTCCGATACTCCAAGTACGAAAAGCAATAATGTCCCTCTTGGAGAAGGACTCAAGGCCACCTTGCCTGGCATTATTACAGCGAACAATCGCTACAGTAAGCCACCCAGAGCCACCAAAAACTTCAGTACTTCTAATACTAAAATCAAATCTAGCTCCAACAAATGTAATCGGACCATGGAACACTTCTTCTTGTGCAGTAGTAGTCAATCCATCAGATCCAGGTGTAAAGTCCACAGTATCCACTGCTTTATAAACAGGTAACATGGTACGACGTCTCCTGTAATACCGGCGTGGCATCGTGATTCAATGCTGTTGCTCGTGCGGCCGCCTCAAGCCAAATGAGCCACGATGCCTGGCAGAGCCAACGCCCTTCCGCCTGGCGCGCATGATAGCTAGAACGCCCCAACAGAACGAATCTCTTCCTACATAGACCAACACCTTCAACCCATCATGTGCAGTCTCCCATCCTTCATCAAAGACACCAACCACTTCCTTGATCACCTGAAATCCTTACCCAGCCTGTTACCTCCTGAAACCATCCTTGTAACCATCGATGCCACTTCCTTATACACAAATATCCCACATGCCCAGGGCCTCGCTGCGATGGAATATTTCCTTTCACGCCGACCACCCACTTCCTTACCTAAAACCTCTTTCCTTAATACCCACAACTTCTTCACTTTTGAGGGCCGGACATACCAACAACTAAAGGGAACAGCCATGGGGACCAGGATGCCCCCTCTTACGCGAACTTATTTATGGGACGCTTAGAGGAAGCCTTACTGGACACCCAAGCCTGTCAACCCAAAGTTTGGTATAGATTCATTGACGACATCATCATGATCTGGACTCACAGTGAAGAAGCACTCCAGAATTTCCTCTCCAACCTCAACTCCTTTGGTCCCATCAAATTCACCTGGTCCTATTCGAAATCCCATGCCACTTTCCTCGATGTCGACCTCCATCTATCCAACGGCCAACTACACACATCCGTCTACATCAAACCTACCAATAAACAACAGTACCTGCATTATGACAGCTGCCATCCTTTCCACATCAAACGTTCCCTTCCCTACAGCTTAGGTCTTCGTGGCAAACGAGTCTGCTCCAGTCCTGAATCCCTGAACCAATACACCAATAACCTGATAACAGCCTTCACACCCCGCAGCTATCCTCCTGGTCTGGTACAGAAGCAAATTGCCAGAGCCACTTCCTCATCCCCCCCAATTTAAGAACCTTCAACAAAACCCCAGAAGTGCCCCTCTTGTCACCGGATACTTTCCGGGACTGGAGCGGACTCTGAATGTGGCTCTCCAGCAAGGATACGACTTCCTAAAATCCTGCCCCGAAATGAGATCCATCCTTCATGACATCCTTCCTACTCCACCGAGAGTGTCTTTCCGCCGCCCACCTAACCTCCGTAACCTCCTAGTCCACCCCTATGAAATCCCCAAACCACCTTCCCTACCTTCTGGCTCCTACCGTTGTAACCGCCCCCGTTGTAAAACCTGCCCTATGCACCCTTCCACCACCACTTACTCCAGTCCCGTAACCCGGAAGGTGTACACGATCAAAGGCAGAGCCACTTGCGATAGTACCCACGTGATCTACCAACTGACATGCCTGCACTGTGAAGCGTTCTATTTGGGAATGACCAGCAACAAACTGTCCATTCGCATGAATGGACACAGGCAGACAGTGTTTGTTGGTAACGAGGATCACCCTGTGGCTAAACATGCCTTGGTGCATGGCCAGCACATCTTGGCACAGTGCTACACCGTCCGGGTTATCTGGATACTTCCCACTGACACCAATCCTTCAGAACTCCGGAGATGGGAACTAGCCCTTCAGCATATTCTCTCTTCCCGTTGCCCACCTGGTCTCAACCTCCGCTAAATTCGAATTCCCACCCACCATCTTAACATCTTTGCCTTGGTTCTCTGGACAGAGCCTCTGCCTCAAGTGGCATATCTCTCTAACTTCTAACTTCTTTGCTGTCTACAGTTCTACAGTATGTCTGCCTAAGTGTACTTGTGTCTGTGTAAATGTGTGGGTGTATGTGCATTTATTTACCCTCCATTTTTTCCCCCAAGGTAAGTCTTTCCTGTCCCGGGATTGGAATGACTCCTTATCCACTCCCTTAAAACCCTCATCATTTCCTTTTCCCTCTCCTTCCCTTCTGCCTGATGAAGCAGCTAGGCTGCGAAAGCTAGCATTTGTGTGTGTGTGTGTGTGTGTGTGTGTGTGTCTATGTGTTTATTTGTTGCTATTACTGCCTGTGCCCCTTCGCCTGGTAAGTGTACTTCATCTATTTTTTTACGTATATATATATATATATATATATATAAAAAATAGAAAAGAGATGACTTACCAAAAGGACCGGCTCGTCGATAGAAACAAATAAATAAATAAAATCACACACAAACACTTGTATGTGTGTTTGTGTGTGATTTTATCGATTTGTTTCTATCGACGAGCCGGTCCTTTTGGTAAGTCATCTCTTTTCTATTTTTTATTTTTGTTTATCCAACGGGGAAAGTTGCCCTCTATAATTTTCGTTTCATCAATTTGTGTATATATATAATCTTTGCCGCAACAGAGTAGATCTTGGGTTGGAGGCCGAATGGCACTTACTGCCTCTTGCCATTGTAAAAGTGAATGCAGTGGAGTAAGAGTTATTCTCAAACGTCTTGTGAATAAAGCCAGACTACAAAGAACAACCTTGTACCAAATTCTTATAATACAGGACATGTACATACATCTTTTGCAAGGATAATATTAAAGGCATCATCCAATTCCTTGTCAAGAATCAAAATGTAGTTATAAATAACACTTCACACTAGTTTTGAAAACTGTATACCAATAAAAGGACCAAGGCAAGTCCACAAATTTCTTGTCAGTGCAGATAATTTAGGTTGATACTATGAAACAACATGAACTGAATTTTACGAGGTTTACTGTGTCAATTAAATTACATCTGTCTTTAGTACTTAATGACATAGTAGCATGTGTGTGTGATGGACAATGGTGACTTGCCAAGAACATAATTCAAGAAATGTGCTAGTGACTAAGTTTGGATACCATAGAAAACATATTAGGGAAACTTCCAGGGCTTGAAGTTATCACAGCAACTCTGTCTTCATTTTATATCAGAAAAGTTTTCTGACGATAGAAGTGTTATTAATGTTCACCAATATCGCATCTCGCAAGGATGTTAATTGAAAATATCTATTTTAAATATGTCAATATAATACAAATGTTTATTTCAGTAATGTTTTCAGTTTTTGTTTATAATTAAGTACCTTAACTTCAATAATAATTGTTTATATCCAGCCTATATCACCATGAATTACGCAACAGCCGTAAGATGACTTGTAGTGTAATATGAATTTTCCTCATTTTCAAAAACTCATATCTTTGTTTGCATCAAATATCGCTGTTGAAGTTTTTAAGTACTTTGCTATCACACAGGTGTACAAACTGGGCCAAAATCAGATTTTTATATTCAGTCTCAGCAGAGATAATTAACTCCAAACTTTACAAAAAAGAAATTTTTCAAATTTCAAAAATTCAAAAAATTTTAAGAAAACATTTAAGTGTTCTTGTTCTATATAAGGCTAGTAGTTTGATATCTAACTGGAGGACAAAAATAGACTCTACCTTGGTTGTTATTTTTGGGTCTAGAAAGTGGATTTTCGAAAATTTTGATATCAAACTTTGGAGGTCATTTTGACTAGTTCAATTTGAATTTAGACCAATTTGTTCACTTTTGTGGAGGAGACTTTTTTGAAAACAATCATGTCAATTGCAATGCTATAACTTAACCTGGTGCAGAGATATTCAAATTATCACTAATGTCTCCAAACTGAAAAATCATTGCATGCTTAGAGATAAAAATGGCTGCCATTCAGTAATGGTGCAAGATAACAAAAAAAAAAAAAATGAAAAATTGTTTTAAACTTCTCAATTATGAGGTAATCATATTGCCATGCCGGTCAGTTCATAGGCTGCTGTTTGGCGGCTGCAGCATAAGTCATAGCAGGGCGATGCAATTCTTCATGTCGGGTGCGTCTGGCGGGGCAAACAGGAGCTAATGTCTGAAATACCTCTTCCTCAGCAGTGTCGGCTCCCTCGGCACTTACAGGGCTTACATCCATGGCCTTGATCTGATGCTAGCTCGGTCTATTACTCCCGGCTGCCATAAATTGTTGTAATTCTTCTCTCACAATTTGTCGTATGAGAGAAGCGAAGTCATGCTGATCTTCCACAACGGCCATAGGGACTACATTGGGGAGTCTGTCATACTTCTTTCATCCAACCCTCCTTTGTTGCATCTCTTCAATACACTGGCACCACTTAATGAACTCTTCCGTTGTAGCGACGTCTTTTATCAGAAGAGCTTGGTACATGTCTTGTACTATACCCTTCATCAGGTGCGTGATTTTGTCAGCCTCAGTCATATTCGGATTCACTGTGTTACACAGGGCCAAAACATTCTGTATGTACGACTGTCGGCTCACCATGTCGTTGGACCCGGTTCTTCAGTTGTTCTTCCGCCGAGCGGATTTGTTGCTGGCGATCTCCAAACGTCTTCTTAAGTTCCGTCTGGAACGTTTCCCAGTCATTCAACTTGTTGTAGTTGTTTTCAAACCATTGCTAGGCTGTTCCATCCAGGTAGAAGTAAACATTGACCAAGCACATCGTATGATCCCACCTGTTGTACTTGGCGACTTGGTGGAACCCTTTTAGCCATTTGTTGGGGGTCCTGTCCAGCTTCTCCAGAGAACACTGACGGATGTCTGATGTGCAGCTGGCTTACCGCTGGTTTCGTGTCCATGGTTCTTCTGATGATACGGACTTTTGGAAGGATGTATTCGGTATATCCCTTGTATTCCGGTTCCAGTCCATGTGAGCGACAGCTCTTATGTTGCCTAATCGGAGCCACAATGATGCAGCTGTTGCACAGGATACCCGGCGCCTCCACAAAACAATGTCGTGTTGAGAAACGGTAGCAGGCTTGACTTCAAAGGCAACTGAACACAGCACTTCTACTGAAAGCACGTTTATTACGAACTTAACATACACACAGCACTGACTGTCTCTTGGGCACAGACAGAATGTACCAGAAATTAGAAGAATAGTTAACATAAGAAACAAATAGAATTTACAAGTGAACATAAGAAAGACGTAGAACATTCTGGAAATGTTAATTACAAAGAAATAAATTTTTGCCGGTGGGCGAGATTGAACCGGCGACCTTCAGCACCGTAGTCTGTGACGCTATCCCTTGCGCCACGCTGGCAGCCGGTTTACATGGTGTCTCGCAGCATTGCTCCCTCTCCTGGAAAAGCAGCAACCCGCTGTTATGTTCCCTGTGGAGCCAGCTGCAATGTCCTGGGTCTTGACCTTGTCATGGTTTGTCATGGTTCCTCTGTATGGCAGTTCTAGAGAAGCCTACCCTTCTCCACCATTATCGACGACAGACGTTTGTCTTGGCTTCATCAGTCATCTGTCCTTAGAGTCCTTGAACAAGAAGCCATTGTCGCCTACCTGCTCTTCAGGATCATAGTAAGGCTTCATGCGCAGGACATGAACAATGTCTTTTCGTTTTTGTCGTTTTGACGATGGCTCATAACCCTCAACTTCATGTGTGACATCTGACAGGCGGCGTATGACACAATACGGACCAAAGTATCTTTGCTACAATAATGTACTCACTATGCTGTTCATAATAATTTACCCAGTTTCATATTTTCTTATTCATTATCAGACCTACCCCTGCATTATTAGCAACATGTTTTTGTATTTACAACCATGTACTCACATGGCAAGAAATGCTGTTCATTGTACCACAGAATTAGTTCAGGTAACAAGACAATAAAAGTAGTAGATAAGTTCTGTTATTTGGGTAGCAAAATAACTGCTGATGCCCAAAGGAAAAAAGATATAAAAAGTAGAATGGCTATGATAAGAATAATATTTCTGAAGAAAGTAAATTTGTTGACATCCAAAATTAATTTATATGTTAGGAAGTCTCTTCTGAAAGCATTTGTTTGGAATGTAGCCTTGTGCAGAAGTGAAATGTGGACAAGAAGTTCAGACAGAAAGATGATAGTAGCACCTGCTCTGTTAGCCATGTGGTCTAACGCACCGCTTTCTGAGATGGGAAGCTGTTTTGGCCCCAGTTCAAATCTGCCCGGTGGATTAATGAATGGTTTGGAGTGTCGGCCAGCCTGTATGTGGTTTTTAGGCAGTTTTCCACATTCTGGACTGGTCCCCAAATCCTGACTCAGTTACATGATTTGCAAACATTTCCTAACACTTTACACTTCCACACATATATCACTATACACAGACATTTGGGGGACACATTTCCTCCCAGGGGGCATGGAGTGTTGACACGAAGGGCATCCAGCCAACCCATAATATTAGCACACAAAATCTGGATTTAACAAGGCTGACCTTGCATGTGCGGGAAAATAGCCAAAGAGAAAGAAAGAAAGATGATAGAAGCTTTTTAAATGTGGTGTTAAAGATGAATGCTGAAGATTAGATGGGTAACTAATGAGAAAATGCTAAGCAGAACTGGGGAGAAAATAATTTTCAGGCATATCTTGACTTGGAGGAAGGCTTGATTGGTGGGACACATACTCAGACATCAAAGAATCTTCAATTTACCATTGGAGGGACATGTGTGGGGTAAAAATCACAGATGGAGACAGAGGTGAATTCAATGAGCAGGTTCAAAAGAATGTAGGTTGCCCACCTTATTCAGAGGTGAAGAGGCTTGCACAGGATAGGGTAGTGTTGAGAGCTGCATCAAACCAGTCTTTAGGCTGAAGCCCACAACACCACCACATTGGAAGATTGTGGTCTGTGCCTCTGCTACTATGCTCTCTGGGATGAATTCAAGTGTATGCTGTAGTCGAAAATGCAACCACTAGTAAGATCAGTTCTGCAATGAAGTTTTTCTATGCGTAAGAAAGAAAAAATACAAGCTATTTGACATTTATTGTGAACTTCGTACAAGAAAGGAATGACGTTTGAAAACCAAGTAAGACATGGTGCATTAATTTTCAAAATTGTCTTACTGGTTTTCATGATGGGGATCTCAGTGGAAGGCGTAGTCTTGTGATTGAGAACCTTGTAATGAAAAGCAACCGTAGAAATGTTAAAAAATCATTGTTTCTCAATTACGGAGTTTTCTCAATATTTTCCCTAATTTCTTCCCAGCATTGAAAACATGCTCACTACACAGTCCTTTCAAAACTGTCACTGAACAGCATGTTTATTTAAACTGGTAATATAAATCACTGGTGGCAGAGTTCTACACAGAAGCGGTTGAAAAACTTGTGCCGTGATGTGATAAGTGCCTTAATTTTGAATTGTGATTATGTAGAAAAATAGCTTAAAAGAGTACTTTTAAAATGTATATAATAAATTTTATTGTTCCCCATTTTATTTCTTGACTCTTATTTCTCTCTGGATAGCCCTTGTACTTTTAAACACTTCAGAGTGAGCCACCAGCCATGGCAAATATGACCTTAGAGTTAGTCACAGTTTACAGTTGTCTTTGTTTCCTGTCTTCTGGTGTGGTAAATAGTTCCCAACATTTGTGTGGCCTTTTGGTATACTTACATCATAAGATTACTATGATCTCATCACGTCTGGCCAACCTGAACAACTACATAAAATTAATTGTGAGTAAAGCAGATGCCAGACAGGTTTGTTAGAAGAGTCGACATGAAAAATAGGCCGTCAACAGAGGAAGTAGTTTGCAAAATACTTACTTGACCATTACTTTAACAGAGCAATTCAACAAAGTTGCTGCTGTGGGACAACACTACACAGCCTGCTTTGGACAACTGTGCAATGGGGTTGTGTGTTATGAACAAGGTTTTATTACATAAAAATCAGTTCTGTGTCAAATTGTTTAGTATTTGTGCACTCAATTAATGTTGATGCTGGTAAATTAGTAAGGAGTATTCATTTTTTTGACACTGTTCGGTTATTTATTTATTTATTTTTAATCATCTTGTATTGTGAAAATTAAGAATGAATCCATCAATAGGAACAATGCTTTGACAGCATTGTTGAACAGTTACCCAAACATGGTTATGAATTCTTTGGAGCATACGGCTTTCAGAACTATAAGGCAAAATTATCTTCCAAAAGAGAAGATATTTTTGTAGGTTGGAGGAAAAGAGGTAATTTTTCCATAAGAAATTTTAATTGGGCTTTGCATAAAAATTTTAATTATTATTTTACATATTTATGTTTTAATTATAGTCACTCTGAAAGAGACAACTAAAACAAAATAATTTCTTTGCAGGTGAATGATATTGCTTTTCACCCTGTGCATGGAACACTGGCAACCGTTGGTTCCGATGGTAGTTTCAGTTTCTGGGATAAGGATGCTCGCACGAAATTGAAGCCTTCAGAAACTATGGAACAATCGATCACACGCTGCTGTTTCAATAGCAGTGGCCATATATTTGCATACGCTGTCAGCTATGATTGGTCAAAGGTAATTTAGAAATTAATCTATATGGAAGCATATTTAGTTGACAACATGTATTGACAAGTTCTTATATGATGTGATACCGAAATAATGTGTGGCAGGATGGTATAGTTGGAACTGTGAATCCATAGGTTGTGCGTTCGATCCCCGCTCAATCTTAGGATTTTTATACGTCTCTTTTCACTTCTTTCATCACTGGCAGTGTTGTTAAGGTGAAAAATGCTGAGTTTCACAATGGTTCAATAGCCTTGTTAAACTGTATCCTCCATAACATTCTGGGAAAAAACCTGTTTAAACATCAGAGCAAGGTAGTTGCATACCACCTCCAAACAGGACTGTGTCTAGTGGAGCACAGTGATGTTCAAACCAATCTTCAAATTGTTGACTGCTTTACCTTTTTGAAATTATAATCAAACACAAAATATATTGTTTTGGACAGTTTGTTGAGCATTGACATTCATGTAATGTTGGGAAATAGACGAAGATTACTCACCAGGCGAAGGAGCACAGGTGTAACAGCATCACAAATAAATAAATGAATACACACACACAAACGCAAGCTTTCGCAACCCAGTCGCTTCTTCAGGCAGAAGGGAAGGAGAGGGAAAAGGAAATGATGAGGGTTTTAGGGGAGTGGATAAGGAGTCATTCCAATCCCGGGACAGGAAAGACTTATCTTGGGGGGGGGGGGGGGGGGGAATGGAGGGTAAACAAATACACACACACCCACACATTTACACAGACGCAAGTACACTTAGGCAGACATACTGTAGAACTGTAGAAAGCAAAGAAGTTAGAAGTTAGACAGAGATGCCACTTGAGGCAGAGTTTTTAGAGAACCGAGGCAAAGATGTAAAGATGGTGGGTGGGAATTTGAATTTAGCGGAGGTTGAGACCAGGTGGGCAATGGGAAAAGAGAATATGCTGAAGGGCTAGTTCCCATCTCCGGAGTTCTGAAGGATTGGTGTCGGTGGGAAGTATCCAGATAACCCGGACGGTGTAACACTGTGCCAAGATGTGCTGGTCGTGCCACAAGGCGTGTTTCGCCACAGGGTGATCCTCATTACCATAAACACTGCCTGCCTGCGACCATTCATGCGAATGGACAGTTTGTTGCTGGTCATTCCCACATAGAACGCTTCACAGTGCAGGCATGTCAGTTGGTAAATCACGTGGTTGCTGTCGCAAGTGGCTCTGCCTTTGATTGTGTACACCCTCCGGGTTACGGGACTGGAGTAAGTGGTGGTGGAAGGGTGCATAGGGCAGGTTTTACAATGGGGGCAGTTACAAGGGTAGGAGCCAGAAGGTAGGGAAGGTGGTTTGGGGATTTCATAGGGATGGACTAGGTGGTTACGGAGGTATATGGCTTTTTACAAATGTCTGTCTAAGTGTGTTTGCGTTTCGATATGTCTGAGTGTGTGTGTATTTGTTTACCTCCCTTTTTTTACCCTAAGGTAAGTCTTTCCACTCCTGGGATTGGAATGACTTCTTTTCCACTTCCTTAAAACCCATATCCTTCCCTTTTTCCTCCCCTATTTTCCTCTTTTTCCTGAAGAAGCTGCCAGTGGTGGCAAAAGCTTGTATGTGTGTTTGTGTGTAATTTTATTTTATTTTATTTGTTTCTATCGACGAGCCGGTCCTTTTGGTAAGTCATCTCTTTTCTATATATATAAAATAGACAAAGATTACTCACCAGGCGAAGGAGCACAGGTGTGACAGCAGCACAAATGAACAGAACACACTCTCATACACACACACACAAGCTTTCGCAGCCTAGCTGCTTCATCAGGAAGAAGGGAAGGAGAGGGAAAAGGAAATGATGAGGGTTTGTCTGCCTAGGTGTACTTGTGTCTGTGTGAGTGTGTGGGCATGTGTGCATTTGTTTACCTTCCATTTTTTCCCCCAAGGTAAGTCTTTCCTGTCCCGGGATTGGAATGGCTCCTTACCCCCTTCCTTAAAACCCTCATCATTTCCTTTTTCCCTCTCCTTTCCTTCTGCCTGATGAAGCAGCTAGGCTGCGAAAGCTAGCATTTTTGAGTGTCTGTGTGTTTATTTGTTGCTATTACTGCCTGTGCCCCTTCGCCTGGTAAGTGTACTTCATCTATTTTTTACATATATTTTTCCTGTTACGAATTTTTCCCCTCTCTCTCTCTCTCTCTCTCTCTCTCTCTCTCTCTCTATATATATATATATATATATATATATATATATATAGAGAGAGAGAGAGAGAGAGAGAGAGAGAGAGAGAGAGAGAGAGAGAGAGAAACTTTCCTGGTGGGATAAACAAAAATAAAAAATAGAAAAGATATGACTTACCAAAAGGACCGGCTCGTCGATAGAAACGATTAAAATCACACACAAACACACATACAAGCTTTCGCCACCACTGGCAGCTTCTTCAGGAAAAAGAGGAAAAAAGGGGAGGAGAAAGGGAAGGATATGGGTTTTAAGGAAGTGGAAAAGGAGTCATTCCTTTTTTACAAATGTCTGTCTAGGTGTGTTTGTGTGTGTGTGTGTGTGTGTGTGTGTATTTGTTTACCTCCCTTTTTGTCCCCTAAGGTAAGTCCTTCCACTCCTGGGATTGGAATGGCTCCTTTTCCACTTCCTTAAAACCCGTATCCTTCCCTTTCTCCTCTCCTTCCTTCCTCTTTTTCCTGAAGAAGCCACCACTGGTGGCGAAAGCCCGAATGTTTGTGTGTGTTTGTGTGTGTTTGGTGTTTCTGTCGACGAGCCTGTACTTTAGGTAAGTCAAAAATCTTTATTTTATACCTATTTTCCCACCTGGAAAGTCTCCTTATATATAAAAATAAAAAAATAGAAAAGAGATGACTTACCAAAAGGACCGGTTCGTCGATAGAAACAAATAAATTAAAATAAAATTACACACAAACAAACATACAAACTTTCGCAGCCTAGCTGCTTCGTCAGGCAGAAGGGAAGGAGAGGGAAAAGGAAATGATGAGGGTTTTAAGGGAGTGGATAAGGAGTCATTCCAATCCCGGGACAGGAAAGACTTACCTTGGGGGAAAAAATGGAGGGTAAATAAATGCACATACACCCACACATTTACACAGACACAAGTACACTTAGGCAGACATACTGTAGAACTCTAGACAGCAAAGAAGTTAGAAGTTAGACAGAGATGCCACTTGAGGCAGAGGCTCTGTCCAGAGAACCGAGGCAAAGATGTTAAGATGGTGGGTGGGAATTCGAATTTAGCGGAGGTTGGGACCAGGTGGGCAATGGGAGGAGAGAATACGCTGAAGGGCAAGTTCCCATCTCCGGAGTTCTGAAGGATTGGTGTTTGTGGGAAGTATCCAGATAACCCGGACGGTGTAACACTGCGCCAAGATGTGCTGGCCATGCACAAATGCATGTTTAGCCACAGGGTGATCCTCATTACCAACAAACACTGTCTGCCTGTGACCGTTCATGCGAATGGACAGTTTGTTGCTGGTCATTCCCACATAGAACGCTTCACAGTGCAGGCATGTCAGTTGGTAAATCACATGGGTGCTATCGCAAGTGGCTCTGCCTTTGATCGTGTACACCTTCCGGGTTACTGGACTGGAGTAAGTGGTGGTGGAAGGGTGCATAGGGCAGGTTTTACAATGGGTGCGGTTGCATGGGTAGGAGCCAGAGGGTAGGGAAGGTATTTTGGGGATTTGATAGGGATGGACTAGGAGGTTACGAAGGTTAGGTGGGCGGCGGAAAGACACTCTTGGTGGAGTGGGAAGGATGTCATTAAGGATGGATCTCATTTCGGGGCAGGATTTAAGGAAGTCGTATCCCTGCTGGAGAGCCACATTCAGAGTCCGCTCCAATCCCGGAAAGTATCCAGTGACAAAAGGGGCACTTCTGGGGTTCTTCGGTGAAAGGTTCTGGATTTGGGGGGATGAGGAGGTGGCTCTGGTAATTTGCTTCTGAACCAGATCAGGAGGATAGCTGCGGGATGTGAAAGCTGTTATTAGGTTACTGGTGTACTGGTTCAGGGATTCGGGACTGGAGCAGACTCTTTTGCCACGAAGACCTAAGCTGTAGGGAAGGGAACGTTTGATATGGAATGGATGGCAGCTGTCATAATGGAGGTACTGTTGTTTGTTGGTAGGTTTGATGTGGACGGATGTGTGAAGTTGGCCATTGGACAGGTGGAGGTCAACATCGAGGAATGTGGCATGGGATTTGGAATAGGACCAGGTGAATTTGATGGGACCAAAGGAGTTGAGGTTGGAGAGGAAATTCTGGAGTTCTTCTTCACTGTTGGTCCAGATCATGAAGATGTCATCAATGAATCTGTACCAAACTTTGGGTTGACAGGCTTCGGTATCCAGGAAGGCTTCCTCTAAGCGTCCCATAAATAAGTTTGTGTACGAGGGGGCCATCCTGGTTCCCATGGCTGTTCCCTTTAGTTGTTGGTATGTCTGGCCCTCAAAGGTGAAGAAGTTGTGCGTTAGGATGAAGCTGGCTAGGGTATTAAGGAAAGAGGTTTTAGTTAGGGAAGTGGGTGGTCGGCGTGAAAGGAGATACTCCATCGCAGCGAGGCCCTGGGCATGTGGGATATTTGTGTATAAGGAAGTGGCATCAATGGTTACAAGGATGGTTTCAGGAGGTAACAGGCTGGGTAAGGATTTCAGGCGATCAAGGAAGTGGTTGGTGTCTTTGATGAAGGATGGGAGACTGCACATGATGGGTTGAAGGTGTTGGTCTATGTAGGCAGAGATTCGTTCTGTGGGGGCTTGGTAACCGGCCACAACCCGCAATCTTAACATCTTTGCCTTGGTTCTCTGGACAGAGCCTCTGCCTCAAGTGGCATCTCTCTCTAACTTCTAACTTCTTTGCTTTCTACAGTTCTACAGTATGTCTGCCTAAGTGTACTTGCGTCTGTGTAAATGTGTGTGTATTTATTTACCCTCCTTTTTTCTCCCCAAGGTAAGTCTTTCCTGTCCCGGGATTGGAATGACTCCTTATCCACTCCCTTAAAACCCTCATCATTTCCTTCTCCTTCCCTTCTGCCTGACGAAGCAGCTAAGCTGCGAAAGCTTGTATGTGTGTTTGTGTGTAATTTTATTTCATTTTATTTGTTTCTATCGACGAGCCGGTCCTTTTGGTAAGTCATCTCTTTTCTATTTTTTTATTTTTGTTTATCCCACGGGGAAAGTTTCCCTCTATAATTTTCGTTTCATCAATTTGAATCTAACAATTACGATCGTTTGTTATTGCTCTGTTACCTTTCGAAATCTTTTCTGTCCTCTTACTTTCTCCTTCTGTTTATGTTCTACATAGTATTTTCACAATATTTTTACCTCCCTTCTTAGTTTACAATTTAATTTTCTCCAGGCAATTAGACTACATACAACAATCTGTACAACAATCAGTAATATTAACTTGGGAGCCTATCCAAACAAAACGACCAACGTCTTTATTATTTTTTATTCATATTCTGGCAGATACCGTCTTCAAAACTGCATCTCGGAAATATCCCCCTTTCATCTACAGTTCTCGTTTTACTGCGTTAACATCATCTCAGAACTTCATTTACTATAACCTTTAACTGGCACTTCTTAACAATTTTCGGCATTTCGTAGCAACTTCGCGATTATTTCCATTCCGTTTTTTGACATTTCCGTTTGTTCTTCCGACATTTCCGACCTGTTTTCTACACGTTTACATTTCTTAACAATTTTCGGCATTTCATAGCAACTTTGCGATTATTTCCATTCTCGTTTTTCAATATTTCCTTCTGTTTTTTCCGACATTTCCAATCTTTTTTATACACGTTTTCACTTCTATTCATTCATTAGATTATTTTTACCCTTCAACCTTATTCTACCAACAGAACGAATCCTTATAGGACACTTTACTTTCATTCCCACACGGTTTGCAAAACTTGTCCAGATTTTCTTCACCCCATAACCTGTTGGCCGCCCATACAACCGCCACACCCCTGTGCATCACTTTGTTGACTAACTGTGATTGATCACAGTTTCAACAACGTTTCTCTTCTACTACTCTCTCAAACAGCTTTTTCTATTTTTTCCTACCTGAACACTTCCTTTTGCTATCTGATCACCTTTATAATTTTATTTATTTATATATACAACATTTTATTTCTTCACATTTTTCCCCCCTCCATACTATTCATGTCACCCTACATTGACCCCATCAAATTTTATCTTCAGTCCCTCCGCCAACATGCCTTTGCCCTAGCCAGATTGAGGTCACACATTTTATTCATTCAGGCTTGTTTAACATCCCCCCCAAGGGCCTCACACTGAAAGTTCCCATCTCTGGCTGTAACCTATCCTTTCATCCTGCCTTATACCAACTCCAAACAGAACAATCTACAGCCCTCACCCGTCTGATCCTTAACCTATACCTCAACTCCGCCAATGAACACACCTGTCAACTCCTATCCCTGATCAAAATCCTCAACCTTTCCACTCCCACATCCACACCTAGAGTTCAGAACATCCTTTTACAGGCCAACCACAAATTGGAACAGCATGCCACCCTCCATCTCAAAAAACTATCCAAACTCCTGGTCACCCACCTCCTGAGAGGCAATACTGTCTCCCTCAATAACCTCTCCAGTAAACCTCAAGCTCCTCTTATTGCACAGAAACCCAGTCTCTCCCATCTACTCAATCTCCCATTTCCAGCTCCACTCCCCCCCCCCACACCTTACAATCCTAATCCACACAATCCTCAACCACAACATCCCAAACCTCCATCCTATCCAAAGGCCTCACCTTTAGTCCCACTCCCAAATTCAACCAAACAGCCCTTGTCAAAGACCTACTATCCTATACTCGTAGCCTTGGCTGGAGATATCACTTTGCCACGAGGAAAAATAATCCTACTCCTGATGATCCAGTTCCCCAAGACATCACTCAAATTGAACCCTGCCTGGAACAGTTCCGTCCTCCATCACAGCGAGACCCACCCGCTCTTCCTCAAAATCACCCCCTTCAAACCTTCCAGGAATTCCTTACTTCCAACCTTGCCTCTCAGGCCTTCCTGAAAAACCTTAATCCTACTCCCAACATTACCGCAGCTGAATCCCGAGCTATCCGTGATCTGAAGGCTGACCATATCATCATCATTCTCCCTGCCGACAAGGGATCCACGACCGTGGTACTTGATCGGCGGGAGTATGTGGCTGAGGGACTGCGCCAGCTTTCAAACAGCACTACCTACAAAGTCTGTCAAGACGACCCCATTCCTGATGTCCAGGCAGAGATTCAGGGAATTCTCAGATCCTTAGGCCCCCTACAAAACCTTTCACCCGAGTCCATCAAACTCATGACCCCACCGACACACCGCACCCCTACCTTCTACCTACTTCCTAAGATTCACAAACCTAATCATCCAGGCCGGCCTATTATGTACATTACATCATTTTTTTTTTCTTTCATGAACATGCTTTCGAAAAGCGTAAAATGTGGAAAAAGTACAAATATGTTAATGCAAAATCGAGGGCGAATTAACATTGTAAACATAAGAAATTCGACGGGACCAACAAAAAATGGTGTAAATGGCAGGAAAATGTAAAAACCGAGAATGTAAAAATGAGGTTCTACTGTATTTGGACCAACTGGGTGGAAAAAAATTGTAAGGAGTAGCCTACATTGAAAAAGGGGTAAACTTATCTTTCTTCGTGATATTGCACTTGCCCAGTGTGTTGGCAGTGGAAAAAGAAAGAAAGAGAAAAAAAAGATTTAGAATAGAAATTGTTAGAACCTCCACTTCATCATCATCATCGTTTTCCATCTCCACTTTCCCGGGTGTGGCTAACAAGCACTCTCCATCTCATCCGATCTTGATATAACATTTGGTCTTGGACATCATCCCAGTTGTCTGATTTTACTGCCTATATCCATCGTTCCTTGGCCTTCCTCTTGGTCTTCTTCCTCCCATTTCCATTCTGAAGTATTTTTTAACTGTTCTTGTACTATTCATTCTCATTACATGGCCATACCACTGCAGTTTCCCCAATATGGCAATAGGGACCCTGATACCAGCTGTTTCTCTGTGTACCTCATTTCTGATATTCTCTCTCCTGGTACTTTGATTCATAGTCCTGATAAACCTCATATCTGTTGCTTGGATTCTGCTGTAACAATGTACAAGTTTCCATGCCATATATAAGGATTAGAGCAAAGTATGTGTTACTGCCTGGGGCACTTTTTTGTCCCACAGTAGATTCTGAACTTTGTGTTCTGTTGAGGATTTCTTGCCAGATGGCGTTGTCCTTGGAGAAATTACTTCCAAGGTACTGAAAGTGGGAAACGATTTAATTTCTGCTCCCTCCAAGTAGATGTTTGAACTTGTTCACTCTCTATTTATGGTCATCTCAACTGTCTTGGTCTTCGTGATTTTCAGGTTAAATTCTTTAAATTTATTGTTCCAAACAATCAGATTCTTTTGCACTTCTTTTTCTGTTTCTCCACATCATCTGCAAATACCAGTGATCTCGCCTCATTTGCAGTTTCCTTAATAGATTTTAGAATTCTATCCATTACAATAATAAACCAGAGTGGTAATAGAACACTTCCCTGCTGGACTCCCCTCTTCGTCTCAAACCATTCAGAGTGACCATTTCCAATTTGGACACTATTGCAAGTTTGATACAGCATCTTTACTCTGTCAATCAGGTAATTGGGAATTTTTTATCTTCCAGGCATTTCCATATTTCATTACGACGGACACTATCATACGCCTTCTCAAGATCTAAGAACATCCATAATTCAGCTAATTTACCCTTGTAACCACCACCACCACCAAAACCACCACTAATTTTCTTCTTTCCCCAAGCCTAAAGAAATTTTTCATTGGAGAATATTTTTAGTACAGCTCTGTATTTTGCCAAACATCGAGAATCACCCTTCAGGTGTAATTCATAATAGGGAAAAGCAATTATACCCCCCTTTTTCATACTGCATCTCATTTTCTGCCTAGATGTAACCCCACCTGTATCTTCCCTCTCCACTCCCCCCCCCCCTCCTCCTCCACTCCTTCCCCCTCCCCCTCCCATCCCTTCTGCTTACCATGTAGTCAGATTGTGTTGGGCAGCCAGAGATGGCCGATGTGTGTGGATGAGGGTGCCTGAATGATTGTGTGGATGAGTGCTCTCTTTCTGAGGAAGGCCGCAGTCTAAAATTTAGATTGTGTGTTTTTTGTGTCCATTGTGTCTGTCAGTGGCTCAACGTTTATCTTTACAGTGAGTTGTTCCCTATCTACATATTATCATTGAAAAACAATGAAATGTATGTGGAGTGACATACAAATGCATTTACACTGTCTTTATTATTAGCCCGAGTAATTTCATCCATATACCGACAGTGTTTGAGGCATATTATTTCCTACAAGAATCCCATTAATAGTAAATTATCAGATTCCTTTCCCAGCGCATAACCAGTGTAGCATTGCAATAAAAAACATTTCTATCATGTTATTGCATTGGTTCTCAGTCTGGAGACTGGTTTAATGCAGCTCTTTGCCCTACTAGATCTTGAGCAAGCCTCTTCATCACCTCATAAGAATGGCAATTCACATTTATTTGAATCTGCTTACTGTATTCATGTCTTGGTCTCCCTCTGTGTGCAATTTTTACCCCACACACTTCCTTCCAGTGCTAACTAAATTCACGATTCCTTGATGTGTGTAAGAATGCGTCCTACCAATAGATACCTTCCTTTAGTCAAAGTATTCCAGAAATTCCTCTTCTCCCCAATTCTGTTCAGTACCACCTTATTAGTTACATGATCGAACCACCTAATTTTCAGCATTTGTCTATAGCACCACATTTTAATAGCTTCTATCTCTTCCTGTCTGAAGTATTTATAGTCCATGTTTCACTGTCATACAAGGCAACAGTTCAGAGTTGCCTTAAGACTTAGACTTCCTTAGGCTTAAATTAATATTTAGTGTTAGCAAAGTTCTCTTGTACAGATTTCGATTTATTTGCCATGAACTTTAACTTTTTCTCCAAAATTTTCCTTGTTTTCCTTTGCAGTTTGCTCTTTGTACAGGTTATATAACATTAGGGAAAGGCTACATCCCTATACTACTACTTTCCCAACCGCTGCATCCCTTTCATCCTCTTCTACTCTGATAACTGCTGTTAGGTTTTTGTGCAAGTTGTGACATTTAATTCCATACATTTACCCTTGCTGGCTTCTAGACCTACACAAATGTGCTTGCGTCTTGCAGATAATTACTGATATGAATGATGTTTCATAGGAGGAGAATTGAAGACTATAAAGCGCCTCGGTTGCACAGTGGTAGAGCTATTATCTATATGATACCAGAATGAAACGTTTCACTCTGCAGCGGAGTGTGCGCTGATATGAAACTTCCTGGTAGATTAAAATTGTGTGCCGGAACCAGGACTCGAACATGGGACCTTGGGTCCCAAGTTCGAGTCCCAGTTCCAGCACACAATTTTAATCTGCCAGGAAGTTTTATATGATACCACATTGAGAAAAACAAACAGGTGGTGGGGATTCAGAACATAAAATGGTTATTATGACATAGTATTACAGTGGAGATTAGCAGTGACAGTTTCTTGCATGAGATACATTTTTAACAAGATATCATCAGAAACACTAATAAAAAATATCTTTGTATGAAACTATTTTTTCTTTTTCTTTTGTGAACATCAGACTTTAAGAAAAATGTTATAATCCCCATTCCAAAGAAAGCAGGTGCAGACAGGTGTGAAAACTACAGAACCATCAGTTTAATAAGTCATGGTTGCAAAATATTAACACGAATTATATACAGAAGGATGGAAAAGCTTGTAGAAGCCGATCTCGGGGAAGATCAGTTTGGGTTCAGGAGAAATGTGGGAACACGGGAGGCAATACTCACTTTACGGCTTATCCTAGAAGATAGACTAAGAAAAGGCAAACCTACATTTCTAGCTTTTGTAGATTTGGAGAAAGCATTTGACAGTGTTGACTGGAATACACTCTTCCAAATACTGAAGTCAGCAGGGGTAAAATACAGGGAAAGGAGAGTTATTTACAACTTGTACAAAAGCCAGACCGCAGTTATTAGACTCGAAGGGCATGAAAGGGAAGCATCAGTTGGGAAGGGAGTAAGACAGGGTTGTAGCCTTTCTCCGATGTTATTCAATTTGTACATCGAGCAGGCGGTGAAGGAAAGCAAGGAAAAATTTGGAATAGGGATTAAAGTTCAGGGGGAAGAAATAAAAACATTGCGTTTTGCCGATGACATAGTAATTCTATCAGATACAGCAAACGACCTGGAAGAGCAATTGAACGGAATGGATAGTGTGCTGAAAGGTGCATATAAGATGAACATTAACAAGAGCAAAACTAGGGCAATGGAGTGCAGTGTAAGAAAATCAGGTGATGCTGAAGGAATTAGATTGGGAAACGAAGCAATAAAGGAGGTAGATGAGTTTTGTTACTTGGGCAGTAAAATAACAAATGATGGTCGCAGTACAGAGGATACAAAATGCAGAATGGCAATGGGTAGAAAAGCGTTCTTGAAAAAGAGAAATTTGTTAACCTCGAATATTGATTTAAGCCTAAGGAAGTCCTTTCTGAAGGCATTTGTATGGAGTGTTGCCTTGTATGGGAGTGAGACATGGACGATAAACAGTGCGGACAGGAAGAGGATTGAGGCTTTTGAAATATGGTGCTACAGAAGAATGCTGAAGATTAGGTGGGTGGATCGCGTAACTAATGAGGAGGTACTGAACAGAATTGGGGAGAAAAGAAATTTCTGGCATACCTTGACTAAAAGAAGGGATAGATTGGTAGGACACATTCCGAGACATCAAGGTATTGTGAATTTAGCGTTGGAGGGAAGTGTGTGGGGTAAAAATCGCAGAGGAAGACCAAGAGATGGATACAGTAAGCAGATTCAGACAGATGTAGGTTGCCGTTCTTATGAGGAGATGAAGAGGCTTGCTCAGGATAGGGTATTGTGGAGAGCTGCATCAAACCAGTCTCCGAACTGAAGACCACAACAGCAACACCAAATCAGAAGTCCCATTAATGATTTTTTTTCTCTCTTTGTCTACAGGGCTATGAATTCTACAACCCGATGAAAAAGAATTACATTTTTCTCCGCTCTTGTTATGAGGAACTGAAGCCTCGCAGTTCATCATGAGTATTTTGTACTGTTACGTACCTGGTATTTTTGTAAATATAAGATCATTTGTAACAGCACAAATAGGTCTTTCCTACTGTGTGTAATGTGTACGTATTATTTTCAGCATTTATAATTTTGTAAAGACTGTAATCAGACTGTATTCAAATAAAAGCACTTTTTTTGTATGATTTGATTTTTTTGTTTGAGGTTGTTAAAATTCCAGTTGCTGGTGTAAACTGTATGTTTGTAATATGTATTACTCCAGAGAACATGTACATTGGATACCAGTAACTGCTTGATACAGTGAATAATTATTTATGTTTGTTTACTTTAATACTTTGTGTGATGAGAGAGAGTCAAACTGAGAAAGAAGAAAGAAAGATAGCCAAACATGGTCTAATTGAAGGTTAAATATGAAACATAAAAAATGACATTGGTCCAACACACTGAGATAATTCAGTTTGAAAGTTAACAACTTTAATATTATTTACAACACAGATACAAAAATATTGTAAGGTTAGCCTAATGTCTTGGTATTTTACATAGATAAAACTGAAAATGTAGAATTATTTTTATTGAAAATGAAGTGACTACATATTTGTCACAAAAATAAAGAGAAATGCCACTATTAATAAAATCCAACAAATAGTTTTATTGCACTCACAATTAATGCTGCACAAAATGATCCAATAACTTTCATATCAGTAAATTTTGCTTCAGATATTGGATGTAAACCAGAAGTACCAATTTAAAATCTCAAAAAAAAAATCCTGCTTGTTGGCAAATGCAGAGTAACTTCATACATAACTCGGGCTCCCGTGTTTATAAGATGTCTCTGGAAAGTGTAGAGTTGATCTTGGGGCATTTACAACAGATCTTTCCCTGTGGCTATTGTAACTATCTGTATTCCATGAGTTACGAATGCTCGATGGCAATGAAAATTTCCCTAACAGGTCTTTACAGAAAAGGGCAAAGTTATTCAACAAGGGAGTTAGAAAGCTGGTCCACTGATAAATCATTGATTGATCAACATCAATTATATGGAAAAAAACAAAGGACTTATTTCTGACACTCTTAAAGTGATCCACCCAGTCTTTTGGTATTTCTTCTGCAAATTTCTGATTAATTAGTGTCATTTTTTATCATACTCTAAGTATGACTACTTATGAATTAGATATATTTACACAGCATCTCAACATTACGCATGATGACTAAAAAGTAGAGAAATTGGGAATTAGATTAGTTCGTGTTCAGTTAACATACAAAGTCATAAAAGGTTGTCATGTTTTTATGCCCTTCAAAAAATCCACAAAATGTAAAATGATGTGATACAGAACATACTTGCTTTAGGTGCAACTGTCTCTAGGTATGTCTAGAATACAGTGTGTCCACCTAATAAAATATGTTTTTTGAAAGATAACAGTGGAAACTGTCTGGGGTAATACAAATTGTTTGGGGATGTATGAATAAATCCTTGGTTATTGCTTTCATACCAAAAAGTGGCTCACAAGTCATTTATATACGTAAAACTGTAAAGCCTTTTGAAGATGCAGTTTGATTTGAATACCTAAGTGATATAACTGAGATAAATTTCGCACTGCACTTCTTTAAGTGATTCTATTTCTGATCATCTAATTTTAAGTTCGGCTGTGTAAATGTTACATGTACTGCACCTGTCTGTGCAAAAATTAATGTTAAATTTGCTATTTCTGCATCTATCAACCTGGGGTCAAGCAGCCTTTGGTTTTTAATTTTTATTTGTTTAAAATGGACATGAATGCTTTGTAACATACCTTTCTTCCTACTGTATGCCCATCTCTCGGGAATACTAAACATACACTTGTAACTCTGATAATGACACTGCTTCGAATTTGGTATTTGTAGACCATACAGGGGGCATTTGAAAAGTCCGTGCAAAAATAAAAATCACTAACGTGTTTGGGGAAAAGCATTTTTATTTTTCAACAGTCTTCTTGTAGACTTATACACTTCGACCAACACTGTTTTAATTTGTTGATTCCTTCTGAATAATAGGAATTGTCCAAGGCTGCAAAATAGCTATTGGTTTTTGCCATCACCTCGTTTGAATGAAATCTTCATTTCCGCCAGACATTTCTTCAAATTGGGGAACAGATAGTAGTCATAGGGAGCCAAGTCTGGAGAATAGGGTGAATGTGAAGAGAGTTGGAATCCTATTTCCAATAATTTTGCAACCACAATTGCTGAGGTGTGTGCTGATGCATTGTTGTGATGGAAAAGGACTTTTTTGTGAGTCAATCACCGGTATTTTTCTTGCAGCTTGGTTGTCAAAAGGCCCAATAACAGTGAATAATATTCACCTGTAATAGTTTTGCCCTGTTCCAGATAACTGATGAGGATTCTCTCTTGCAAATCCCAAAAAACAGTCGCCATAACCTTTCCGGCTGAAGGGCCAATCCTCACCATTTTTGGTGCAGATTCTTCCTTGATAACCCATTGTTTAGACTGTTCTTTGGGCTCAGGAGTATAGTAATGTACCCATCTTTCATCCATAGTGACAAAACTACACTTAGTCCTGCGGATTCTTCCTGAACAGCTGCAAACATTATTTGCAACACTTCACACAATTCACTTTTTGGTCAAGTGTGAGCAATTGCTGTTCTAATTGAAGGTGTAAAGTCACCATAATGTTTATCAAGCTTGTCTTTAGTCTCCTGGTGCAGTTTGCTTTTAGTAAAGTAATGTTTAATCACCACACAATTCTTTTTTGTCTATTCTTTGACAATCACTCAACTTGCTTGATTCACATGTACGCCAAACACAGAGAAATAGACCAATATGGCTAGAACTTGGTGTGCATTCTTTCCAAAGATGCTACTAACTAAACATGACCTCGATACGCTCCGGTACTGCCATCTCTCAGACTTTGCATGGAGTTTTCAATCGCCCCTTGTATATGACAAACAAACATATTATCTATTAGACCAGATAAGTATGTATACTATTAGTTTCTAGTACTGCACAGATTAAGGCATAATTATACAATGTGATTCTATGCATCTGCTTTGACCCATGACATCATCAACATGTTAAAAAACCCGTATTTCAGTTGTAGCCAACTTCAAATAATCCATATTTCAATTGATTAGTGTTTTTAATTAAATCACGGGCTTGTTTAAAATTTTATTGGTAGTTAGGAAGAAGTGTGGCGTATCACAGTTGTGGCATACTATTGGTAAGTTTCTAAGTTGCAAGCATCACAGTGCCATTATTGCTTGTTCACTCACAACAATTTACGCTGTACTCTTAGGTTCCTGCGTAACCACATCCTTCAAAATTATGACATTTCTGCAAAAAATATTAAAGTAATTTTGTCAATCAGAATATACATGTACAGTCTATATTTATATTTAAAAAATAAGCAATATACTACAGTCATAAACAACTAACCCATTGTAACAGGAAACCAGTGACTATCAACTCATTGTTATGTCAGATAGTGCTACAACATATCAACCTTACATTTTACTTTCTTTTATTCCTCTGTGCTGATATTTCCCTTCCATCAGTTGTACATGGATTCTGGAGCTTGTTATATTTCAAGGGCGTTTCTCTTTATTTGGCTAGACATGCCTTGAATTATTTGCCTGACAATAAGGCACATATATTGGTAATGTCACTTCATTTTTTGTTTTACAGTGACATGCCCCCCCTCCCCCTGTACCATTCAATTATGAATCATTCACAGTAATCATTGTACAAGTATTTGGGGCAGGTAGTAGGCCCCATCTACTGTCTCTCTATCTCTCTCTAGACAGTTAAAGGTTAAAATTAAGTAACTGTGACTTGAGTTGATAGGCACTCTAACTTTTCCACAGATTTAGTTATATTTAGTTATGCATGGAATAACTGTAAATTTTCCCTGAATGTAAAAGAAAACCTTTACAAATAATGTACTCTCGATTTGTGTAAAACAGATAAAATTAAACAATAGTATTCTCTTAGATTGTATGTATTATGTTCTCTTTTAGTTTTGGCCAGTGTCTTACCAGTGAAGTCAAGTTTGTGTGCTTTTGTGTGTGGTGGTTTGCTGCGACTGACGCTTATAAGCATTTCCGCAATCAACACGCCAGTGCTCCCGACGCTTATAAGCGGCGCACTAGCTGAGTACTCAGTTTAGTTAGTTGGCTGCGCTCTCATGTTAGTACAAGCCACCAAAAAATAACACGTAACGTTTTTCTGTCTGCAGTTATGGGTTTTTGTCTTTAGTGGTTTTCTATAAAAACATCACCTATACACCTTTTCAAATTTGTTATATAGTCTTGGGTTTCCATACCACCACATTGCAGATGAGACCTGTTTCTTTTTCTCAGTTTGATAAACCTCTTGGTCTTTTCAGACTAAATCTTTCTCAATGATGCGGATTTATTGCTTCTATGAGTTTCATTTTCTTCTCAGTTTGCAATAAAATCTATAAATCAGAGGCGTTTTAGAATTGTTTGCAATAAAAGCATATGATACTTATAAGCGTCAGACAGTTTGCAGCATTTATCACATAATCCTCATTCAGTTAAAGCATACTTTCTATATCTAGCACCACCTCTTGTGCAGTCGTTATATTCACTTTCAATATTACAGGTGTTGCAGGGGTCTGATTTCAGCTCTCACCGCACATGCGCTTACAAGCGTCCACCCAGAGCATTAGCGGTCTGCATTGGTGACTGCAGCAAACGTGTTAAACTTGCTTATTATATATTTTGGTAGTCCATGACCCCTGCCATGCTTTCTTCTGTAGTTAACTTTGAGAAAGCAATTTTCCCAACACCTTCCACTGAACTATGGCAATACGATACACACTGTAATGTTATTGATCTGATTCTATGTTAAACATTGCTTTATCCATACCAGGCTTGGCGCCACTTGATATGGCCTCTGACTGTATATAACAACGTCTAATTGTGGCCACTTAAAATATTAGTAATAAGTTGACCCTTTAGTCAGTGCCAGTGGATATTCATTTGTTGTGCTCAGGTTGTTTTTCTCCAAAGTTACTTGCTGAAACAGGTTGGTTCCCCCCCCCCCCCCCCCCTCCACCTGTAAATACAGAAATTGGCCAATATTTTCATTTCAGATGTATTTTAAGTTCACAAAATTTAAAAAACACAGTTCAGATACAAGTTTAGTCTTTTCCCTTGCGCAAAGCAACCAGGACCTTTATCCTCTAGTTCAAGCCAATCAAAAGTCTGGCATATCTTATAAACATTGTCTTAGTATGCTCCATGGCTCCAAAGCACTCTCCATTTGTGCCACCGTGAAATATGAACATTATCAGCATGTTGAGATAACTCACCACAAAATGTGTAGTGTCTTCTGATCCTGCTGAATATGTACAAATGGAATTCTTGGGTTTATGCCCTCACCTACCGTAATGTCAAGGGACAATAGAACATATGACTGTGACATATCTTAGCTTTGCAGTGTTGTGCAAAGTATGTTCTGGTGGAGAAAGGAAAATTGGGTGGACTGATAACACTAACCTCTAAACCAGCCATACTCAACCTTTTTCCTTCACGGGCCAAATGCTCAAAAAGTTTTAAGTGGGCTACAACATCATTGCAGGAGAAAATAACACTGAAATAACTACACCCATTTATCATCAAAATCTTTTATATATAATTGAATATTATAGAAGGAAACTTTCCTGGTGAGATACATATGTATAAAAAATAGAAATCTAATAACTTACCCAAAGGACAGGCTCATCGATAGACACAAAAACAAGATACAAGGTTTCGCAACCAATGGTCGCTTCTTCAGGAAAAGAGGAAGGAAGGAGACAATCCCAGGAGTGTAAGGACTCACCTTTGAGGGGGGGGGGAGGGAAGGGAGGAAACATAAAAAAAAGTGTGCGCGCGCGCGCGCACACGCGCGCGCACACGCGCGCGCGCGCGCGCGCGCGCGCACACCTAGGCAGACATTTGTAAAAACCAAGAAATGTCTGCATAGATTTATTTACCTTTTTTTTTCCCTCCTAAGGTAAGTCCTTCCACTCCTGGGATTGGAATGACTCCTTTTCCACTTCCTTAAATCCCAAATCCTTTCCTTTCTCCTCTCCTTTTCCTGACGAAGCTACCAGCAGTGGCAAAAGCTTGAATGTTTGTGTGTGTTTTGTTTCTATTGGCAAGCCTGTGCTTTGGGTAAGTCACACAATCTTTATTTTTATACATATTTTTCCCACCAGGAAAGTCTCCTTCAATAATATTCCAATATTTATTACTTCATGAATACTCATACCAAGGAAATCTATAAAAATACATAAATTTTGTGAAGATAGCTCAGGCATAAAGTTCAAATTCACAAACTTTTTTTTAATGAATCAATTAAGCACTAAACATGTTTTCTCTGGTATATTCCAGGCATACTGGTCTTTCAGGGTTCACACATTTATATGCAGTGCTCCTGTTTTCTGGTAAGGACAAAGACTGCATTTCCCTTTTCTTTCTAGTTTGTCACTCATGACCTCTTGTTCTTTTTTCCTCTTCTGCAAGTCTTTTCCAAGGAGATTTTGAATTATCCTGAAATCCCCTCTCAAACTGGAGATAAGTAGCCTTTTCTAAAGATGTCTCAGACTTATAGACAGTTTCTTGTTGAATCTGTATCTGCCGATACTTTCACTGTTTTTAAAGCAGAAGTAGAGAATGCAACTGTTCACTGTACTAATATTGATTAGCTGCATGTAGTTGTACTCATCAGTAATAGAAGCATCAAATTTGGAAGTATGTGTAATAGACACGCAACAAAACTTGCGTTGCTGAAAATGTGTGTCACAGGCACTGCGATAGTCGAGAAAACAATTACTTAACGTGTAACAGCCACTGTCAACAAGCAATCGCACCCCAGCACCAACAATGAAATTGTATGAAGCTACAGAGGCACTCCCACATATAGCACAGACAGTATTACCAATCTAACAAGATAAAAATTGATGTCTCTCTCTCAGGCACATACTTCTTTTTAAGGGTTAAATGCGTATCTGTGCAGAAATTCAGCAAAATGAAACACCATTCTTTTGATAATATTGTCAGTTCCTCCTTCCTGCATTATTGGTTTGAAACACCACTGTTTTGAAACAATGAAACTGACAGGACGAAACAGTATCGATCTCTCATGTGATTGACAGTTTCGAAAACATGAAACATGGCGGTTTTGAAACACACACATTTCCACGTATTGAGACGACGTTTCAAAACAATGAAACAGTTGCCATTGCTGCTGCTGCTGTTTCGCTCCAGGTCTCTGCGGGCGACCTTAGGTTCATTCCAGCAGCTGCCAAACAGCTTGATACACAATGCCTTCTCCTGCTTCTGACCTTTTGTAGTGTGGCCGTTTGGTGTTCTACCAGTTGTAACAAGCAGCCAGATGCTACCTAGAAAAATATTTCTAGTGCTGTCAAACTGTCAGATTTGCACATGGGCAGAAAGGTCCGCGTTAAGAGTGGGAGTAGTCATCACGTGACAAGTGTGAAATAATCTGAAAATCCGCCACAAATGCAAAGCCACTGCAGATCCCACTATAGATCAGATACTTCACGTTTACATTTCTTTGTTATTAGGAATGTAAATATTTTAATTACTCCTTTAATCCTACCTCCACCTGCATAAGCCAAAAGAAATTTAATTGGTTGAAATGTGGATTTTATAATTGTTGTTTATTCCAGACATCCAGTGAATCCAAGTCTGATGTATTGTCGTGTGACAAGTAGTTTGAAGTGATACGTCATACTAAAAAACAGAAAATTATTTCGAGTATGTTGTGCCACAATATAGCGACACAGAATTCTTTGAATGTTTTTGTGTACGGTGTCAAGTGGCAGAGGAGCTGTCCGAAAAATTCAGGAATTCTAACTATTAGAGTTATCAGGCAGGAGGAAATGGAAGAGTGCTTCCAATGCAGCAAATTCTGATGTTTTTGTGGTTTGCTATCCATGAAGCAGCAGACAGTTTCATTATCAGTATTAGTTTCTTGCACTGTTAGAATGACCTATTTTGTTAGCAATTTAAGGATAAGCGTTATGAAGTGACCATTTGATGAAGAAAGGACAAACAGAGGCCAATTTCAGGTGAAATAAGATTGCAGGTGTGATTGGGGGCAATCGATGGGACTCAAATTAGAATAGCAGACCTACAGAATAGTTGTATTTGAACAGAAAAAACTATTTTTCTATGCAGTTACAAATAGTGTCTTACCTAGGATTCACGGGTTATTTGTTGGTTTCGTTTAAATGAAGGGCTATGGCAACCCATAACTTATTAAATTTTCAGGCCCTTACCAAGTTTTTAACTATGTTGCCGGTCAAATTTATTTTCAATATTACAGTAGAACCCCGATTTAACGAACCCCCATTTAACGAAAACCCGCTTTTAACGAATATTTCCGTCGGTCCCGGCGAAACTCCCATTAGAATAACGTTATTTTTCCCCGCTTTTAGCGAACCCCGCTTTAAGGAAAAGTCCGCTTTTAAGGAACAAACATGAGAAATTCTGGAAATTAAAATTTTGTTTTTACGCAATTCCTAATTGTGGGCAAGTTGATTTGTTTCGTTTTCTCCGCAGAATTAGGAATTTGTGTTTACGTGACGTCGGTTATCGATCGAACATCTTTGCAGCGATACCGGTATAAGCAGCCGTAATCGATTCTTTCCGTCGATAGGTTAACGTATCTAATACCAGTGCAGCGATACCGGAGAAAGCGTTTGACGAATCAGCTCGCTATTTCCCGCATGTCTTCCATGTGTTATGGTCACGTGGTCTGACGTCAGTCGAAAATTACGAAGCGCGAGCTGTGAAATGTTGTCTTATGTTTTATTTCAGATTCACTTTTTCAGAATTGTAGGAGTGGAGAGAAGGTGACGACCAACCAGGGTGTGTGACAATGGCAAAGAATACGATTTGGCGCGTCTTCTTTGTGCGACTTTTAAAAACAGGGAACATTGTTAAATGCCGAATCTAGCGGTACCTTTGGTTTGTAAAAAGACGAATATTCGTGTGACAATGTTCAGTTGTACTTATTAAATGTTTTGAAGGCGTGCGAATTACATAGCTGCATTCCTGTAAGCAGAAAATTTATGCAAAACAGGTTCGAAAATCGCCTTGCTAGATTAGTGTGGAAAATGCACTGTTTTCGAACTGCTTAGAAAACTTAATAATCTCTCGTTTCACAGTAAGTGCAAAGTGTGGAAACTGAACCAGTGGAGAAAACATTACGACTAATAAAATGTTATAAGGCCAGCCATTAAGTTACCCCTACGTAATTAAAAACTGCAATACGTTTAAAAAATTACCTCATACATCAAATGCCTGAATGACTTCGAGAATTGTCAAGTATTTAGCCCCAAAGACGGGTGGGTTAAAAAGCAGATTAACTGTCGGTGGCCGCCGATTGAAGTGTTAGCGCGATAATGATCCCGCAGTGAAGGCATCCTAACAGCTAATAACGTCTTTAGGCTACGTTTTTCTCTTTGTAAGCAATTTGGTGTTGTGGATTATTTTTTACGAGTAATATATCGCAAAATCGTGACACACTTGTAGAGGATACGTTTAAGTTTTGACGAATTTACACTGTAATGTTATTGCTGCTCCTTTAGCTTGCAAAAAGAAAAGCTGTGTTATTGTAGTTACCGGCGTAACAACATAATCCAAAATCTTAACATATTTGTAGAAGCGCTAAAGACTTGTTTGTCGTGCGCCCAAACTCCCTATAGATCAATAATTTTAGAAAATGTTTTTGACGAATTAACAATGGAAATAATTTTGAAGAAGGTACAGGTTGTTAAAAAGGTATTTATACCTCGAACCAGGGGGAAAGCGATGACGAAAATTTTGAAATTTATGCATTAGTAAAAATTACTGATTGCGTATTCTGCAGAAAAGAAAGCGCTGGAGAACTTTAGAAAAAGTACATTGAGTATCAGTCGGTTCTCAGGTATAGTGTTTTTTAAGTCTGATATACGGCACCAATTTTTGCACCTGTAGTCACCTCTTTTAAAGTAGCTGAGTCAATAAAAACAAACATCAACCACATAGTGATAACTTTGGTCATTACAGTATGCTGGGAAAACAAAATAGTCATCTCTTTTCGATTTAATAATTTTTTTTTTTTTTTTTCAGAAAGTGTGATGTCTTTAAAATTGTAGCAGATTACTGGTATGCTAGTAATTAAATAGCTCCTATAACACCTACACATGCTTGAATTATGTCTGAGTCACTCCTGTGTACCTAGGCAAAACCCCCATTTAAGGAAAACCCCTATTTAAGGAATAAATATTTCGGTCCCCTGAGATTCGTTAAAAAGGGGTTTTACTGTAACTGTCTGTCCCACAAGGGTTCCACTGCTGTTGGTTCTTGTACAGAATGAGAGTGAAAAGTTAAGAATTCTACTATCACTTCTTAGTCTGAAAACAGGACTACTTTATAATTTCCACTTTATCAACCATACATAATATTAACAAAAAAACATGAACTCTTTTTTCCCCAAACTAAAATATCTTACCTTCCAAAATCTCTTCGCCACACACTACAAAATTATTGCTGCTGTTCATCTACCAAAGTGGTACCAGCCAGAAATGGGAAACCAGCCAGAAGCAGCACAAATAGCATTCCAGCAGTGCAAGTATCAAACACGAGTTTTTAAGTCATAGTAGCGGCGCATGCACAGTAATACCTGTTTCTTAGCACTTTAAAGTAGAAGTCTGGCAGCTGCTGGAACAAACCTTTTGCGTTACATGGGTGGCAACATGTTAGTGCCACCATGGCAATGTTTACGAATTCCGGAGTCCGGGTTGGCACTTGTGTTGCTTCCACGTAATGTACACTTGTGTGAACTCTAACGGACATTCTTTCAGCGACATGAAAATTCCTATCTTTTTCCCGGTTTTTCAAGATTGCACAAAATTCTCAGCTAATTCCCAGTTTTCAGGACTGCTAGCCACCCTGTACATACACATCTACACCTCCCTTTCATTCTCTCACACCCTCTTCCTTCACTGCATTCAATGATGCATCACATTCCCACCTGACTTTACAATCTAGTAAGGACAGTTTACAACTCACCGCAAAGACGATAGCATACTGTTGTGTGCCTGTGTGATTGCGTGGGTGTTCTGTTTTCTGAAGAAGGCCATGGCCGATAGCTGAAAGTGTTGTATGTGTGTGTCTTTTGTATGTGCCTGTCACAGCTTGTCGCCACGACTTTGCGTCGAGTTATAAAAGGTCCTTACTATACTATTAATTCCAACCTGGACCTTCCATTATTATATAGACTTTACAGTCTATCATGCAATGCTGAACTATCCATCATCCTTCCTCAGCACCTTCCCCCTCCACTTCCTTCCTCACTTCAACATGCTTGTAGTGAAAGAGTAGCCAGAGGTGGTGCTTGTGTGCAAGTAATGTCCAATTTTTTATATTTTTTATTTTTTTATGAAGACCATGGCCATAAATTTAAGTTGTGAGATGCGATTATCTATTTTACTTGCCTATCAGTGGCTCAGCAACTGTCTATACAGTGAATCATTAACTATCCTTTATTATTGACAACAGTTGTACAGTTAAGCTTTCCACAAGAATTTTGTGTCCAGGGTAAATTGACAATGGGAAAATTGTTTTACAATTTTAAAAATGCAAATTAAGACAAATGCCACTGACATTTATTCATTAATATTTTGTGTACACATTTTTTCATATGTGATAACAAAATGATCAAAATCCTTTAAACAGGCACAACTTTGGTTACTATGAAAATAATATAAAATAATAATGGCACTAGTGAAAAGATTTTCTAAATGATTGACAGTATAGCTGAGGTGTTCTGGAAGACAGTGATATTTCAATCACAAATACTAAAAAGATTGGTTTTAAACTTTCTCATTGAAAAAATTAATTAAGTTACAAATGAGTCACAGTCAGTACCTTAACTGTTAAAGATTCATTCTACTAATTTGCTACTTAAACACTAGTAAATGTTTTCTTGTAAGACAGCTTTTGGCATAAATACATATAGATTACTGAAATGCATTAGTTCAAAATTGACAGTCCAAAATTGTTTCCAGAAGATTCTACACGTTACACTCGCGCATCCACACAGATGCATCACTAAAATAGAAAGTTTTAACACTGGAAATGATACTGTTTTAACATAGAAATAACAATTTGGTTTGTTTGTCAGTTGGCTGACTGTTTGGTTTGATGGTTGATTTCCTGATTCAATGGTTATTTCAGGAGACATTCTTCAAGGTTCAACCTTCAATAATTCAACATCAAATATCAATGTTGCATTGGGTGGAATAGTAATCTGCATTAAGGAAAGTTTACATATTACTGATGTACACATTCAAGATTAATAATAAATCAAGTTTTATCACAATAGCAGGTCACATTAAACATAAAAACAAAAAAACTACCTACTGAAGGAAGATCACAATCAAAAACTGAAAACACACACACACACACACACACACACACACACACAGCTTTTGCAACCCAGTTGCTTCTTCAGGCAGAAGGTAAGGAGAGGGAAAATGAATTGATGAGGGTTTTAAGGGGGGGGGGGGATAAGGAGGCATTCCAATCCCGGGAGAGGAAAGACTTACCTTGGGGGAGAAAAAAGCAGGGTAAATAAATACAACCACATCCACACATATACACAAACAAAACATGCCTGGGCAAACCTACTGTGAAAGCAAAGAAGCTGGACAAAAATATCACTTGAGGTAGAGGCTCTGTCCAGAGAGTCGAGGCAAAGGTGTTAAAGATGGTGGGCGGGAATTTGAGTTTAGCGGAGGTTTAGACCAGGTGGGCAATGGGAAGAGGGAATATGCTGAAGGGCAAGTTCCCAGTTGCAGAACTCCAGAGATGGGAACTTGCCCTTCAGCATACTCTCTCTTCCCATTGCCCATCTGGTCTCAACCTCCGTAAAATTCAAATTCCTGCCCAGCATCTTTAACATCTTTGCATCTATTCTCTGGACAGAGCCTTACCTCGAGTGATATTTCTGTCCAACTTCTTTCCTTTCACACTATGTCTGCCTAGACGTGTTTGCATTTGTGTATGTGTGTGGGTGTATTTGTTTACCATCCTCCCCCCCCCCCCCCCAAGGTAAGTCTTTCCTCTCCCGGGACTGGAATGGCTCCTTACGCACTCCCTTAAAACCCTCATGATTTCTTTTTCCCCTCTCCTGGGTACAAGTGCTAACTTTATAGTTGCATATTCTTTCCATCTTTATGACTAGGATAAGCTATCCCTTCTACCATTTCAAAACAATTTTTTTTGAAAAATAATGTAGTTATTTTACTTGAAAACTGAAGTCTTATTTCAAACATCCTAAATATAGCAGAAAAAGGATATATTCCAGGGTGTCCACGTGACCCGTATGCATAATCTGGAGAGCACGTAAGGCGGGCTCGTTGACCAACACACATCTGAAAATTTCAATTGTATTAATACCTTTTATATTACCCACTTAACAACAGTCACTTGCCTTGAGACAAACCTGTTATTAGTACACGGTAAGTAAATTAGGCAGGGGTAATAGAATGGCTGCCTGCTTCTGAAGTTTCAGTAATCATGTAAACATTTGGCTGGAGTCTAACAATGTAGGGTATTGAGATATAATAGGCAAGCTGTAGAGCTAAGTGTTTACTACTTCATCACCCAAATAACAAATTATTTTTTGGAACCTCAACTGTTAAATGCCAGTTTGTGATCTCAGACTGTGTGTAATACAAGAAACATGATTTCTAGATAAAGTAATGGCTAAGAAGGAAGGAAGACAAACAAGTAACATTTCATCATAAAATAGGAAAATAAACAAGAGTACATGGCCATAAAACTAAAACCTGCTAATATGCACTTTAGGAAAACAAAGTTAAATAGTATGCTTAGAGATATATTATATTGTATATTTGAGTAGGAACTGGCGACAAAAACATAATATATTATATGTTTCGAATATAAACTTGCCAGCATGGGCAGCATTGTAGATTAACTAAGCCTATATGAAATATTCCTGTGTTCTTGAATACAGCAAAACAACTGATACTTTATTTCATTATTCTGTACATGGTACGAACATTTGCTCTTCACTATTTTTTCAAGATATTAGTATAAACAAACAATGTATTGTTGTATTTTATAGTTAAGCATATTTCAGATCCACAACCCAATATATGAAAGCAGGATTATTATAAATTGATTTAAATTGATAATTACCTTAATTTTGAATGTAAAACTGCTATTATCTTGCCATAACAAGGCCAAACTAATTGTTTTTCATATCTTTAATAGTTTTAACAATGTACGGTATCGTAGGCCACACTATAAAAGGAGGCCACACGAAGATAGAAAAAAAGCAGTCTTGTAACAGCTTTCTAAGCCGCCACTATGGTGGTTTGGGCACAAATGTACATATTGTTGTAATGCATTGTAGGGTAAAAGTGATGAAATTGAACAGCTTTTCAGATACCTGGTGTTTGCGCCAAGTCCTTAATGTTGACGCACACATAAAATAGAACATTTCTCTAGCTGCACATATTCTGAATGAATTCTAGGGATTCCTGTAAGCAGGTTATGTAGATGCTGTGTTTTAAGATTATGTCTACATCCACAAGATATCAAGGTAACTGTCCTGAACTTTAATGCTGTGGAGACTTATTAAGACGTGATGACCACAATCACCGAGTCGGTGGACAGAACACTGTAAGGTGGTAAAACGTTATAGTATGCTTGGACAACCAAAGAAGTTACAATACCCCTTGAAATGTCTTTTGTAGGTGGGGGCAAAATAGTGTAAATAGTAGTATTAAAGCTATGATTTCACTCAGTGGTACAACACAACATAATTTCTCTCGAACAGAGCCATGCCAGGAAAATACTTGCAACAAGTTGCACAGTAGAAGCCAACACGATAGAAATACTCAGATGTCTAAATACTTAGTCCATCACTGAAATGCCAAAACTTTTTTTTAATTAATGTCATTGTATACAAAAATGAAGTGATATTAAAAATCAAAGTTTCTGTCAAAGTCAGTCTTTTTCCAGTTTTTCCAAATTCAAGGTTTCTCTCGGTTTTTAAGGTTTCAAGCTATAGCAACCCTCCCCCTCTTCCATGACTGCTACTTAGATTTTAACAATGCAAGAAATCTTAGTACTGTACAGTAGTATATAAGAAACTAGCTGAAAAATGCTGCTGGCTGAGCACATAACAGGCTGTTCCTTCATTGGTGAATAATCAACTTCTGCCAAATATTCACGTTGTTGTGGCACTGGAAACTGGAGAAGTTTCATAGTGAATTTTATGTTAGGCTGGTGTGAATTCAGATGTTCCAGAAAAATCAAATCATATACATACCTTAAAAACAAAAAAAATTAGAAGTAGATTGAGACTAATCTTAAGAACATATGGTATAAATGATTTTCAAACAATGGAAATTCCAGGAAGGATTCAACAATACTTTTGAGAAGGATAGGTTGCTTACTCACCACAGGGAGGTCTGATGAACTGCAGAAAGACACAATTTAATGTCCAAAAGCTCTAATGTTGCATTCTATTATTTGTGCCCTTCTCCAGCACATCAGACGTTTGTTGTGGTAAGCAATCCACCCATCTCAAAATATATGATGATTTTCAATTAATAAAAACTATATACGGTGAGTGGCAATCCTTACAATTTGAAGTTTTTGCACCCAACAAACAGCTTATGAACAAATGGCATTTTCATAAGCTTTATAAAGCACAAGAAACCACATATAATGTACAAAAACTAACTGATTTGTTAAATTTGCCCGAGTTGTAGAAAATGTGTAATATTTAAATTTTAATCTTGTACTACAGGATACTAGTAGGCTAGTTGTTCTTATACATACGGAAATGTTTACAAGAGCAAGGGCTATCCCAAACACTACACCTCTTTGAAGTAATAGCACTACAGATGGGCCCCTGAAGAATCAATTTCACATGTGGCATTTTCCAATATAATAACAACTATGAAGTACTTTTAATTTTACCACCATATTTGTCTAAATTTCTGGTCATAATGCAGCATATTTATGGTTTTATATATACTTTATTATAATCTGGGCTCTTGTGGCCATTGCAGCAATAAACCATATTAAGACTAATTAAGATGTTATTACTGGCGAGGAGAAGACTGATTGAAAAGGAAACTCAAAATATTGCTACCACCCTCCCTGCTTCTTTGACTTAAGCAGTGTTGGCACTTACAGCTCTACTGAGTAATAACTACTAGCAAAAGAAATATAAACGCAATTGCATGATTCAAAAAAATAAAATAAAATAAGATAAATAAATAAATACTAAGTGACTAGTTATAAAATAGCTTACCTGTGCCACACCTTGATCCCAGCCTTTAATAACTTCACCTTTTCCTAACCGAAACTTAAATGGCACACCTCTATCTCTCGAAGAATCAAATTTAACACCATTTTCTAGTGTACCTGCAACATAAAATTTCTTTATTAATATGTTGTAAAAATATGTCAGTTCATCTGAATTTCATTTTTTCGTAACTACTACTTGTTCATAACAATTATAGAAGAGCTGCTGCAAGCACAAAACTGGCATTAGTTGAAAGACTAATTTTTCTCAGAGTGCTACCAAAATGTATTAGTGAACACAATGTTACATGTAACTGTTCCACTCTGCAGCGAGCAGCCGAAGCAACATTCCCCCTCTCCATGTTTCTCCCCTCAGTAGCTCTAATGTGGGGGACAATGCATGGATCCCGTCAATTCACAACCTACATCATGAGGCTGCTGTTTAAGGATTCCTTAATCATCCTCATGAACTAGGCCATGAATTACCTGTCCCTTCTGTTCCCATTCATTTTTCTTCCCTTCTCTCCCATATGATGGAGGAACTCTGTTCCAAATGTTCCCTTTTTTCGTCATTTTTTCCTTTCCCTGTGTGACTATTAGCGGTACAGCACAAAGGTAAGTACTGGTCAGCCAATTATCTCTTTTGAAGTATAATTAAAAATAATAAATAAGTAAATAAATAAATAAATAAAATGGCAATAATATAAAAGCCATATATATATATATATATATATATATATATATATATACACACAGGTGTCTGTGTAAATGTGTGGGTGTATGTGCATTTATTTACCTTCCATTTTTTCCCCCAAGGTAAGTCTTTCCTGTCCCGGGATTGGAATGGCTCCTTACCCCCTTCCTTAAAACCCTCATCATTTCCTTTTCCCTCTCCTTCCCTTCTGCCTGATGAAGCAGCTAGGCTGCGAAAGCTAGCATTTTTGTGTGTGTGTGTGTGTGTGTGTGTTTGTTGCTGTTACTGCCTGTGCCCTTTCGCCTGGTAAGTGTACTTCATCTGTTTTTTACGTATATATATATATATATATATATATATATATATATATATATATATATATATATATATATATATATATATATATATATATATATATATAAGCCTAATATATATACAAAGAGGAAACTTTTTTTACAGAAAATGTCATGTTCTTGACTGGTTTATTACAAAATATTACACCACACATTGATGAACATTCAAAAGTTGTTTTGTTTGTGTGTGTACGGTTTTAGGGCACAAAATTACTAATGTGTTAAGCACCCAGCATTCAGAAGGACATACACCACAATAAAAGTAAATTTACATAATACATTATTATTATTATTATTATTATTATTATTATTTTAAGTATACATTTTACTATACTATTTTAGCTGGTGCTGATTTTTTTTCCCTCTAGGTACGTACTTATCTACTGAATAGAAGCAGTGCTTCACCAAGTAATCCTTCATGGCAACTTTAACTTTGTTTGTGTCACTAACTGTTTTTATGGCTACGGGTAAAGCATTATATAGTTTAATTCCTGGATCTAGTATCCCCTTCTGAAAGTTTCGTATTTGTCTGTTTTACATTAACATCATTTTTCTGTCTTGTGCGGTAACTGTGTACCGATTTGTGAAGTGTGATGCATGGAGTACTATGATGCAATTTTGTTTTATAATAATCTTCTAGTATGTAAATGCATGGAAGAGGGAGTATTTTGTTTCTCTTAAGCAGTGACAAGATGCTTCCATTTTTCTAATGATCTTTTTCTGTATTTTAAAAGTTTTTAAACTTGCTCTGCTGTTTCCTCAAAATACTACACCATGAATTCAAAGAAACAGTATAGACAGTAACAGAACACTGTTGCAGAAAAATTAAAAAAGGATGTCAAAGTTAAATGACACAAAACTCCACACACTGGCTATCTTACACAGGAGCTCTAAATTTATTGAGAACTTCCATGAGAGATGCTTAAATAGTTTGCACAACTAAAACCTTTTTCTTAACTTGGCAGAAACCCAAAGACTTTCTGGTCATAGATAACAAGGGGCAAGACAATACCTTCGATGTTTGGTACTAACAGTTTGCAACTGATGACATTGCCATTAAAGCAGAGTTACAAAACATAGCTTTTACCAAAGACCTTCACTAAAGATAAAAGCAATATTCCAAATTTTGAATTAAGAACAGCTGCCAGGGGTGCTTCTAGCACAGTTATAGCACAAATCATACAATAACTACCACCGTCATACCTCAGCAAAAGATTTTCCCGAGAACCCGAAAAAATTCTGGTCCTATGCTAAATTGGTAAGTGGATCAAAGGTTTCTATCCAGTCAATCATACTGGGGTGGTGATAGATGACAGCAAAACGGAGACAAAAGTTATAATTAAAATTTCAGAAATAATTCATGCAGGAAGACCATGCAAACATATCTTCATTTGATGGTCGCACAAACTCCCAAATGGAGGACATAGTAATAGCATAGCTGGTGTACAGAAGCAGCTGAGAGAGTTGAAAATAAGTCACCAGATCTATATGAGGTACCAATCCAGTTTTACAGTAACACTGGCCCCTTGCTTAGCATTTATTGAGAATCTTTGATCCAGCACAAAGTTTAAAGTGACTGGAAAAAGGCACAGGCTGTAGCGTAACAGCTAATTTTGCTGTACACTATGGGTTGTCCCACCATGAGATGTGCGGACTCACCATATATAGACAAGTAGATATTTAACGATTTTACTGTATGCCAATGTGCTCAAGTGCACAGGTACGCGGGAGCGAGCAGGCGAGGTGGTCCAAAGATGGTCATATTGGCTGAAGATGAGGCCGCCTCGCAACATAGCAAAACATAAATGAACTGAGTTTTGTCGAAGTAGTTTCTAGTCAAGTTGTTCTTGAGACTTGATCCAGTACGAATCTCGTGTAATTTTAGCCTACAGGGCACAATACAGAATATTCGTAAAAGTTAATCATTTGTAGCGGTACAGAAATTTTTCTGTAGTGTTGCAGGCCTTCCGTATTATGAAATAAATCGCAGACAACTTGGTTGAAATGAAATCTTATTCTTTGATGGTCAGAAAATATTGTATGAATGGTTTATTAATACTTTGTGATTTTTTAATGTTTCATGTGAACACAGCAAAGTATGGCGGCGGCGGCAGTTGATCATCATAAGATGGAGCTGGATCCCATGGTTATTCAAACAGTGCGGCGAAAAGGAGAAATGCACTGTCCTCCGCGCAGAGCAACGAGCCTAAGAACAAAATATAAACAAAAAAGAAATGAATGTAACTGTAGCTTACAAGGTTTTGCGCCAATATATTGTTGGTTCTTCTCTGGTATACTTCAAAAGGTAATATAATCTAACTAAAGTGATTACGCAAGTCGAAATTTTGAGAGAGAGCAGAGCCTGTAAGATAATTACAGCCACAGTAAGAGGGGTATTCACGGTAATGTGAATTGTGTTTTTTTTTTTTTTTTACATGTGATGCATTTCATTATGAGACACTGTGAGTTGTGTGTAAGTGATTAGTCTTAGATCTGTGCATTATCTTGTGAGGTTAAATTCCACGACTGAATAGTTAAAAAAATATTGTTAATAATTTTGAGGAGTGTTACGAGAAGTTTTCCTCGTAAATCTTACCAGTCATGAGAGTGACGCCTGAAGGCATATAAGGAATTTAATTCCTATTCATTTGTTAATTATTAACCTACGATGGGCAATCAGTTCTCTTAGCCTTGTGATTAGTCATGAATCAGTCTTAACGAATTTATTGATTGGTACCCTGGTATATACAGCGGTAATTGCATTTCATTTAATGGGGGACAGAGCAGACAGCTTAACTTTGGAGCAGTGTGTCATATTGGTTGGTGGTATTTACGTTGTCGGGGGCTGCTTGTTGCCCGAGGCATCTTGAGTGTGACAAAGATCCACTCATTAGTTTGATTATCAAGTTACTTAACTGCATATGGACCGTATGTGGTAGGTTGTGGTGTGAGAAATTCATAGGCTAAGTGGAGAAAAAGGTGGTAAATAATTTAATAATTAGTAAATTCCTTTCATGACTTATGCATAGTTTTGTTTTCTTATCGAAGGAAATGATTTTCTCGATATTGCACAGATTTTATAAATATCAAATTCGAGAATCAAAACATGTCTGTGGCAAAAGGAGCAAAACCTTGCGAGTTGTACAGTTGCATTCATTATTTTCCTAGGCCACTAGAAGAAAATTGACGGCAGACGAATTTGGGGTGTAGGAGATTACTATTTGGTTAGTTATTATTGCCCACACATGAAGAACGGCCCTTGCCTTTGTTTTTATAAAACTTATTCATGAGAGGTGTCCGAGAAGTAGTGGAGGCAATGAATATTGTAGACTAAAAATTCCTAGCAGAAAAAATTAAATATAAAAAATAGATGAAGATTACTCACCAGGCGAAGGAGCACAGGTGTGACAGCAGCACAAATAAATAGAAACACACACACACACACACACACACACACACACACACACACACACATATATATATATATATTTACACAAACAAGTACACTTAGGCAGACATACTGTAGAAAGCAAAGTAACTTCTTTGCTTTCTACAGTCAGATCTGCCTAAGTGTACCTGTGTCTGTGTAAATGTGTGTGTGTGTGTATGTGTGTGTGTGTGTGTGTGTGTGTGTGTGTGTGTGTGTGTGTGTGTGTGTTACTATCACTGCCTGTGCTCCTTCGCTTGGTAAGTAGACTTCATCTATTTTTTTTTATTAAAAAAAAGGAGAACATCTGGAAAGTAGTTCAGTATAGGTGAAGTCTGGCCATCTAGAAAGAATAATTGTAATTAAAGAAATTTGTTAACATTGACAAAAATAAAAAGGTTAATCATGTTTCAAATAAATGATGCTCATGGTCATGTTAAACCTAAAATTGAATTCTACAGCATTTTATGTTGTTAGAGTACATAATTTGGCTTACTTCGTTAATGTTATGTATGTGTAACATTAGCGTGCGTCCTTGAGAAGGAACTTTAACAGTGGGTACATTACAACAATTGTCATCGCACAAGAACAGTGTCAGATCGACTGTGGTATCAAATACTGGCTGCAATCTTAACATGTGTTTGTTTAAAAATTACAATCCTGATAACACACGCTACAACTGAAAAAACCCTCCGAATTTAGTTCTTCTGAACATCTTGGAATGTAAGTCAGGTGCATTAAATTTTATTGATTTAGGGTGTCTTAGTAAAGGTTATATATCATCAGCCGACACAGAGATAATCTCAGGAGTGGCGACACAGGGCTGACAACATCACACACTAGTCAGGGTAGAGCCTTAAGTTAACTTATGTACTTATTCAAAAATCAGAGTGCATGCTTGTAAGCTTGCCTTGGCAGCGACAATTAATTATACTTTCTTCCGATTAGTATAGCGATTCAGAGATATCAGTAGTAGTGAGGGAATGGTATCGCAGATAATATTTATCGGTGACAACTTATTCTAGACTTTCATGTACTCCTGAACCTAAGTGCAACTCAGGCTAGATTTTAAATAGTTCTTAAGTACATAAACCACTGGTTGAGTACTTTTAACTTATTTAAGGAAGTAAGAGCAGCGAGTTCTTGACTTCTAATCATACTGAACTTTATTATTAGTTTATAAAATAAATAAATAAATGTGCACTGTATATTTAGGGCAAGTTATCAGTCTATTGTTCCTGTTACAGTATATTAATATGATGCTATTGTCCCATTAACCAATAAAATTAATCCAGAATGAAACTTCACTCTGCAGCGGAGTGTGCGCTGATATGAAACTTCCTGGCAGACTAAAATTGCGTGCTGGAACCGGGACTCGAACCTGGGACCTTTGCCTTTCGCGGACAAGCGCTCTACCGACTGTGCTATCCCGACACGACTCACGATGCCGCCTCACAACTTTACTTCCGCCAGTACCTCGCCTCCTACTTTCCAAACTTCACAGAAGCTCTCCTGCAAACACACAAGACTAGCACTCCTGGAAGAAAGGATATGGTGGAGACATGGCTTAGCCACAGCAAGGCGGCATCGTGAGTCGTGTCGCGATAGCACAGTCGGTAGTGCGCTTGCCCGCGAAAGGCAAAGGTCCCAGGTTCGAGTCCCGGTTCCAGCACACAATTTTAGTCTCCCAGGAAGTTTCATATCAGCGCACACTCCGCTGCAGAGTGAAGTTTCATTCTGGATTAATTTTATTGGTTAATGGGACAATAGTATCATTAATATACTGTAACAAGAACAATAGACTGATAACTTGCCCTAAATATACAGTGCACATTTATTTATTTATTTATTTTATAAACTAATAATAAAGTTCAGTATGATTAGAAGTCAAGAACTAACCACGTAACAATTTGGGTGCTGTGTTTCAGAAGAAGAGTTTGATTGTAGTAGCTCAGTCATCACAACTTCTGTCTCACCAGAAACACTGCAAGGTAACGTCCATGTATAAGAAAGGCAAAAGAATGGACCCATGGAATTATAGACGTACATCATTAACATCAGCTTGCTGTAGAATTCTTGAACATATTCTCAGTTCTAATATAGTAAATTTCCCTAAGGGAGATAAAACTTCTGCCGATGTGTAAGCAAGGCTTTAGGTAGCATCAGTCATGCTAAACTCAGCTTGCCCTTTTCCCTGACATCATTGCATGCTATGGATGAAGGGCAAAAGGCTTTTCTTGATTTTCAAAAGTCACTTGGCACAGTACCACACTACAGACTACCAACAAAGGTATGAGCTTAAGCAATAGGTGTCCAAATACTTGAGTGGCTGTAAGACTACTTAAGTAATAATGCCCAGTATTTTGTCTTCTATGGCGAGTGTTCAGAGAGTAGGGTATTGTCAGGAGTGCCCAAGGAAGTTGTTCTGCCTATATAAATGATGCCAGAGTGAGTTGCAATCCACAGCTGTTTGCTAATGATGCTGTGGTGCTGTAGTGGGACATTTAAATACTTATTTCCTGCCCCCTCTCCTCCGATATGGAGATTTCCTGCTTGGTATAACTTATTGCAAGTACATAAAATTGTTGGAGTATTCAGTTTTCATAGCTTAAAACAGTTATTTTATTTGTAAACTACCAGAAATCTTCTAACTATGTTTTAGAAGACTTCATACAGTTAGAGGTATGCCAATCAGCTGATCGCCAGCAGACAGGCGATAGACATCAACTGGGGCCCAGAGATTATGCTAACGTTACGGCAGTTGTGCAAGATAACAAGCCATTACCATGAGAACTGGCCGATACAGAATCGCTGGTCGTTGGTAACTTGCATTGTTAGGAGGAAAACCAATTATACTCTTGTTCACAACACTTGTCCAAATTGATTGCTTTATCAGCTGTGTTATAGCTATGCAAAGGTTAGAATGTAGTTGTGGTCTTGGTACAGGGACATTATGTAATATGACAAGCAGAGATTTTAAATTATAACCAATCATTCGGTGTGCTCGAGAAGGAGATATGCCTTGCTTTTCATTAAATATAAAATGGGAATTTAACTTCTTTAACTATATTCACGACAGTTAAGAATATGAGTGAATCCCTTAGATAGACTAATAATGAATATTGTGGCCATGTTTCAATGCTCTGCCTGATCTTTTATTTAATAATTTTCAACATAATGAGATTGGTTTACTTAACTATTCTCTTAATGATTGAACGTCAGCCTTACTGATAGTAAGGCTAAGCTTAAAGCTGACATGTAACTTTTCCATAACAACATTGCAACAAATTATTTTTCTTCAACAAAATACTAAAAATGGAATGAGTAATGTAGGTGCAGTCCTGCTGGGAATTGCTAGGTGTGATCCAATAACAAAAGTAATCCTGCAGGAGTCCGATAAGTGGCTAGAGTAGTACAGTTAGTATAGTTAGAAGACCCCCAACACCTGAAGAGGGGTTTTTATGTGATTTACTATCCTATTGTTATGGTTAAAAGTGGTGGTGGTGCCATAGTGGTTTATTTTGTACTTTTCTTTCATGGTAAGAGGATAGTTATTAGATCACATAGGCACTGAGTCACTTGGAAACTGTATCAGTTACGACCTCAGACTTTAAGAATATATGAAATTATTTGAGGTCCGAAATTTCATAATTAAAAAAAAAAAAAAAAAAAAAAAAAAAAAAAAAAAAAAAAAAAAAAAAAAAGGAAAAAGAAGAATATATAACAAATGGTCATATGACGAGAGAGAGAGAGAGAGAGAGAGAGAGAGAGAGAGAGAGAGAGAGAGAGAGAGAGAGAGAGAGAGAGAGAGAGAGATGGAAAGTGATGAAAATAAAACCATTTATCACTTTAAAGAGAAAATCTTACAGATTCTGACAGTATTATCTTAAGTATATCTTTGCAGTTAATTTTCAGAGGATTTGCCTAAAGAATTTCTTATTGAATGTTTAAAACTCTTTAGTACAGCCCATGGTCGCCAACTGTAAGTAATACAACAAAATTTATGGAAACTTTCCTGGTGGGGAAAATATGTCTAAAAAATAGAGAGAGTTTAACTTATCCAAAGCACAGGCTCGTTGACAGACACAAAAACACACATACATACACAAAGATTCTATCTTTCACAAGTGTTGGCTGCTTCATCAGAAAAAGAGGAAGGATGCAGGTTATAAGGGAGTGGATGAGGAGTTATTCCAATCCCGGGAGTGGAAGGACTTACATTAGGGGAAAAAAGGAAAGGTAAACAAGCACCCCCCCCCCCAAATTGGTGTGCGCAAAACTACTTAGATCATTAGCGCCCAACACTGCCCCTAATGAAATCGAACCAGGGTTAGAACTTAAATCGCTTTCGCCACATTTGCACGATGTATAAAAAGTAAAACTCTGTCAGCAGAATGCAGATCATCAGCTAAAATATCAGACATTTCAAATGGTAAACATAGATGATGACAGACGATTAAAAAACTGACATAGCACTAAAAGGTGGTAAATAGTAAAAGGTTCATCACAGTGCTCACATAAGGGAGAAGATCACCACGAAGTAAATACTAGTGGCTATAACGACAGTGGAAAATACAAAGCCAGGCCAGAACAATCTCCTCTCAGCGAAAGGGTCAAGATGACGACCAAAGATCAGGCACAGGTTTAATGGCTCACAATTTTTCCCTGACAGGGATGACCAATGTAAAAACCAACGTGAGATGATACGCCGGGAGACGCCAGCACGAAGGTCATCGGAGGTGAAGTAGAAAAGGTAGACAGCCGAGGCAGGAGAACTGCCTCCTTGGCAGCCGTATCCGCAAACACTACCACGTGGCCAGGGACCCACAGAAACATCACAGTAGTTCCACTCACTGAAAGAGAGGTAAGGCAATTGCAGATACTTTGTACCAGGGGATGGACAAGATATATCGTGTGGAGGCTCAAAAGAGCACCCAGAGAGTCCGAGCATTATTGAGCGAGTTTTGCCAGATGTATTGGGTGGTTTGATATAATGCATACAGCTCAGCTGTAAAATTAGAACTCCACTCAGGAAAACTATATTTAAACAAGGCATTGCCAAGTACAAAGGCACACCCAACACCCTGGTCTGTCTTTGAGCCATCAGTGTAGATGAAGAAATTGTCATCAAATTTGAACCAGAGTGCAAGAAATCCTCTCCAGTAAATGAAAATAGGTGTCGAGTCCTTTGGAAGAGAATGAAGATCCAAGTTAACATGGACTTCGGGCTTAGCCGCGGTGGAGAGGTGCTCTCCCCAGTTGAGAAAGTAGCAGACATTTTAACGACGAGCTGGCCAAGTAACGAATGCAAGCGTACTCCCGGTGGTGGCAGTGCAGACAGGCACACGGCAAAGAGACCGTCAAGAGAGTCATTAAAGAAAACTGTACGTTGGGTGTACTCGCATGGATGAGAAACGACTAGCATAACAGCTAAGCAGGAGTTCCCAACGATAAGAAACAGGTAGTTCGGCAACCTCGGCATAGAGGCTCTAAACGGAGCTAGTGTAAAACGCCCCCGTTGCCAGACGGATACCTTGGTGGTGGATTGTGTTAAGGCGGCGCAGTATGGACGGTCGAGCCGAAGAATAGATGATGCTTCCATAGTCCAGTTTAGACTGAACTATGGTGTGATACAGATGGAGGAGAGTAGACCGATCAACTCCCCATGAGGTGCCACTTAACACCTGCAGCACATTGAGAGAGCGGGTACAGCGGGCTGCCAAACGAGATATGTGGGGAGACCAACATAGCTCCCTGTTGAAAACAAGTCCCAAGAACGTCGTGGTCTCCACAAATGGGAGTACTATGGGGCCCAGCCAAAGGGACGGGGGAAGGAACTCCTTCCGCCGCCAGAAGCTCATACAAACTGTCTTGTCAACCGAGAATCGAAAGCCAGTGTCCATACTCCACGTGTGGAGAGTGTCTAGGCACCGCTGAAGGCGCCGCTCCAAGAGACCCGTTTGCTCAGATCTGCTGTACATCACTAAGTCATCAACGAAGAGGGATGCTGATACTCCCGGTGGTAGATGATCGGCTATAGAATTGATAGCCACTGCAAATAAAATGACACTCAATACCGAATCCTGGAAGACCCTATTCTCCCGAATAAAAGTGCTCAATAAAACTGAACCAACACATACTTTAAACACACTGTCTATCAAAAATTCCTGGATAAAAATTGGCAGACGACCCCGAAACCCCATGTATGCCGAGTGCGGAGGACGCCCATACTCCAGCAGGTGTCGTATGCTTTTTGCAAATCAAAGGACACTGCTATTGTCTGGCGCTTCCGTAAAAAGTTATTCATTACTGAAGTAGATAGGGCGACGAGATGATCCACTGCAGAACGGTGCTTGTGAAACACTCATTGGACATTAGGAAGGAGATGTCACGTTTCAAGCCACCATACCAGGTGTGTGTGTGTGGGGGGGGGGGGGGAGGGGGGGGGCGGCATGTGTGTGAAATGACAGTGGCTTCCACTCAACTAGTTCTTTTAGTGTGCAGAAGGCTGCACTGTAATCTTCAGTCGAACTTATGCCTGCATAATGCTGTGCCATGTGCAGGACGACAGCAATCTGGCCTGTGCAGGCAGTAAGTGAAAACAGGGGGTTCCTGCTGGTGTGCAGTATCCGAAAAGATGACGAACTTAGGTCTACAACCGAGGGGGTGAGGCACGAGATACAATAGAGGTGATGTACCTCTTCCAACAATCTTTCTTACTGTGTGTGTGTGTGTGTGTGTGTGTGTGTGTGTGTGTGTGTGTGTGTGCGTGCGCGCGTGTGTCGTCATGTTGCACTCTAAGTCTGCTTTCTGATAGGCTAAACAATGTTGCCTCAGCTTCACTGGTTGACAAAAGAACATCACATAGCGTAATTTCATTTCACACTTCACTAGGCTCTCGCACCGTATTTTACCAGCTTCTTAATTATACTTTACTATTAAAGAAACAACCCAACAACACTCCTGATGCTACATCGCATTAAAGAACTTCAATAAACAAGCCATTATCAGGGCAATTTTATGACCTACATTTGTTGGAAGTGACATTTACATACAGTAAAATGTTGCCCTGTGTACCTCAGAGTATTCCTGAGTCATCACATATTTAGTTTCTGGTTGATTTGCAGGTTCTTCACATGAACAAATTGTTCCACCTGGCATGCAAAACATATGAGATGGGGGAATTACCCTCAGACATTAAGAAGCATATAGTGATTCCAATTCCTTAGGAAGTAAGTTCAGAAAAATATGAAAATTAGAGAACTAACACTTTAATAAGTCATGGTTGCAAAATAGGCCGAACACCAATTTTTATAGGTGAATGTAGAAACTGGTGGAATCGGACCTTGGGAAATAGTTTGGATTTAGGATGAATGTAGGAACATGTAAGGCAACACTCTCATTACAACTTATCTTAGAAGAAAGTTAAGGAAAGGGAAAGCTATGATTTCAGCATTTGTGGATCTGGAGAAATGCTTTTGAGAGTGTCGACTAGAATAAGCTCCTTTAGATTCTTAAGGTAGCAAGGGTAAAATATAGGGAGCGAAGAGTTATCTTAAACATGTACAAAAACCAGACAGCAATTGTTAAGAGTTGAAGGTTGTGAGAAGGTCGCAGTGGTTGAGAAGGAAGTAAGACAGGGTTGTAGCCTTTCCCCAATGTTGTCCAATCTGTACATTGCGCAAGCTGTGAAGCAATGCAAGTAGAAATTTGGAGAGGGAATTAAAGTCCAGGGAGAGGGAATAAAAACCTTGCAGTTTGATGATGAGAAAAGACCAGGGAAGAGCAATTAAACGGAATGGAAAGTATCTTGAAAGGAAGTTTTAAGATGAACATTAACAAGAGTAAAACAAAGGTAATGGATTGTAGTTTCAGGGTATCAGCCGATGCTGACGGAATTAGATTAGGAAATGAAACAATGAAAGTAGTAGATTTGTTTTGATAATTTGGGTAGCAAGATAAATTCTATTGACCGAAGTGAAGAAGATATAAAATGAATAATGACTATAGGAAGAAAAGTGTTTCTGAAGAAGCATAATTACTTTAAATGTTAGTAAGTCCTTTCTGAAAGCATTTGTCTTGAGTGTAGAAATGCATGGGAGTGAAACATGGACGATAAGGAGTTCAGACAAAAAGTTGACACTCTTTAAATGTGGTGCTATAGACAAAATGATGATTAGATGGATAGGTTATGTAACTAATGAGGAAATGCTTAACAGAATTGGAGAGAAAAAGAGTTTCATGCATATCCTGTCTAAGAGAAGAGATAGATTGGTAGGACACATTCTGAGATAAGTAATTGTCAACTTAGCATTAGAAGGAAGTGTGCGAGGTAAAAATCTTGGAGACAGAGGGACAATTACAGTAAGCAGATTCAAAAGGATGTTGGTTGCCAATCGTATTCTCAGGTGAAGAAGCTTTTACAGGTCAGGATAGCATGGAGAGGTGCATCGAGACAGTCTGCGGACGACTGAAGACCACAACAACAACATGGTCGACATACTGGATACCCCTGAAATACGGGTTTTCCGCCGTATTGAAATTTTAAGTCAATGCAAAAACCTTCTGTATTGCACAGAAAGCTTTCTACCATTTGTGCACGTTTAAATAAGACATCCTACAATGGGCGATTTGATTTAAATAAATCTTGAATGTGTAAAAACCATACGTTAGCTGCAGTTATTTGGCAGTAAAAAGACCTTTTTGCCTATACAAGCTCTTTTCCTAAAACAAAATATTAAATTTAAAAGACAACCAACAATTATAAGAATTTCACTGGTCCACATGCTTTCTGTATCTATTATACAGGGTGATCAATCACCAGCGCAACCACCTTTGCGGCATGCGAGTTGCCGGTGATGGCAGCTGCAGTGCCTGCTTAGTGCACCCGCCATCATCCACACTAAATTTAATATGGGTTGGCGCGCAAGTTATTTCTGACATACCCAACACAAGGGAAAGTTTATTACTCACCTGTATTATTCAAGGTGGTACTGGAACTGCCTCCCTTCATTCTTTAAGCATTTGTGACACCTACTGAGGAAGTTTCTCATATACACTCTGAGGTTCCCTCCCAGAAATTGCAGTGATTTCATGATGAATGTTTGTTTTTAGTTCATCTGTAATGTGGGGATTTGATTTGTACACTCTCTCTTTTAATCCTTCCCAAATATAAAAACTGCACGGGATTAAATTGGGAGAATGAGGGTGCCAAATGTTCTTTGTGATATTTCTTTCACCAAACACATTACCAATTTCCTGTAATAAGTTGGCTGTATGTGCTGTTTCAGAGAGTTGACGAAATGTCACGAAGGCATCTACTTTTAGTTAATTGGGCAAATAAAGACCGCAATATATTTGCAACATACCTGTCACTATCAATTGTTTCCCGAAATAATTTACCGGTAGGGCCTATTATTCTCTCGTCGCTACAGCGCACCATGCAGGGGCTGCTCCTGAACTCCCGATTTAATCCCGTGTGATTTTTACCTGTGGGGAGCCCTAAGACAGTGTACAAATCAAATCCCCCACACTTTAGATGAACTAAAAAACAAACATTAGTCATGAAATCACTGCAATTTCTGAGAAGGAACTTCAGAGCGTAACGGACCAACTTCCTCAGTAGGTGTCAGAAATCCTTCAACAACGAAAGGAGGCAGTTCCAGCACCTTCTTGCGTAATAAACTTTTCTTTGTGTTAGGTATGTCAGAAATAACTTGCACACCAACCTGTATTAAATTTAGTGCAGGCGACGGGCTAAGCGGGCAGCGCAGCTGCCGTCGCTGGCCAGTCACGTGCTGCAAAGGCGGTTGCACTGAGGACTGATCACCCTGTAGCAGCATAGTGTCGGATTTGTGCTGCACAACAAAGCAACAGACTTCAAACTGTAAACAGACTGAGGGTAATACAATCACACACAGATATTGCATTTCCCAATTTTAAATAAAGTTACCCAAAAGATATGGTGTCCTTTTATTGGGACATTGAAATATCATTGCATGCTGGCATGGCATTTTCTTAATACATAAATTCTAATACAATAACTGTTGAAGAGGGCATTTTAGTTTTGAAACAATTTAATCCAAATAAGATGTAAAAACAAGTTATTGGCAACTAGTGTTACAAGCAACCAAACTACTAAGCATCTATGATTATTTCAAACAGTGCTAAAATTCCAGAAGCTAAAAAATGTTAATTCCGCAGACTAAAAGTAATGCTTGCTTTCTAACACAGAAAAGTAACTGTGGCAACAGATTAAATATAATTGTTTCTACCCAATAAACCAGAAAACACGTGAACTATACATTTACTTTTAATCACTGTGGCATCTAGTATACATAACTGCTCCATACCGTGGTAAAACTTTACGACACTTCTTGCCAGGCTCCAGTGCTTATGTTGGCAACACTCTTAGAAAAAATGCTCTGTGGTTAACCGGTTCTTTGTCTGTTCAGAAGAAAATATATATGGTCATACGAGTTGCCTCCATTAACATTGGTGCCAACAACCTGTGGAGCCCAGTGAGAAGCGTCATACAATTTAACCCCATACCGTTAATGTACCTATAATAAAAAAACTTTGAAAATAACAAAATCCCTAATTTGGAAAACACACTAAAAAACATTTCTACGCAACACGATCACTATAGAAAATATAGTTCAAATTCCAAGTCAGCAGGTATTATATTGCGTTATAGCATAGGGGTCAATAGAAGTTCACGATACGACCCTTCGGCTATGACTAACGACATCAGATCTGAGTTAAAGATGATAGTATGTTTACAGGCAGAACATAGATTATGATTGTGTATTAAAAGGGATCTGTAGCTTCTCTCCGAAGTTTACAATGCATACAACATTATCCCGTAAGTTTATATTCGTTGATAGCATATCTTGTGAGAATAAGATATCACATTAGTCAAAGCCAACAGGTTGCATCGCGGCCTTCAATTATGCATAGCATGGCACACAAAAGTATATTATTACATACCCGTATAGTGAACAACCACAGTCTGGCCGGTTTTGGGGTATGTCTGTCCTGCAATAATTAGTTTCATTTATCAACAAACAATATTTGTACATCAATAAATACTATGTAGCTACACTTTAATGCTAAATTTATTTGTCTATGCCTTAAGAAAAATTGAAAAGGACACACACACACACACACACACACACACACACACACACTAACTATGAAAAATAAGCTAGCATAACTAACACCGGTAAAAACTTTTCAACTGTAAGGTCCCTCCATGAATTAAAACAGACATACACTGATATTTTCCCACTGTTGTAAGAAAACAGTGCATAAGTATACCTTCTGTAATGCCACATGTTCAGATCCATTGCTGATGTTCTGAGAGTAGATCTACCAAAGCTTGATTGAGAGTATGAGGCGAGTTCATGATAAGAGTCTACAGTTACTGCATTCAATTTAAGTGACAGAGGCAAATAACCTATTACTAATGAGGTCAGTATGTTTTCAATCGCCGAAAACGGGGAAAAACTGGTTATGGAAATATACTTTGTGTTTTTCATTGATAGTACTGCAGTATGTTTGCCTGCAGTGCAGATAAACCTCAAAATTGAATAGAATAATTTTACAGGCCAAATCTGAACGCGCATTATGTGTCGTATATGATGTTTAATTGGCCGACTGAAGCGGAAGGAGTAACTACAAAAATGGTAGGGAAGGGGCGGGGGCGTGAGGTAAAACAAAAGAATTATATTAAAACCAAACTACTTATTCGTAAGTCTACAATCGCTCCAGTTTCCATTACGGAAGTTTGATGCATGCAGCTAAAGCAAAATCATTGTATTACCTTTTGCCTACTGGATAGCAACATGTTTTAGAGACAAAAAACACAGTAAACGACTAGGTTTAGAAGTTACAGGGCCAATGAAAATTAAAGGTGGTATTAGGGCCATGTAACCAGCCGAATGAGTAGTGGACACTCGGGAAACTATTGCAAATGCAAGATAAATGTTCGCTCTAAAAATAAATAGCGAATTTCATCGCTGAATCAAATTTCTCTATAGCAAGGAGACATAGGCCTACCGGTATATGGATGCCTTCTTGTCCAATTAAATACGGTTCAGTCACGTTTCTTATTTAGCACTGCGGTAAACGTATTTGAGTAACCTACTGGAAAATTTCAAGGTAACTTTGCGATCATTTGCTGGACTAAAACCATGGAACAACTGTATCACTATTCTATGTGGTAACATTTGTACGATTATGATACGGTTTTTGTCATGCATTGACACTTAACAGTAACAAAAATTTAAGAAATTGCAATATATAAACTCCAACTGGAAATCTGTGTCAAATTTTCACTTTCTGCTTACCATCGCCGGGTGAAATAACTTCTACTTCCACGCCCATATTAGAAATACCTATCACAAATCACAACTATTCCAGTTAATATAGACTAGAGTACTGCTGCGAGCTGAACCGACTATAAGGTAAGCTCTACGCCTGTAACACCTCCACTTCCGTACAGCTGCAGCGACTAACTATCCGCGCTTCTTCTCTTGTAGACAAAACCCCGAAAATGGCGCTTTTAAAGTACATTTTGGGTCACGAAACTTTTAATAACGAGATGATATTAGTGAAGCTTACATGCGACTAGCTAAAAACAAAAATACTTTATGGCGTATAGTAATCAGCTGTTATCGCAGTCTAACGTAAATTAAATGTAATTTATTTTGTAGCTTGAGTTCATCAGTAGCAAAGATGTTGTTTATTACGCATTCAGTTGCTGAGAGCTGTTAAACCGCGTGTTTCAAATTTAAATATTGCGGATTCTTCCGATTCCAATATTTCAGTCTGTATATGCTGAACTATAATCAAATACTACAACAATTATGTTCCATACTGACACGAACAAATTTTCAGTGCTACACACGAGGCATATAATGTTACATTATTTCATTTGCAATAAGGGAACGAAGAAAGTAGCCTATAATAGGAATACATTTAATTAATTTTTATTAGCACACAAATAGAGCTATTTCCAAGGTAATATAATATTTATTTATGTGTTTGCGGAGGTTATCGCCGTCTAGTATACCAGCACCGAACTTTCCTAGGGTGCTATGCAACTTCAAAATACAACACTGTGGCGCATCATAATACTCAGAAAGAGACCCCTTTAAAAACTATAATCAAATCTCAAAAATGTAGGGTGACAGGCAATGCAAGTACACTCGGCACCAAACGAAACATTGCCCCCAGTCATGGCCACCTCACCTACAGGCACCTCCATACCTGCCCCTACTCCCATGTTGCCTTAGCATCCTTGTATAATGTCATCCTTTACACTGCTTGGCCTGGGAAGACCTCCCTCATCCTTCTGTTCCTAAAACCCGGTAAACCTTCCTCTGAGTCCTCCTCGTACTGAACCATCAGCCTTACCTCGGTGTTCAGCAAGGTCTACATCTACATGGGATACTCTGCAAATCACATTTAAGTGCCTGGCAGAGGGTTCATCCAACCACCTTTATACTATTTATCTCCCATTCCATTCTCGAATAGCGTGCTGGAAGAAAGAACACCTGAATCTCTCTGTTCGAGCACTGATTTCTTGTATTTTATTCTGATGATCATTTCTACCTATATAAGTGGGAGTCAACAATATATTTTCGCACTTGGAGGAGAAAGTTGGCGATTGGAGTTTCATAAGTAGCCCACGCCACAGCGATAAGTGCCATTGTTGTAATGATTCCCATCCCAGATCCTGTATCATTTCAGTAATGCTGTCTCCCCTCTATCTCGACAATACGAAACGAGCTACCCTTCTTTGGACTCTTTCGATGTCCTCCGTCAAACCCACCTGATAAGGATCCCACACTGGGCTGCAATACTCCAAAAATGGATGGACAAGCATTGTGTATGCAGTTTCTTTTGTAGTTCTGTTGCAAGTTTTAAGGGTTCTGCCAATAAAACACAGTCTCTGGTTCGTCTTTCCCATGACATTGTCTACGTGTCCTTCCCAATTTAAGGTCTCGGAAACCATCCTCTCCCACCATATACACCAGTATCTTCGATAACACCAGCTCCTTCCCCTATCCCAATGTGGCTTCTGACTTTCCTTCTCTGTCAATGACCAACTCCTCCATCTTACACACTTCCTCTGTGTCCAGATGAATTCCCGCAATATTCATATCCCTCGACTTCGAGAAGGCCTACGACTGTGTATGGCATTCTCGTTTCCTTTTCAGGCTCCAAACCTATGTCCTTCCCATTAATGATGTCTGTGTCATGGCTTCCTTTCTTTCCCACCACCCCTCCTACGTCACTGTCAATAACTCTGATTTCCGTTGCTTTTAACCTCTGCCGGGGTTCCCCAGGGCTTTGTCCTCTCACCGCTTCTCTACCTTATTTACTTGGATGATATGATGTAACCCCAGACTCCTGTCCATCTACTTCAATATGCTGACGACACCGCCTTTAAGGCAAATTCTCAAGAATTTGTCAACAGTGGTGTGCTCTCTGGAGGCTGAGCAAAACTACTCCACAAGGAAACATAGAACCAGAGCAGTCAAAATCGTTGTCTCCTTTACGTGCAACTTAGAAGTTGTACTTTTTGCACAATGGTGACAAGTACATTGCTTTGTTTTATAAGGTAAAGCAGTCAACAATCCGAAGATTGGTTTCAACACCATAGTGCTTTACTAGGCATGGTCCTGTTTGGAGGTGGTGTTCCATTGCCTTCCTCCGACCTTTGAATGACTTACCCAACCAGTTATAGGGGGACCTAAAGATTTAACGTGGCTTCCGAATCATTGTGCTACTTGATATTTTTCACATCAGCAACAGTGCCAAAGGTGAAAGAAATGGAAAGTATCAGATAAAAATCCTAGGACATGGCAAGGATCAAACCTGCAACCTTTGGATTCATAGTCTGGCACTCTACCACTGTGCTACCGAGCCTATGTACTGAATTAGTGGTGGTAGTAATATTAGTAGTAGAATGTTTCACAGAAGACAAAAATCGTAGGACTACTAATAAAACATGTATTTCAAACAAAATGAAAGTTCATTCTTGTTTAAAACAAGTATGAATTTTGCATGTATTTATACATAAATGAGAAAGAAATGCTAAAACATATTACACCTAAAATCTCCTTACACACATTTACTTATTGTAAAGAAAAATTCGGCAGAACTTGATAGTATCACTGGGTTTTCCTTCCATCCTTATGATTTCAGCTTAAAGTTCTCATACTTTCTGAACACAGCTGCCACAATTTACAATTACGGTAGTGAGTGTTGGTTGTCCTATCCTATTACTGTCCAAAATTTTGGATAGTGTTAATTTTGATGCATGTTATATTTTGTTGACTAAAATAAAATTTACAGTTTTGCAATACTAGCGGACTGTTTCCAGAACTATCCAACTTCTTTACCAAATTTTGTTTTCATAACATATGAATGGATAACATACATAAAACCTTGGGTATTTTGTCTGACTTTCATTAATATAAAAATGTGCTTCTCTACTCTTGGATGTATGTTTTTGATTGTTGGATATATTGCTTAATTATAAATGCCTCTTCATGGGTCTAGCATTTTTGCTATACTTCGGAGCTTTTTCAAGACATATGTTGCAATAGACATTACCTTCACTCTCAATAAATTACTGCCAGCACCACAACTTTCATTTCCACGTATCTGTATTTGAATGATAATCACAGTGAACTTTGGCTATCAGTATTAGCTGTCAGTCAGTTCAAATATTCACCATTCAACCGGCCCTCAGCAAGACGTGCTGCAGCACTGCGCCTTTTCTCATAAGCGTCTCGAGAATTACTCGAGTGCCAGCACCTTGAGAAATCCTCAGTGCACTTGAGTCACCGCACCTCACACCTCATGGTCCTGTCCCTATACTCGACCCCTCCATCATCCATTACACGTACCATCCCTAAATGCATCCTGTCCTCCGCAGTTTCCATCCCGCTCGGATATTGGCCTCCCCCCACCTCCTCCGGAACGCCACGCCCTCTGCCTCACTTACTGCTTCCACCTTTTCTCCCCAACACAGATCCTCTACGATCTCATCCCTTTTTTTCACCTCCTGAAATTCGTCGAACATATCTGCATCCTATACATATTCCCCAAGATAGAACCTATCATTCCCTGGTGTCTCCTGGCCTCTGCCACGCCTGTACCAATGCATCCCTCCCTCTTCACACCTTCACACTCTCCACATCATTTCCGAGGGTAACTTTCAACTTTTGCTACCTCCCTCTCCCGCATGATGATGCTCTCCGTCACAATATCTATCCCTCCTACTACCATAGTCCTTTCCCCTCCCCACACACGACATGCCCTCTCTTCCCGCCCCATCCTTTTTTCGCCCACACTTGGTCTCCCCTCCCCCTGGAGTTCTTGGGCCCCTCCCATCCCACCCTCACCCTCTCCTCTCCTCTCCGCCCCCCCCCCCCCCCCCGTCACCTCCCTTCCCTTCCTGTTCCCTTGCGGGGTATCTGTTCGTCATTATAACCTGCACAATTTTAACTATTGGTGTCAGTGTTGTGATGTGGAATTTTTAGTGAGCGCAACCACCATCACCGGCAGAACTAGTGTTGTGTGTGTATTTTAAGCAGTGTTTCTGTTCTTCATTGCCATCTACATGTTATTTTTAATATTCAGTACGTGGGTTTTTCATGGGGTGTGAGCCCCAGGAAACACACTTGTCTGTGTAACAACACTATTCACCTTCAGTGCAAAAGCATACACACAGACAGACTAACTAACTCAAATTAATGACAATGGACAAGAGACGGCTCGATCAAAGATAATCGTAAAGATAGCCATAATTATAGCTGTTGCCACCACACAGCTCCCCACCCCCTGCAGTATGGAGTACATAGTCATGTTGAGGTGATGTGATGGTGGTGGCGGGGGGGGGGGGGGGGGGGTGACAGCCGGCAATGGTTGTGTGCGTGGAGTGTGGTGTGAGTGATACACAACTCCACAGAGTTGTCTCGCAGAGGCAATGGTCCATGGAGGCGGCGAGCAGTGGGGAAAACCTCAAATAATCCAGAATACATGTATATTATATAAAAGTTTTATAGCACTATTATCTGGTCACATTGATTAAATCAATTTCAATATTTGGATCTCTGATAAACTGTTGTTGTAGGTCGTTGTAAGTTGTGCAATAATATGTTTTTGTTAATGATAGTTATAAATAACATTATCTGATATCTTTTGCAAAGTGCTGATTTGTTTGTGATGCTCTGCTTACCATAAAACTGTTTACTTGTTATAATTTGGCCATTATAAATACTGTAAACAAATTCTATAATTGCTCTAATCAATAATTACTTACATATAGAATTTCAGTTTTGTTAAAAAAAATGTTCAAATGTTTGTACAACTTATGGGACTTAACTACGGGGTCATCAGTCCCTAAGATTACAAATTACTTATGAACTGGCTAAGACTAAAGACGGCACAAATATCCATACCGAGGGGGGATTCGAACCCCCGACCGTAGTGGCCGTGCAGACCGTGACTGGAGCGCCTCAGTCACCTCGGCCACCGCGGCTGGCTCTGTTTTGTTCTGTCACAAAAATGTTACATATTTATTCTAGAAAATAACACAATGTATACATATGTGCAAATTAGTGCATACAGTCAGTCTATAGTCAGTCAAGTGTTAATAGTCTTCATTCTACAGTCAACAGTTAATCAGTCATTGCTTTCAAATGTTCAAATGTTTGTAATCCTATGGGACCAAACTACGTTGTTCATCAGTCCCTAACTAACCTAACAACAACACACACATCCATGCCGTAGGGAGGATTTGAACTTCCAATGTGGGAGGTCGCGCGATTCGTAATGTGGCGCTCCAGATCACTCAGCTACTCCCTTGCAGCATCATTGCTTTGTGACGGCTTAGTTTGTTAGCCTTTGTCTGTGTGTATTCAAAGATTTAATGAAATATGTTTATTGAATGTAATGTCACTTATCTGTAGTTTACCACTGACCATCGAGAACCCGCCAAATAATAAACATGTGTTGCTTGTAGTGGCTATTTGAGCAGCAGCTGAATACTATGTATTTTCACAGTAGTGAAATGAAGGGTTTTTATTTTTATATTTCACCCATACGTGTGGGGTCAGTGGGTGTCCTGAAATATTTTCATATAAATGTTAGGTTTTTTACATATGTACAAAACACTTTGTTTCTGATTCAAAACAGTTCGTTTTTTGCTATAAAATGGTGTAGGCCTACTTACAGCACTTGCTACTCCACATCAGTCTCTTTCTGGCAACCAGGTCGAAAAGTTTCACTATTTTCTGAAAATTTTCTCATTTTTCTAGTTCCACTGTCATCTGCTGCCATAACTGTGTCCACTGTAGTTTGTCTTGTAGTGTTGCCAACTTTCTCAGCTTATTTGTAATTTAACTATTTCATTGAAAGTGTGTTTAATGTCGAAGGTATCTTTGCGTTTGTGTTACTTGTAGTTTGTGTGTGTGTGTGTGGGGGGGGGGGGGGGATTGTGGATTTATGATTAGTTTTTGAAAACAAAAAAACAAATTTCAATATAGTACACAATGACATACAATTTTAATGAAACCACCTCGGTGGTGGAGTGGTCAACGTGTCTGCCTAGTAAGCAGGAGATCCTGGATTCGAATCCCTGCCGGGCACACATTTTCATTCACCGCAATGTGGTATTCAATCTAAACCTAGTACAGTGAAGCCATAACCAATCGCAAATTTCGTATTCTTTCAATAAACTTTGTTGTACCCTCTTGTTCTGCTTTTCATTGAGGTAGTAATATTATTGTGTCACAACTTAGAGTCAACCACAGAAACACAAAACATGAACCCAGCAAAGAATATTACATTTATATATGTATTTTATTATATTTAAAATTATTCTTTGTAACATTCTTTTTTTTATTTTATTTTTATTTATTTATTTATTTTTTATTTATTTATTTATTTATTTATTTTTTTGTAGACTGCCACTTAAATATTTCATGGCCAACTGAAAATAGTAGATATTCAGCAGATAATTTATACATAAACAATTATATGTATTAATTGTGGACAAGAACTGAATATATTTGCATAAAAAGCCAAGATAAATTAAATATTAATTGTGTAACTATGTTTCGATGGCAGCAGTATATTTGAACAGTGAGACGTCACACTTAATAGATACCTGAGCAAAGAGCTTCAGCCTCAACCGATTTTAGTATTGTTAAATATTTATTTGTTTTTTCAATGTAAACAACATTTGTAGGGAGGTGGTCAAAGCATTTAATTGTGTGATATTCAAATGTATAATATGTTGGAAGGGAAACTGTATTTTAAAGATGACACAAGGATACAATTTTGGGAGCAGATAGAGCACACTTTTGAACGCTTGGGAAGGGACGTGGTGGTTGAAAGGTTGTGATGCTGGGTGGTCTGAAGCTGCGTTACGAACTTGTAATTTGAAGAGATAGGCATGTGTGGACTTAGAAAATTTACGGGAATGTGACTGCAGAACTTAGTCTCTGGTTGAAAAGAGGTAAACTATGGATGGTAGTAGGGCTGTGGAACTGTGATAAATCAGCAATTATGTACTCATGTGATGACAAACTGTGTTATTTAACAAATACTGTAATTAATTGTGGATTAATTTAGAACTGCAATGTTTGATGGACTTCCCTAATTTACAAGTGATAATTTGGAACTTTTACTCTCGAGAGTGTGTGATACTTGTTGTGCCTCTCATGAACGATAGTTGGAGAAATATTCAGTTATTTACCGATGTATAAAGTAGGTCCACCTCTGCATTTACACGTAATTTCATGAAGTTTCGGCCATGCTGAAACAACATTTCAAAAGATCAAGGACAATTCCAGGTATCCACAAGTTGCATTGTGTAATACCTGTTAACAAAGGTTTAGTAAGGACAAAGACATATTCTGCTTCTCCACTAAGAAGAGAAGAGTCAGTGATTGCTATGTTGAATGAAATGCTCTTAACAGATATACATGGATTTGTTGCCTGTATGTATGAAAATCATTGGTGGGTTGCATATGTCTTACAAACTTGTGAAGAAACAGATGATGTAAAGGTCAACTTTTTGCATCCACATGGACCATCTCTGTCATTTGTGTTTCCTGTCAAACCTGACACTCGTGTCATCAGAAAATATGACATTACCACAAGAGTCGATCCAATGACACAAACTGGAAGGACATACAATTTACCTGCATCAGACCTGGTGAATAACAATTTAGTTGGAGAATTGTGAGGAGAGATCTAATCACTATTCATCGCCTTTTCATTAAAATTGTATGTCATTGTGTACTATATTGAAATTTGTTTTTTTGTTTTCAAAAACTAATCATAAATCCACAATCCCCCGCCCCCCCCCCAAACACACAAACTACAAGTAACACAAACGCAAAGATACCTTCGACATTAAACACACTTTCAATGAAATAGTTAAATTACAAATAAGCTGAGAAAGTTGGCAACACTACAAGACAAACTACAGTGGACACAGTTATGGCAGCAGATGACAGTGGAACTAGAAAAATGAGAAAATTTTCAGAAAATAGTGAAACTTTTCGACCTGGTTGCCAGAAAGAGACTGATGTGGAGTAGCAAGTGCTGTAAGTAGGCCTGGTCACTGTGTCCTCGGTGGCGGAATGGTCAATCTGTCTGCCTAGTAAGCAGGAGATCCCGGGTTCGAATCCTGGCCGGGCACAAATTTTCATTCGCCGCAATTTGGTATTCAATCTAAACCTAGTACAGTGAAACCATAACCTATCGCAAATTGCGATTTATTTCATTCTGCAGACATGGTCCATCTGTTGAGTCTACGAAAGTCTGTCATCTATACATATCTGTATGTGTGTTTGTGTGTGATTTTATTTATTTTATTTGTTTCTATCGACGAGTCGCTCCTTTTGGTAAGTCATCTCTTTTCTATTTTTATTTTTGTTATATATGTATATATATATATATATATATATATATATATATATATATATATATATATATATATATATTTATAGAAGGAGACCTTCCAGGTGGGAAAATGGTATAAAATAAAGATTTTTGACTTACCTAAAGTATAGGCTCGTCGATAGGAACACCAAACACACACAAAAACACACAACCATTCGAGCTTTCGCCACCAGTGGTGGCTTCTTCGGGAAAAAGAGGGAGGAAGGAGAGGAGAAAGGGAAGGATATGGGTTTTAAGGAAGTGGAAAAGGAGCCATTCCAATCCCAGGGGTGGAAGGACTTACCTTAGGGGACAAAAAGGAAGGTAAACAAATACACACACACTCACACATATCCACATCCAAACACACTTAAACACACTTAGGCAGACATTTCGATGTGTTTGGATGTGGATATGTGTGAGTGTGTGTGTATTTGTTTACCTTCCTTTTTGTCCCCTAAGGTAAGTCCTTCCACCCCTGGGATTGGAATGGCTCCTTTTCCACTTCCTTAAAACCCATATCCTTCCCTTTCTCCTCTCCTTCCTCCCTCTTTTTCCCGAAGAAGCCACCACTGGTGGCGAAAGCTCGAATGGTTGTGTGTTTTTGTGTGTGTTTGGTGTTCCTATCGACGAGCCTATACTTTAGGTAAGTCAAAAATCTTTATTTTATACTATATATATATATATATATATATATATATATATATATATATATATATATATATATATATATATATATATATATATATATAATACCAGCAACAAACTGTCCATTCGCATGAATGGACACAGGCAGACAGTGTTTGTTGGTAACGAGGATCACCCTGTGGCTAAACACGCATTGGTGCACGGCCAGCACATCTTGGCACAGTGCTACACCGTCCGGGTTATCTGGATACTTCCCACTGACACCAATCCTTCAGAACTCCGGAGATGGGAACTAGCCCTTCAGCATATTCTCTCTTCCCGTTGCCCACCTGGTCTCAACCTCCGCTAAATTTGAATTCCCACCCACCTTCTTAACATCTTTGCATCAGTTCTCTGGACAGAGCCTCTGCCTCAAGTGGTATCTCTGTCTAACTTCTTAACTTCTATAACTTAACTTCTTTGCTTTCTACAGTATGTCTGCCTAGGTGTACTTGTGTCTGTGTGAATGTGTGGGCATGTGTGCATTTGTTTACCCTCCATTTTTTCCCCCAAGGTAAGTCTTTCCTCTCCCGGGATTGGAATGGCTCCTTACCCCCTTCCTTAAAACCCTCATCATTTCCTTTTCCCTCTCCTTCCCTACTGCCTGAAGACGCAACTGGGTTGCGAAAGCTTGCGATTGTGTGTGTATTCATTTATTTATTTGTGATGCTGTCACACCTGTGCTCCTTCGCCTGGTGAGTAATCTTCGTCTATTTTTTATATTTTATTTTTCCTGCTAGGAATTTTTCGTCTTAATAATCGTTTTATATATATATATATATATATATATATATATATATATATATATATATATATATATGTAAAAAACAGATGAAGTACACTTACCAGGCGAAAGGGCACAGGCAGTAACAACAACAAACAAACACACAGACACACACACACACACACAAAAATGCTAGCTTTCGCAGCCTAGCTGCTTCATCAGGCAGAAGGGAAGGAGAGGGAAAAGGAAATGATGAGGGTTTTAAGGAAGGGGGTAAGGAGCCATTCCAATCCCAGGACAGGAAAGACTTACCTTGGGGGAAAAAATGGAAGGTAAATAAATGCACATACACCCACACATTTACACAGACACAAGTACACTTATATATATATATATATATATATATATATATATATAGAGAGAGAGAGAGAGAGAGAGAGAGAGAGAGAGAGAGAGAGAGAGAGAGGAAAAATTCCTAACAGGAAAAATGTATGTAAAAAATAGATGAAGTACACTTACCAGGCGAAGGGGCACAGGCAGTGATAGCAACAAATAAACACACAGACACACACACACATAAACGCTAGCTTTCGCAGCCTAGCTGCTTCATCAGGCAGAAGGGAAGGAGAGGGAAAAGGAAATGATGAGGGTTTTAAGGAAGGGGGTAAGGAGCCATTCCAATCCCGGGACAGGAAAGACTTACCTTGGGGGAAAAAATGGAGGGTAAACAAATGCACACACACCCACACATTTACACAGACACAAGTACACTTAGGCAGACATACTGTAGAACTGTAGAGACAGAACTCTACAGTTCTACAGTATGTCTGCCTAAGTGTAGAGACAGAGACAGAACTCTACAGTTCTACAGTATGTCTGCCTAAGTGTACTTGTGTCTGTGTAAATGTGTGGGTGTGTGTGCATTTGTTTACCCTCCATTTTTTCCCCCAAGGTAAGTCTTTCCTGTCCCGGGATTGGAATGGCTCCTTACCCCCTTCCTTAAAACCCTCATCATTTCCTTTTCCCTCTCCTTCCCTTCTGCCTGATGAAGCAGCTAGGCTGCGAAAGCTAGCGTTTATGTGTGTGTGTGTCTGTGTGTTTATTTGTTGCTATCACTGCCTGTGCCCCTTCGCCTCGTAAGTGTACTTCATATTATATATATATATATATATATATATATATATATATATATATATATATATATTATAGAGGAAAAATTCCTAAAAGGCACTGCCTGTGCCCTTTCGCCTGGTAAGTGATATATATATATATATATATATATATATATATATATATATATATATATATATATATATATATAAATTAAGACGAAAAATTCCTAGCAGGAAAAATAAAATATAAAAAATAGACGAAGATTACTCACCAGGCGAAGGAGCACAGGTGCGACAGCATCACAAACAAATAAATGAATACACACACACACACACACAATCGCAAGCTTTCGCAACCCAGTTGCGTCTTCAGGCAGTAAGGAAGGAGAGGGAAAAGGAAATGATGAGGGTTTTAAGGAAGGGGGTAAGGAGCCATTCCAATCCCGGGAGAGGAAAGACTTACCTTGGGGGAAAAAATGGAGGGTAAACAAATGCACACATGCCCACACATTCACACAGACACAAGTACACCTAGGCAGACATACTGTAGAAAGCAAAGAACTTCTTAACTTCTTTGCTTTCTACAGTATGTCTGCCTAGGTGTACTTGTGTCTGTGTGAATGTGTAAGCATGTGTGCATTTGTTTACCCTCCATTTTTTCCCCCAAGGTAAGTCTTTCCTCTCTCGGGATTGGAATGGCTCCTTACCCCCTTCCTTAAAACCCTCACCTTTTCTTTTCCCTCTCCTTCCCTACTGCCTGAAGACGCAACTGGGTTGCGAAAGCTTGCGATTGTGTGTGTGTGTGTGTGTGTGTGTGTATTCATTTATTTATTTGTGATGCTGTCGCACCTGTGCTCCTTCGCCTGGTGAGTAATCTTCGTCTATTTTATATATATATTATATATATATGTACCCAGAAATTTACATTCCAAACAAATATTATCCAGAATGTCTTCATTTACAGCAGTACTTGTTTTAAAATAAATGATATTAGTTTTGCTAACCCTAAGATTTGCTAACCCTAAGATTTTCATGTTGAAAATGGTTTTGGGCTTTCTCGACCAAATTCTGTACCACTGAATTTAGGCTGTCAGTACTATGTAACAAGCATACCCAGAGATGTCGTCAGCATACATAGTAATTAGGTGATTGGTATCTGATGCATTTGGGAAGTTATTCATGTAGCATATAAATAAGAACGGGCCCAAAATTGAGCATTGTGGCACTCCAAAATTTATATTTCTTACCTTTGATCTTCTCTTTTCGATTACCTCTCCATTATCATACATAACTTCTGTACACACTTGCCTATCTTTTAGGTAAGATTCTATTAACAGCATCAGCTTCCCACTGACATCATTATATGTAATGTTCTTTAAGAGAGTACGATGGTGGACTCTGTCAAACGCTTTAGAGAGATCTAAAAATACTCCTGCAGTTTTGTAGTCCTCATTTATTTTCTCCAGCAGACAGTCAACAAATTGTACTGCCACAGATATGGTACTCCGACTACTTCTAAACCCATGTTGGAAGTCGCCTATAATGTTATTGGTGTTATAGAGCTTGATTAAGATCTGTAGCACTATTTTTTTCTATTAGCTTACCAAATACTGAGGTTAAGGCAACTGGCATGTAGTACTGCAGTTGCTTTCTTTCCCCTTATTTTATACAAAGGTTTATCAATAGCAAGTTACAAAATCTGTGGAAATACATCTTCTTTATGGTCTGGCTAGCTCACCCTTGCATTTTTTCAATAGGAAAGGGGAAATTTTATCCCAGCCTGCTGATATTTTGTTTTTTAGGCTGTCAGTTAGTTGTGTTACATTCTTAATAATTACAAGAGTCCATTTCATTTTTCTTATATTTAAACTGCCTCTCCTGTTTTATGCAAGTATCACTTTCAAAAGTATCTATAAAGTAATCATTAAATATGTTGCTAACTACAGTAGGATCAGAAACATTACTGTTTTGTACACTTAATCTATGTTATTAATTTTAGTTTTAGAAGCATTTTCATAATTGGTCATCACACAATCTAATGAACTTCTGCTTGAATCAGTTATTCTAGTGGGTATATTGCCGCAAGTCTTCCAACAGCATGCATGGTGCAGTGGTTAGCATCACAGATCACTGTGCTTGCTGTCCTCACTTCAAATCCTGCCACAGGCAGAAAAAAATTATATCTTTGTATTTAATATTTCTAGAATGTTCTACACTTTTATTATGTTTGATGTACTTGTAAGTTCCAGAAAATTCTTTTGATGAATCCAAGCAGGAGTCAGTCTTTACTGAGTGACCACTTGCATTAACAATAAACATATTCATAGTGTAAAGTGTTGTGCTCTATTAACAACCAGCCTTCAAATTCTGAACCACCTGCAATGTGGCACTTTCTGATGGAGGCGCCAGATAACCTGCAACACATCTGCATCATCATGGTTCTGATTAGACAGCGTAAGAGCCGTCACTTACACGGACAAGAATCAGAATCTCGGACTTTGAGAGTACTCTTGATGCATAGGCTATCACCTTTTCAGCACCTTCCTGAACTTGTACAAGCACTGCACCAATTCCATAACCACTAGCATCTGTGTGAAGTTCAGGTTCTGCATTCTCATTGTACAAGGCTAGAACTGGTGCGGAACTTAGAGCCTCCTTAAGTGCCCGGAAAGCTCTTTCTTTTGTCTCATCCCAGTAAAACTTGACGTTTCCCTGTGTAAGTTCTTCCAATGGACAAGCCTTATTACAAAATCCTTTTATGAAACGTCGGTAGTATGAGCACAGCCTGAGAAAACGTCTCCCATCACGAATGTGCTGAGGAGTTGGAAATTCTGTGACTGCCCTTACTTTATCTGGATCAGGACGGACACCATCTTGGTTGACTAGGTGCCCCAGGATTTTTATCTCTTTAGCGATGAAGAGGCACTTCTTTGGATTGAGGTGGAATACTGCAGTCTGAACACACTTCAACACAGTTGACAGTTGACTCAGATATTCTTCAAATGTTTTCGAGAAAACGACAAGTCATCTAAATAGCAAAGACACGTCGTCCACTTAAGGTGTCGAAGCAAGTTGTCCATCATGTGTTCAAATGTGGCCGAAGCATTACATAATCCAAATGGCATTACTTTGAATTCATAGAGGCCATCAGGTGTAATAAAAATCTTTTTCCCTGTCAGCTTCGTCAACCTCGATTTGCCAGTAACCTGTCTGCATGTCCATAGTTGAGAAGTATGTAGCTCCTTCCAAGCAGTCCTTGGTGTTGTCAATGCGCGGAAGTGGGTAGACATCTTTCTTTGTGATTTTGTTCAGTCACCGATAGTCGACACAGAATCGCCATGTGCCATCCTTCTTCTTTACAAGGACTACCGGAGATGACCAAGGACTCTCTGAAGGTTGAATAATGTCATAGAGCAACATCTTCTCCACTTCCTCCCAAATTATCCATCTTTCAGCTGGCAACACTCAATATGATCGCTGGATAATTGGTGGATCATCCCCAGTACTGATGCAGTGCCTTATCATGGGCCGTTTCGTGTGACTTTTCCCCTGCCGAGGTGTGAATGCACCCGAAAATTGGCGTATTATAACTAACACCTGCTGGCTCTGTTCCTTGGTCAGTTCGGGCCCTATTGGCAGTTCCGCTGTTGTTTCCTCCAGCGTGTTGTCAGTACTAACAGCAGAACATGGATCTTCATTGATGATATTGCGCTCACCATCCTGGATTGGTTCAACTGTCTCGATACACATTCCTTTGGGGATAAGTTGTGACTGCTCATGACAATTAGTGATCCAAATCTCAACTCGACCACCAGTAATGCTTATGATAGTTGCTGGTATGTAAATTTCTTTTGTGTGCCTAATAAACTGTTTACTGTTGACAAGCACTTCACAGTTTAATAAGTCATCTGTGTTTGTGACTGGAAATCTCATTATCAATGGAAAATAACTTCCCAGAAAATTCTGTATTATGTGTATCCGTCAGAACGGCTTCCTCAATTTGCAGCTTAAGATCTTCCACAATCAATGATAGCTTGGGATGTTTGCAGGAAGTCCCATCCGAGGATGACATTATGACTACATTCTGTTAAAATGACAAATTCAAACGGCTGGGTTCTGTTGTTGATGGTTATTCTTGCAATACAAGTTCCTGCTGGCTGGGCGTACTTTCCATTTGTGGCCTTGAGCACAGTTGCCCCCTTATCACAGAACATTGTCTTCTTTAGTGTGCGGTGGTAATTATCTGACAATACAGAGAAAGAAGCTCCTGAATCAACCAATGCCCAGACAGGTTTGCCGTCGATTATGACATCGATGAGATTTCCCGACATCTTAGCAACTGTCGTCCATGGAGGATTTTCATCTGCGGCACCTTCACCTCCATGAATGATCGCCTCACTTAGTTTTCCTGGGTGAGGTGGCTAGGGGAGCGGCTGGTATCTCAGTACAGTGACGGTGAACTACAGCGGCGTGTCAGGGAGTGATCTCGCCCAGGGTACGGCGATGGGCTTCTTGCCATAGGTTGACTGAACTCATCAGCAGGTGACTGCCTGGGATAAAACTACTCTGAGGGCAGATGTCTTGCGGCAAAATAATCATAGAATACTCACATTCTCTCTCTGCAGTAGCGTACGACATGTCCAGGGTGCCCACAGTGGAAACACAGTGGTGAGTTGTCTTTGTCCTCCAGACGTCTGTTCTTTGGCGGTGCATCATTGTTGCCGGGGGAGTTGGTTGTGGCCACGTCGGCTGGTCCGTAGGCTGCCATTTGGCGGCTGCTGTGTAAGTCATAGCATGGCGATGCCATTGTTCATAGCGGGTGCAATTGGCGGGGCAGACAGGAGCTAATGTCTGAAATACCTCTTCCTCAGTGGCATCGGCTCCCTCATGACTTACAGGGCTTACATCCATGGCCATAATCAATGCTTGCTCCATCTAATAGCCCCAGCTGCCATAAACTATTATAATTCTTCTCTCACAATTTGTTGTATGAGAGAAGCGAAGTCATGTTGGTCTTCCACAACGGCCATAGGGACTGCAATGGGGAGTCTGTCATACTTCTTGTGTCCAACCCTACTTTGTTGCATCTCTTCAATATGCTGGCACCACTTGATGAACTATTCTGTCATAGCGATGTCTTTTATCAGAAGAGCTTGGTACATGTCTTCTGCAATACCCTTCATCGGGTGCATGATTTTGTCAGCCTCAGTCATGTTCGGATTGACTATGTTACACAAGGCCAAAACATTCTGTATGTACAACTGTATTGGCTCACCATGTTGTTGGGCCCAGGTCTTCCATTGTTGTTCTGTTGAGCAGATTTGTCGCTGGCGGACTCCAAACACCTTCCCAAGTTCCGTCTGGAACGTTTCCCAGTCATTCGGCTTGTCTTTGTTGTTTTCAAACCATTTCTGGGCTGTTCTGTCCAGATAGAAATAAACGTTGGCCAAACACATTGTTTGATCCCATCTGTTATACTTGGTGACTCGGTTGAACCCTTTTAGCCATTTGTTGGAGTCCTGTCCAGTGTCTCCAGAGAACACCGACAGGTGTCTGATGTGCAGCTGGCTTATGGCTGGTTATGTGTCCATGGTTCGTCTGATGATACGGACTTTCGGAAGGATGTACTCGATATATCCCTTGTATTCCCATCCTAGTCCGTGTAAGTGATGGCTTTTATGTTGCCTAATTGGAGCCAAAGTGATGCAGCTGTTGCACAGGATACCCAGCACCTCCACTAAACAATGTCGCTTTGAAATGGAAGCAGGCTTGACTTCAAAGGCAAGGTTGTCGACTGAACACATCACTTATACTGGAAGCAGGTTTATCACGAACTGAAAAGTACATGCAGCACTGACTGCCTCTCGGGCAGAGTGCTCTGCTATTTATACACAGACAGAATGTACCAGAAATTAGAAGAATAGTTAACATAAGAAACATGTAGAATATTCTGGAAATGATAATTACAAAGAAATAAATTTTTTGCCGGTGGACAGGAATGAACCAGCGACCTTTAACGCCACAATCTGTGATGCTGTCCCTTGTGCCACGCTGGCAGTCAGTTAGCGTGTGGTCTCACGGCAATATCTGTGAGTTTGAAAGTGACAGATTATCTGGGGCAAATACAACTAGTTCTGTGTATTATGATTTTACAAATACACTCCTGGCCATTAAAATTGCTACACCACGAAGATGATGTGCTAGAGACACAAAATTTAACTGGCAGGAAGAAGATGCTGTGATATGCAAATGATTAGCTTTACAGAGCATTCACACAAGGTTGGCACTGGTGGCAACACCTACAACATGCTGACATGAGGAAAGTTTCCAACCAATTTCTCATACACAAACAGCAGTTGACCGGCATTGCCTGGTGAAACATTGTTGTGATGCCTCGTGTAAGGAGGAGAATTGTGTACCATCACATTTCTGACATTGATAAAGGTCGGATTGTAGCCTATCACGATTGCGGTTTATCGTATTGCGACATTGCTGCTTGCGTTGATCACAATCCAATGACTGTTAGCAGAATATGGAATTGCTGGGTTCAGGAGGGCAATACGGAATGCTATGCTGGATTCCAATGGCCTCGTATCACTAGCAGTCAAGATGAGAGGCATCTTATCCGCATGGCTGTAATGGATCGTGCAACCACGTCTCGATCCCTGAGTCAACAGATGGGGACGTTTGCAAGACAACAACCATCTGCACAAACAGTTCGACAATGTTTGCTATCAGCTTGGAGAGCATGGCTTTGGTTACCCTTGATGCTGCATCACAGACAGGAGTGCCTGTGATGGTGTATGCAATGACGAATCTGGGTGCAGGAATGTCAAAATGTCTTTTTTTTTTTTTTTTATTAATGCAGGTTCTGTTTACAGCATTATGATGGTCGCATCGACGTTTGGCGACATTGTGGTGAATGCACATTGGAAGCATGTATTTATCATCGGCATACTGGCATATCACCCAGCTTGATGGTATGGAGTGCCATTGGTTACACGTTTTGGTCACCTTTTGTTTGCATTGACGGCACAGTGGCCATTACCGTTCAGATGTGTTATGACCCATGGCTCTACCCTTCATTCGATCCATGCAAAACCCTACATTTCAGCAGGATAATGCACAACTGCACATTGCAGGTCCTCTATGGGCCTTTCTAGATACAAAAAATGTTCAACTGCTGCCCTGGCCAGCACATTCTCCACATCTTTCACCAATTGAAAACGGCTGGTCTTTGGTGGCTGCATAACTGGCTTGTCACAATACACCAGTTACTGTTTTTGATGAACTGTGGTATCGTGTTGAAGCTGCATGGGCATCTATACCTGTACACACACCATCCAAGCTCTGTTTGACTCAATGCCCAGGCATTTCAAGGCCGTTATTACGTCCAGAGGTGGTTGTTCTGGTACTGATTTCTCAGGATCTATGCGTGGACTTTGCGGAAAAAATGTAATCACATGTCAGTTTTAGTATAATATATTTGTCCAATGAATAACCATTTATCATCTGCATTTCTTCTTGGTGTAGCAATTTTAATGGTCAGTAGTGCAGTTTGAGAATGTACCATCTTTTGTATTTGATCATTAAATATTTGCAGCTTGGAATTTGTCATCTTTGGGTAACAAGTGGGGGTTATATTTTTCGTTCATATGCTCTTCTGTAGGATAGTGTTTATCTTGGTACTGTTGTAAAATAATAGTTGCTTGGTTATTTATTCAACTGAATATATTCCTAAACTACATGTGACATTCATAGTACGAAGTACAACAGTTGGCCAACGGATGGCACAAATCAGAATGTTAAATATTACTCTTATGTGCTACTTGCAACTCTTAAGGTGTATCTCATCATTGATATCATAGTCTGAACCAATAGTGTGACACAATGGTAAGAAAGAAGATTGAATTAGAACCACTAGATGGCAATGGGGTTGCATCAATAAAACAGAACTAGACACGGGGCTTGGGAGGCTAGGATAGTTTCCTCTAAACAGCACATAAATAAGCTGGAATAGGAAGGTGCCATATGGTTGCAGTTGGGTGCGTCATGGATTGATTGTTATTATTCTGGTAAAATAGACATTATGTGTAGGTTGGGATGATGAATTTAGTAGTGTTTGTTTAATTCCATGTTTAATGTGTAATGAAGCGCGTTGGGATTTATTCCCATCTGCTTGTGTTACTGAACCTCTCAATACCACTGGTGATAAATAATAGATATGAATGTAATTAGTCTATTATCACTTTCTGTCATTTGAATTCAGAGAAGTTTGTTTAATTAGCAAATATTAATTAGTTAATGGCAGAGACATATTGTTAGAATTGAGATAGTGTAGTAACTAGTATTTCTGTTAAAACTAATTAAATTCTTTTCTCATAATATTAAACTAGATATTACGATGTTTCACAAAAAAAAATGCCCTTGTGGCAAAGTGCCCACATCAATGTATGTACTAATGTGTATCTTTGGACATATATCTTTGGAGCCAGCTTCTATGAGCTCCGTTGCCCATGTAGTGAGTCTGGATTTGTACTTGAAGCGATCAACAATAAAGTGCATTTCTAGCTCATATGTGTGGTATCTCTGGGTCTCAAAACCCTCACGATCCCCATACTGGTGACCCTGAGTTTCTTTTTTCGTTCATTCAACCGCACAAGTGAAATCCGTAACTTTCATGCCAGTTTTTCACCAAAAATATGATGTGCTACCAGCAAACAATCAATGGCCACAATGACTTCGCCATTCCAGACTTCGCCCGGATTTCACATCGACACTTTATGTGTTCCACGAGTGCCTAATCTGCATGGTATGAGTGCTTCATCTTTGACCTCGCCACAAGATTTTTTCACCACTCTGCTTCCTACAAGAGCAGTCATGTATTGTAATGATTCTGGCTTTGCTACGTCCAATGTGCTTCATGATGTTCCACTTTTATTTAGTGCCGACAAACAATTGAACATCCCACTGTGTGATTCTACTTATCCAAATGTATATTTTACAGACTTGCAAAATTTGAACAATGGACTTCCAACTGCCGGTTATGTAATCAGTCAACAATGTGCTACTCTGCCGCCACTATCAAACTTTATTCTCCCGGTGGGACACATTGACTTCACTGATTGTGCAATTTCAAGTTTTCCTATAAATTATCCTTTCAGTTCGGATCAGTTTTGTCACACTCTGAGCATGCCATTTTCTGCATGCGCAACGAACATCCCAGGTGGTGCCATTGTTGCAAATTATGGCAACAGTCTTTCCCATGTGTGAACAGTGAAAGTGCTGTTGCTTCAAACTATCACCGTATGACTTTACATTTTCACATCCTGTGTTCTGTGGTGGTGATTATGTGCAGCCATGGGCCACGTCACATGATGCCAACTCTGTCACGTCCCACCATAGTTTCCGATATACCGCTCTCCTCTCCTGTCCCACACGGGACATCTGCCGCGCCGCTTCAATCCTCACCTCAACAAGTGTGCTGTAATTCCACTATCATTAAGGCTCTATTTCCGACACCCTGTGAGTGCTTTCAAGTTGGAGACAGAATCTACGATGCCCACTCTTGTGATGACTGTCAATATCTAATTGTGCCTATGCTGCATTACATGCCTCACCGCCCTGCTGTCGTTCAAGATTGCTTCCGCAACGTAGATGTCATATACAAGTCACCTTACTCGTCTTGCCGCCCACATGCTGCCCGAGTTCCAGCCTCACCACCTCCTTGTTCGCCGGTGTTCGAGGTGTCCACCCTGCAGCGAGTTATTATGACTCGTTGAGTAATTTCAATGGATAATCGCACCCAGATCAGCAGTTGTGTTCTCCCCGCTAGTGTTATTAGTGACGACGCGCCCGTGCGTGAGGTTACCAGTGCTTTTGACAGTTCTGTTTCCCCGCGCTGCTCCTACGCCAGCACTTGTAAACAAAACTTGGTTGTTATGCCAATGCCTCGCTCGAGCACACCGTCAGCACTTCATTCAATGCTAGTGGCTGCTTTTCACATTACTCTTTCTCCTCCCATGCAGCGATATTCTTCTGTTTTGTGCTCTCTCATCCTGTTGGTAGAGCACAAAATTTTAATTTCTCCGACTTGCACACCACCACCCGAGGCTGTTCGTCTTGGGAACTATTCAAATACATCTCACACACAGCCATCTTGTACTCGCATCACAGTGCCTCCCTCATGCACGCCGACGGCTGAGGTGTCAACAACTTTGGCACGTTGGCTCTCCTCGGCTGCCACGACAACCTCCAAGCCACCGCTTGCCACCGATGACCAACACACCTACTATTTCAGCGCCTTGGCTGCCCCAAAAACTAGGGAACCACCGCCCACCTCCATGCTGCTGTTGCACGCACCGCTGGCTGGCGCGACTACTGCTTCATCGCCTCAGTTCTCCTCCATTGAGGACAACAACTTCCGAGCCATTGCCCACTGCAACGCTACACTCACGCGCACTGCCAGCCGATGCAGCTACTATTTCAGCACCTCACCTTTCCTCGGTCCTTACGAAACCTCCCGAGTCGCCTTCTGCTGGTTCGATCAGTGCCACGCTGCCTGACGCATGTGACCCTGTGCCACCTTGTGGTGTCACACCGAACGTCACACATGCAAAGAAACAAACGCTTGCCGGTGTGCCCACTGACAACACAAGACAACGTGTAATGGATTGCAACACTGAATCCTGTACTCCGGACTGCGGGAGAGGGCTGTGTGGTGGCGTGTCCACATCGATATATATATATATATACCAATGTGTATCTTTGGACCAATATCTTTGGAGACAGCTTCTCTGAGCTCCATCAGCCATGTAATAAGTCTGGATTTGTACTTGAAGCGATCAACAATAAAGTGCATTTCTAGCTCATATATGTGGTATCTCAGGGCTCAAACCCCTCACAATCCCCATACCCTCATTAGTTTCTGTATAATTAGTGTTAATTACAAAAGTATTGTTGGTAAACCTATTTTGTTAAATATGTAAAATAAACACAACTATTGTAATTGAGATTTATAAATCTGTTAACTCAGTATTATTTACGCTATCTTTAACTGAAGGAAGATGTATGTAATTGTTGACTTTCCCATTGCAATCAAAGTAATCAACTCAACAATTCATAATTTTCAGTGACATTGTTTGAAAGATATAAACAGATTGTGTTCACGCAATGTAACTGAATGTTGTTTTGTCTGTGATCTGAGGCACAATCCACACCAATTGTTGTTGTTGTGGTCTTCAGTTCGGAGACTGGTTTGATGCAGCTTTCCACAATACCCTATCCTGAGCAAGCCTCTTCAACTCCACATAAGAATGGCAACCTAAATCTGTCTGAATCTGCTTACTGTATCCATTTCTTGGTCTTCCTCTGTGGTTTTTACCTCACACACTTCCCTCCAATGCTAAATTCACAATTCCTTGATGTCTAAGAATGTGTCCTATCAATCAATCCCTTCTTTCAGTCAAGGTATGCCAGAAAATCCTTTTCTCCCCAATTCTGTTCAGTACCTCCTCATTAGTTATGCGATCCACCCACTTAATCTTCAGCATTCTTCTGTAGCACCACATTTCATAAGCCTCTATCCTCTTCCTATCCGCACTGTTTATCGTCCATGTTTCACTCCCATACAAGGCAACACTCCACACAAATGCCTTCAGAAAGGACTTCCTTAGGCTTAAATCAATATTCGATGTTAACAAATTTTTCTTTTTCAAGAACACTTTTCTACCCATTGCCATTCTACATTTTATATCATCTGCACTGCAACCATGATTTGTTATTTCACTGCCCAAGTAACAAAACTCATCTACCTCCTTTATTGCTTAGTTACCTAATCTAATTCCTTCAGCATCACCTGGTTTTCTTAGACTGCACTCCATTACCCTAGTTTTGCTCTTTTTAATGTTCATCTTATATGCACCTTTCAGCACACTGTCTTGATTCCGTTCAACTGCTCTTCCAGGTCCTTTGCTGTCTGACAGAATTACTATGTTGTCGGCAAAACAATGTTTTTAATTCTTCACCCTGAACTTTAATTCCTTCAATTTCTCCTTGCTTTTCTTTATAGCTTGCTCAATGTACAAACTGAATAAGAGGGGAGAAAGGCTACAACCCTATCTTACTCCCTGCCCAACCACTGCATCCCTTTCATGCCCTTAAACTCCAACAACCGCTGTCTGGTTTTTGTACAATTTGTAAATAACTTTACGCTCCCTATATTTTACTCCTGCTTGCTTCAGAACTTGAAAGAGTTTATTCCAATCAACATTGTCAAAAGCCTTCTCCAAATCTACAAAAGCTAGATATGTAGGTTTGCCTTTTCTTAATCTATCTTCTAGGATAAGCCGTAAAGTGAGTATTGCCTCCCATGTTCCTACATTTCTTCTGAACCCAAACTGATCTTCCTCGAGGTCAGCTTCTACCAGCTTTTCCATCCTTCTGTAAATAATTTGTGTTAATATTTTGCAACCATGACTTATTAAACTGATAGTTCTGTAGTTTTCACACCTGTCTGCGCCTGTTTTCTTTGAAATGGGTATTATAACATTTTTCTTAAAGTCTTAAGGTACTTCGCCTGTCTCATACATCTTACACACCAGATGAAACAATTTTGTCATGGCTGGTTCTCCCAGATACTTTAGTAGCTCTGAGGGAATATCGTCTACTCCAGGGGCCTTGTTTCGACTTAGGTCTTTCAGTGCTCTTTCAAATTCATCTCTCAGTATAGTATCTCCTATTTCATTGTTATCTACTTCTTCTCCCATTTCTACAATGTTGCCGCTAAGTTCATTTCCTTCATAGAGCCTCTCTATGTACTCTTTCCACCTTTCAGCTTTCCCTTCTTTGCTGAGAACTGGTTTTCCATCAGTGTCCTTGATATTCATAGAGCTGTTTTTCTTATCTCCAAATGTTTCTTTTATTTTCCTGTAGGCTGTATCTATTTTTTCCCTATTTATACATTCTACATCCTTGCATTTGCCTTCTAGCCACTCCTGCTTAGCCATTTTGCACTTCCTGTCAATCTCATTTCTTAGTCGTCTGTACTCCATTGTGCCTGTTCCAATTACTGCATTTTTATATTTCCTCCTTTAATCAATTAAATTTAGTATGTCCTGTGATATACAAGGATTTTTTGTAGGTCTTGCCTTCCTACCTATTTTGTCCTCTGCTGCCTTCACTATTTCATCTCTCAATGCTACCCATTGCTCCTCTACTGTTTTATTTTCCCCCTGTTTCTGTCAATTGTTGCCTAAAGCTCCTTCTCAAATTCTCAAGAACTTCAGGTTCCTTCAGTTTAACCAGGTCTCATCTACTTATTTTCCTACCTTTCTGCAGTTTTTTTTTTTTTTTCAGTTTCAGTCTACAAATCTGACTAATAAGTTATGGTCTAAGTTTATATCTGCCTGTTGGTATGTCTTACAGTTTAAAACTGGTCCTGAAATCTATGTCTTACCATTATAAAATCTATCTGGTATCTCCCGGTGTCTCCTAGTCTCTTCCACATATACAAATTTCTTTCGTGATTCTTAAAACTGGTGTTTGTTATAACTAAATTTTGTTCTGCCCAAAATTCTACCACTCAGATTCCTCTTTCATTCCTTTCAACCACATCATAATCACCTACTATCTTCCCTTCCCTTGTCCTACTACTGAATTCCAGTCTCCCATAACAATTAAGTTCCCCCCCCCCCCACCTTAATTGTCCGAATATTTTCCTTTAGCTCCTCATATATTTCTTCGATCTCCTCATAATCGGCAGAGCTAGTTGGCATATAAACCTGTACTACTGTGGTTGGTGTTGGCTTCGTATCTATCTTGACTACGATAATGCGATCACTGTGTTGCTCATAGTAGTTTACCTGCATTCCTATTCTCTTATTCATGATCAGACATACTCCTATAATACCCCTAACTGATTTTGTATTTATAATCCTGTACTCACCTGACCAGAAATCCTGTTCCTCTTTCCACCGAACTTCACTAATACCCACTATATCTAACTTCAACCTATCCATTTCTTTATTAAAATTTTCTAGCTTCCTTACCCCATTAAGAGATCTAACATTCCACGCTCCGATCCATAGAATGCCAGTGTTGTCTTTCCTGATGATCACATCCTCCTGAGTAGACCCCGCCCAGAGATCCGAATGGGAGACTATTTTACCATAGAGGATGCCATCATCATATGTTCATATGGTAGAGCTGCATGTCCTTGGGAAAAGTAACGGCTGTAGTTTCTCCTTGCTTTCAGCCGTTCACAGTAACTGTGTGGTGAAGCCACATTGGCTGATGTTACAAGGACAGCTCAGTCAATCATCCAGACTGTTGCCCCTCTTCAGGAACCACATGTTTGTCTGGCCTCTCCACAGATACCCCTCCGCTGTGGTTGAACCTATGATACAGCTATCTGTATCGTTGAACCTTGGCAAAGTCTGTGGTTCATGGGAGTGGATCCACATCAGTAGGGAATTTAATTTGAATGGCATGTTAAAAGTTCTTCAAGGTTATGCGTGTAGAAAGTGTATCTAACATGATTAATCCATATTTGTGATACACTATACATGCCATAATTTATGTATTCTACACATGAACTGTGTAAATTCGTATTATTGATTTGTGGAATGTACTTACTGGGTCCTACAGATTGTAATTAATGAGACATGTAAGCTGGCCATAAATGGGGATGACTGGGCACTAATGAGTAATTAAAAGTGTTGAAGAACTGCAATTGTGTGTGTCGCCGACATTATTTGTAGCAGATTAGGTGTGCCCCATAGAATTTCAGCCAGCCACTACCGAGAGCAATGATCTACAAGAACATCAAGAAACAACGAACTATGACCTGGAGAGAATTTGATTAATGATGGAAATTCTCCTCAGAGATGATAAATTATTTTGCAAAAGAGATAGATTGGCTGGCCAATACTTACCTTTGTGCTGTACTGCCAATAGTGAAAGAAATGAAGAAAAAAAAAGAAAAAAAGAAGGACAAGCTTTCAGAACACGGTTACTTCTTCAGGTGGGAGAGAAGGGAAGAAAAAAGGATGGGAACGGAAGGGAAAGGTAATTCATGGCATAGTTCATGAGGGTGGTGTTTGAGATACTGCATATTAGTACTGAGCCAAGCCAGAGAGGATATATATAACCAAAGAGATAAGATCGAGCAGTAAAGAGAAGAGAAGATGAGTGAACTGAATAATGCTGAAGGGTGTAGGAGGGGGGGGGGGGGTGGTTTGTCTAAAATGTTAGGCCTAATGATGTAAAGTGTTAAGAAAGAAGTTTGCTTTGATAATGTGGGCAGAATTGGCATAGAATCAAGTACTGTAGGTGACAGTGGTTATAAATCTGAATTAGATCAATCTTTGTCTGCTGTAAGTGGAATGATGGACGGGAAAACGAAAGCTTCATCCACTGTGATAAGTAATATAGGTGGTGATGGTTTTGTAAAGTCAGTATTGGATGAACCTCCGGGTTGGTTAACATTATTATTTAAGAAAATTGAGGAAAACAGTTGCGAATTAAATCAGAAAATTGATGAAAACAAAAGTAAGATTGAAAATATTGATAGTAAAATCAGTAGTGAATTCGGTAATTTGTGTCGTGATTTAAACCAGAAAATGGATGGATATAATAGTGACGTAATTTAGATGATTGACAAAAGCTATGGTAAGCTTAGGCATATATAAACTTAGAACTAGATGAAAATAACCATGATTTGCATCAGAAAGTTGCAGTAAATAGTACTTTAGTAGTTTCCAATAAGAAAATTGAAGTGGAAGCTAGTTGTGAAAATGAAATAAAAACTGTAGAAGAAAATATCAATGTGAAATTAACGGAAATTAATAAGTCCTGTATAAATAGTCATAACAGAATTAACTTATGTGAAAAAAAAGTGGAAACTGTTGCTAGTTCTTGTGATAAAACTTTCAGTCTGTCAGAAAATCTTGTACAGAAAATGAGGAAGAACTTGAACATCAAATTGGTCAGGTAAAATCTGAATTGGAAACTAGGTTGGACACAGGAGAGGATAAAGTGGAAGGAATTTCAGTATCTGTGATAGAAAAATTTGAGGATGTGGATTCTATATTTGCAGAAATTGAACAGGAAGTGAAAATGGTAGATTATGTCATGTTTAGTGCATTTGTTGGGGATAGCAATGTTTCTATTGATAACTTTAAAGTATTTAATGAATTTGAACTTAATGATAATGGTCAATCATTAAGACAACATGATTAAACTATGGTCAAATATTGACGATACTTGTACAGGTATAGTGGTGAATTGTTTGAAGTAAGTGATAGTGTTGAGAGATCAGGAACCAGTAGTAGTGAGGTAGTGACAAATCTAAGAAAATCGATGAAATTGTAGCAGATCATAATGTGTGTCACTTCACTACAGCTTCAAATGTTGTTGTTGTGGTCTTCAGTCCACAGTCTGGATTGATACAGCTCTCAATGCTACCCTGTCCTGTGCACACCTCTTCATCCGAGAATACGTACAGCAACCTACTTCCTTTGGAATCTGCTTACTGTATTCATCCCTCTGTCTCCCGCTACAATTTTTACCCCACACACTTCATTCTAATGCTAAGTTGACGATTTCTTGATGTCTCAGAATGTCTCCCACCAACCTATCCCTTCTCTTAGTCAGGATATGCCAAAAACTCCTTTTCTCCCTAATTCTATTGAACACCTCTTTAGATACATGATCTACGCATCTAATCTACAACATTCGTCTATAGCACCACATTTTGAAAACTTATATCATCTTTTTGTCTGAACGCCTCATCATCTACATTTCACGCACATACAATGCTACACTCCAGACAAATGCTTTCAGAAAGGATTTCCTAACATATAAATTAATATTTGATGTCAACAAATTTCGCTTCTTCAGAAATGGTTTTCTTCCCATAATCATTCTGCATTTTAATCCTTCTTTTTTTTTTTTTTTTTTGCCATCGGAAGTTATCTTGCTACCCAAATAGCAAAACTCATCTACTACTTTTATTGTCTCATTACCTCTAATTCCACCAGGATCGTCTGATTTTCTGACATTCCATTCCATTACCCTCATTTTAGTGTTGTTAATGTTCATCTTATACCTTCCTTTCAAGACACTATCCATTCTGTTTAATTGGTGTTCCAGGTCCTTTGCTGTCTCTGAAAGAATTACTATGTCATCAGCAAACTGCAAGGTTTTTATCCCTCTCCCTGGACTTTAATACCATTTACAAATTTCTCTACATTTCATTCCATTCCATGATGGTGGTAGGGCGGTGTAAAATAATTAAATAATTCTCCCTGCATTCTTTCAGAGCTTGCTCAATATACAGATTGAACACTGGATAAAGGCTACAACACTGTCTTACTCCCTTCCCAACCATTGCAACCCTTTCATGCCCTTCAACTCTAATAACTGCTGTCTGGTTTTTGTACATATTGAATATAGCTCTTTGGTCCCTATATTTTACCCCTGCTACCTTCAGATTATGAAAAAGTGCATCCCAGTCAACATTGTCAAAAGCTTTCTCCAGATCCAAAAATGCTAAAAATGTAGGTTTTACTTTCCTGAATCAATCTTCTAAGTCTTAATGTGAGTACTGCCTCACATGTTCCTACCTTTCTCCTAAATCCAAATTGATCTTCCCCAAGGTCGGATTCCACCAGTTTTTCCATTCGTCTGTAAATAATTCGTTTTAGTATTTTGCAACCATGACTTATTAAACTTTTAGTTCTGTAATTCTCACATTTGTCTGTACTTGCTTTCTTCAGAATTGGAATCATACATTCTTATTAACGTGTGAGGGTATTTCCTCCATCTCATACATCTTGTATACCAGGTGGAACAATTTCTTCATGACTGGCTCTCCTAATGATGATAACAGTTCAGACGGAACATCATCTACTCCAGGGGCCTTGTTTCTACTCAAATATTTTAGTGCTCTGTCAAATTCTTCTCACAGTATCGTATCTCTTATCTTATTTTCCTCTACTTCATCTTACATTTCTAGAATTCTGCTTTTCTTTGTACAGGCCTTCTATATATTCCTGCCACCTTTCAGCTTTCCCTTCTTTGCTTACCACTGGTTTTCCATCTGAGTTCTTGATATTCATACCACTGCTTTTCTTGTCTCCAAATGTCAGTCTTATTTTCCTGTAGGCAGTATCTATCTTTCCTCTAGTTATACATTTTTCTATGGTCTTGCATTTCTCCTCGAGCCACTCCTGTTTAGCTAGTCTGCACTTCCTGTCAATCTCATTTTTCAGATGTTTGTACTCCCTTTTGCCTGCTACACTTGACGCATTTTTATATTTTCTCTTTTCATCAATTCAGTATCTCCTGTGTTATCCAAGGATTTCTATTAGGCCTTGTCCTTCTGCCTATATGATCCTCTGCAGCCTTCACTACTCTATCTCTCAGAGCTGCCCATTCTTCTTCTACTGTATTACTTTCCACCATTTCAGCCAATCCTTACCTAATGCTCCTTCTGAAACTCTCAACCACCTCTGGTTATTTCAGTTTATCCAGGTTCCATCTCCATCTCATTAATAGTCAGAGTCTGTATCTGCCCCTGGATATGTCTTACAGTTTAAAACTCCTGCATTATCACCATCTGATTTTGTATTTATAACCCTGTACTCACCTGACCAAAAATCCCATTCATCCTGCCAACGAACTTCACTAATCGTCATTATATCTAACATCAGTCTATGAATTTCTATTTTTAAATTTTCTAACCTCCTTACCCGATTAATCTAACATTCCACGCTCCAACCTGGTGAATGCCAGTGTAGTATTTCCAGATTATCACATCCTCCTGAGTAGTCCCTGCCCAGAGATCCGAATGAGGGACTATTTTATCTCCGGAATATTATACCTGCGAAGATGACACCATCATATATTCATACAGTGGAGCTGCATGTTCTCAGGAAGCGTAACGACTGTAGTTTCACCTTGCTTTCAGCCATTTGCAGTAACTGCATGGCAAAGACATGATAGCTGGCGTTAAAAGGCCAGCTCAGTTAATCATCCAAACTGTTGTCCCTGTAACTACTGAAAAGGCTGCTGTCCCTCTTCAAGAACTGCAAGTTTGTCTGGCCTCTCCACCAATACCCCTCCATTGTGGTGGCACCTACGGTACGGCTATCTGTATCGTTGAGACACGCAAGCCATCCCACCTCGGCAATGTCTGTGGTTCATGAGGGTGTATCTGTATGAGCCCTAATCTCTCTGATCTTATCTTTGTCGTCTTTATGCGAAATGTAGGTTGGCGGCAGTATAATCTATCTGCAGTCCACTTCAAATTCTGGCCCTTTAAATTTGTTCGACACTGTTCCTTGGAAAGAACATCACCTTCCCTGCAGCGACTTCCATTTTAACTTCTGAGGCATCTCAGAAACACACATTGATCGAATCTATCAGTAACAAACCTAGCTGCCTGCCTCTGAATTGCTTCTATATCTTCCTTTAAACCAATCTGGTGGGGATTCCAAACACTTGAGCAATACTCAATACGTGGTCGCACAAGTATTTTATATGTGGTTTCCTTTACAGCCAAATCACATCTTGCCATAGTTCTCCCAATAAACCAAAGACAGCCATATACATTCTACATGACTGTCCTATGCTCGCTCCATTTCATATTGCTGTGCAGCATTAAGCATGGATATTTAATTGATGAGAATGTCAATCAGCACACTACTAATGCTGTACCCAAACATTACAGGATTGTTCCCCCTAGCCATCTCCATAATCTTACATTTTTCTACATTTGGAGCTACCTGGCATTCCTCACACCATATAGAAATTTGATCCAATTCATCCTGCATTCTATTACAATCATTCAGCAATGACACCTTCCTGTACACTACAGCATCATCAGAAGACAGCCACAGATTGCAACTCACTCTGTCAGATCATTTATTTAGATAGAACATAATAACGGTCCAATCACACTTCCCTGGGGCACTCCTGACAATATCCTGACAAACACTTGCCATCGAGGACAAAATACTGGGCTCTAAAGTCTTTGAGCTACTCACATATAGTGGTTCCTATTCTGTATGCTCATCCCTATGTTAGCAGTCTGCAGTGTGGTACTGTGTCAAATGCCTTTTGAAAATTGAGAAATATGCAGTCTGCCCATAGCCTTTCATCCATAGCTCGCAAGATGTCATGAGATAAAAGGGCAAGCTGAGTTTCATACGATCGATGCTTCCTAAAGCCATGCTGATGCATGGACAGAAGCTTTTCAGTCTCAAGGAAATTTACTATATTAGAACTGAGAATATGTTCAAGAATTCTGCAGCAAACTGATGCTACTGATATTGGTCTGTAATTATGTGGCTTTATTCTTTTGCCTTTCTTATAAATGGGAGTCACATGCACCTTTTTTCCAGTCACTTGGAACATTCATGCAATCACTCAGACAATACATACACAACCATCATGTCCGACCACTCCAGCGACACAAGCATCTAGACTGTGAGTGAGGTGGGGAGTGGAGGGGGAAGGATGCCGGGGGTGAAGGTGGGGATGGAAAGTTCTGTGTTGCGTGATGGATTGTAAAGGTTCTGATAGGTGGGAATTTGAATTGTGGCAATGAAAACAGTGAAGGGAAGGGGCAGGAAAGGACAAAAGGGAGTAGAGGAGTGTGTGTGTGTGTGGGGGGGGGGGGTCAATTTGAAACAATAAGAATAATAAAAAATAAAGTTAGGAAAAGATAGGAAAATATAAAAAATACGGAAAAATAAAAAAAGTAATTAAGGGGATATTGACAACAGTGACACGCAATTGCAAGGAAGACATGAGATACATGATAATGAGTGGGGAAGGAAGACAGGAGGGGGGGGGGGGGGGAATGTTAGGCATAGGGTTCAGGGATGGGAAGTTATCTAAGGTTGAAGCCAGGCTGTTGCGGGACCACAGAATGTGTTGAAGGGACAACTCCAAACTGTGCGGTTCATGAGAGCTGATGGTGAAGGGGAGGATCCAGATGACTTGGATAGTGAAGTAGCTGTGTGTCGCCACTTACTACAGAACTAAGGTAAGTACTGGCCAGGCAATCCATCTCTTTTCAAGAATATTTCATACTTACTATTTCAACCGTTATTAGTAATTTGATCTACATTCCTACTATCTATCAAGTGAGACAAATCTATGAGAAAGAACACCCATACTAATAACGAAAAATTGTGAATGACTGCCTTTTATCTGTATGATTCCCACATTCTTTATGCCAACTTCTTCTCAGATCATGAAAATAATGTACACTGAAGCCCAACTCAAGATTCAATTTGTCCAAGTGTATTAAACATAATTTTCAAAAGAATAAGGAGAATTCTAACTTATAGCAACAAATACAAATTCTTTATGTATTATAATGAATTCCTTTCCCATGGTAACACCATAACTTGAGAAAATCTCTACTGATCTTTTCTTTGTTGTGTTCATAATTCTTGGGATAAGGTTTGCAATAAGTAAAATTTTTGGGCAATCTATCAGAAAATTGAAAATTTGAGAAAAACTTAAAGTATGTTTTTCTAATGAATCCACATTTATATTCTACAAATCTAAAGACATCGTGAAGGGTACTTTAGTTATGGATTTCGACAGGGTGCGAAATCATAAAAAGCTGGTGTGTGTGTGTGTGTGTGTGTGTGTGTGTGTGTGTGTGGTTGGGGGGGGGGGGGAGGGTAGAGGAGGAGGATAAATTTTGCCTTCACATCATAAAGTATAATCGTTTTATTAGTTTCAAGTACAAATGGTTTTTAAATACTGTATCTGCAATAAAATTATTGTTATTTTAAAAGAATGATATATCTAAAATATCTATGCTAATAATATTCTAAATGCGAAAGTGTGTCTATCTGTTGGTAACTTCTTGATGTCTAACCTACTGAACTGATTTGTTGTCATACGAGTTCAAAAGGTTCCAGTTCTTCCTGACTCTCGTTTTTGCTATGACAATAAATAAAACACAAGGGCATACAGTTCAAGTTGCAGGGGCTTAATTTACAGGGTGGTTCTAGAAGTTAGTCAAATGGGGGGGGGGGGGGTGGTGAGGGGAATAAGTTGGGGTCCTCCAATAACAAATCTGTTGTTGCCTGTTGCCTAGAGTTGAAGACTACTTTTGAAGAACGAGAGAAAAAATTAACACAGTAGATTTGTCATTGTTATTCTTCTGTTAAAGTATTATATTTTAAATACATTGTAAACTATAATGTTACATAATTATTTAAAAAAATTGTTGACTTCTGAAGACATTTTATCCAGTGCAACATGATTCTCCATGGTGGGGGGTCCTATAGCCTCCATAGGCCTCCCCCCTGTCTTGAACTGCCCCTGATTATTTACAAATCCATGTTTTGCACGTAGACCATTTTTATGTAGCCTGTCTTAGTGTCTGTAGGTACTAGCAAGTGAAAGCGTGACAAAAAGTCATTTACAGAAATGTATTGAAATAGTAAGAGATATAAAATTAAAACAAAAACATAGGTATTTGTTTCCATAAAATGGACATGAAAAACTAATGAGCGGTATTGACAGACCACCAAAGACACAGTAAAGCAGGTCCCATTGAGCTAGTGTTAAAACATTTCAAACAAAAGTAAACTTACATTAAAGAAAAATATTGAGGTTGTGCTCCTCCTGTGTCCTTTCCTTTAGCGAGTATGACTAATCTGCCAAATGATGACCAGAGCTGACCCATTTATCTGTGATGGCATAGGCATCCCACAAATTCTTTGGTGGCCCATTAAGTTTAGTTGTCATTAAGGACTGTAGTTTTTTCATCAACAAACGATTTCTTTTGGTAGTTTTAATGCTGTGAGAAATACTGAAGCATCATTCACACGTGGCAGTTGACAGAGGCAATGAACGGACGTTCCGTATTACTTTTTGCAGGATAGTCAATGTGTTTAAGCCTAAAGAGCCTGACTTGTAATCTCTCTATTGTGACACAGCTGTGTCAGCATCCAGACCAAGCAATTCAGCTGCTTTACATACGTCAGAATTACCATACAATCCACTTTTACTACTACCTTAATTTTTTTCAAAAACAGAGAAGTATTTTATTACTTCAATTGAAGGAAACCTTCTTTCAAGGTTAATATATAACCTTGAATTATTTGTCCTCTTATTTTATCAAACTTTCAGTTTTCACTTTCCTCATCAGGTTGAACTGTACAATTAGTTAAGTAATTTTCTTTGCAAATAGTCAAATAAAGATCATCCTTAACACACATTTCTTTATGAGTTTGTGTTGCGGAATTAATTTTATTTTCTATTTTAGTGTTAGAAACCATCTTTTTGCGTAGTTGTACTAATTAAAGACAGAATACAAGACACATCTAATAAGACACCCAGCAATGAAATATTTTTTCTCAGGGAAAGCTTCTTATATAGTCCTGCCAATTTACAATGATCTCTACTTAATAATTCACAATTTTCTAATTCTGTGCTTAGAAAGTGCATGATTCAATGAAAATCTGTAAATACTGCCAACAAAGCATCCTTCTCACTAGAGATTCAACGAATGTGAAACAGCTTTCTAAGTTTCAGATAACCTATGATGTCTATAGCTGCTGCAATTTTTAAGTTTTGCAGCTGTCTGTGGTTTAGTGACAATAATGTAAAGTTCTTCTAACAAGCATTCAAAGTTATGAACAGCATTTACATCCTTAAAAACTTTTTCAGAAATGAGGTTCATTCTGTGAGCTGTACAATGTACTCTAATCAGGTGTGAAGATATGTTTCTCCTAATTCTATCTGCAAAACCTTTTTACTGGTAAACACTGCTGCTTCATTTGAACCAAATCCTACAAGATTTTCATTAAGTATTTCCACACCTGCGCCATCTTCTGAGAAAGCTTGGATAATTTTTTCTTCAAGGCACTTTGAATCAGCATTTTCCACTGGGACCAATTTTTGAAACAGCAGAATACGCTATTTTCCTCATTGACATGTGTAACATACAAAATCAAGTGTTTTTCGGAAAACCGATCGGTTGATTCATCCACAGAGATTGAAAAAAAGTCTGTCAGTTTCAAAAAATTAACTAATTTTGAATGTAGTTCTTTTGCAGTAAAGTCAGTCATTGTTGCTGCTGTCTTATCTGTATTAAGATGTGTTACCATATATACACCATTTGCAATTTGTAGTTGTATAGTTTGGGATGGTCACAAAAGCTCCACTCCCTTTTTGCAGCCACATAAATTGATCACAACACCTTAATTGTTGTATCTAATTTTTCTTTCTGACTTTTTAAGTACAGCCCACGAGCACTTACTCCCTGTTTCTAGCATCTGCTTTTTACACACGTTTTCTTGCTTCACACATGCAGAATGAACAACACTTTTTTGTGTTTATATATGGCATCAAGGTTCTTTTCCTTATTCTTCTATGATATACCGTCTCTTGACCAAGGTAAATCAGTAGATGAAGTTCTAACTGTTTTACACACTTGTTGAGCATGTTTAATGCAAGCACTGCACATCATCACCAGTCCATCTTTTTCATTAGCTGTAGTAAACATTAACCATGGATGATTTTTCTTCCAGGACATCGTACAATTTTTTCTATTCTGCTATCAGTCTCTCATGATGTAGGTTGACCACTGCTGTGGCTTAGTACTTCATGTTCATTAAAATAAGTACACTCCACCTCCGAGATCATTTCATCACTTATGGGTATTTTACTTACGTTTTGCTGCACATTTTCATTTGACAAAACTTATGGTATCACACAATCTTCTGATGATACATTAACACTATTGCACTTAAAGAAATTGGTAATTAATCCACTTTTTGAAGGCTTCATCACGTCCGTTATAGGTGTTCACCACACTGCTTCAATAAGCGACTGACACGACGCGGGTGGAAGCCATGGCACTGAGGGACGTACAGCAGGTGTCGTGGAATGCTGCACGTTGCGAGAATTAACGGCACTTGTCGCCACAGAGCTGCATGCGGCCCGAAGATGCGGCCACGGTGTAAGAAAGGTGTCAACTAGTAGGGCCCTTCCAGGAATCCAGGGAAAGCTTTTACCTGGGCTACCCTATTGTCCACAAATGGTGCCGGGAGAGAAAAAAAAAATGTCCTAGTGAGCGGACACAGAAAGCTGCTGCATGAAAACTGCATTAACAGAGCTGCCAAGGGGCACCACAAGCTGTAACGCCACTCTGTATAACAGTGCCAGGGTGGATTAAGTATTTCCAATTGATTGTTGATTGCATTCAACACATTCATTGTATTAGGCCTAGTTGCATAAAAAAAATTACTCTTGAACCGGTAATATTTTAGTAGTGTACGATTTACTGTAGGGCTCATTATAATTAACCATCCCCCCAGGTATATTTTGGTGGGGAGTGGGGAGGAATTTTTGTGATAAGATCATTAGTGGGGGGAGGGGGGACCTACCCATTCCCCCCCCCCCAGGATTTTTCACACTGGATTTCGGCAAAATTCACTGTTTTGATTTCATATTGAATAAATATTGCACACTTGACGTACAAAAACAAGATAAAGCTCACTGGCAACATAACAATTTGTATGGTGCATGGTGGAGGGTACTTCACTTACAGACTTTGAAAACATCCACAGTTTTGCTCCGATCTTGATGCATTTTTGGACATTTGACCTTTAAACCGAAAGTAAGATCATTGTCTACATAAATTTTTGAATGGCACAGGATATCTTACAAAAAACTTGGAATCTGTTCACTGACCACCACGAAAGGTGACATATATGAGTTCTCCAAGGTGGTTGGGAGAGGGGGCGGGGGGCGGCGGGGAGATGAACCAAGGAGGCAGGAGGGGAGAGCAATGGGCTGAGAGAGGAGGGGATGAACAAACAATGAGATGGGAGAGCAAGAGATGGATGAAGGGGAGGGAAGATGGACTACGACGGTATAGAAGGTATAAATACCTGGGCAGTGACAGGTTTTCCGCTAGTTAATATATGTATACGAGTTTTGAAACATATTGTATAGATCAAACTTCTTTATAGCCAGCTACTTGACTTTTGTTACATACAACCTGAATCACATATGTAAAAACAGTAAAAACATAACTGGTGTGGTGCACATAACAGCAACTACTTACTACCCAGATATTTATACTTATTTCCATTGTATTAAGAAAATAATATCTACTGAAACAAGTAATACTGAAGTCTTTTCATTCACATAATACGTGTCATACTTTTCCCAATAAACATTTGTTACATCAGTGTATAACAACAAAACTATTATTACTACAGTAATAATATAACAATAAAATATGCCATACCCTCACAATAACAGAGGCGAATGATGTATCCTTATCATATAACATACAAAAATATATATTTCTCTCTCATATAATATTGCACATAGGTGCTAAAGAAATAAAGAAAACCTAGATAATATTCATTTGCTGTAATCAGTTAGTACCCAACATAAATGCACAAAAGATAAATTTTTCACTGTTGATGCAACACACACATGAAATCACAGCAATATAACAGCCTAGTTCTAAAACTTCTGTTGTATGAGATGAAGTGCTTGTAACATACAAACATTCTTCAAGAAATTCAGTGCTTGTGAAAATATTTGATTTTCATTAACAACTGAAATTAATGATCTGTAATTTAGTTCTTAAATAATAATTTACATAATCGTTTTCTAGGCTATTTAAGACTGCAGTGCTCCTCTTATATGTGAAGAGATCTTTCTCCTATGATCAATTTTTAATTTTATTACACAAATAATTAAAAAAACACAATTCTTACATACAGTCAAGATATCACTGTTCGTAACAGATAACTGAAGAACAAATTAAAAATAAAAATGTTAGCAAAGAAACAAAACACATGATATGAGCCTCACTGTAATGACAAAACAATACTATCCATGATTATTTCAGATCATTACTACCAAATTATCTGCTATTAAGTACTAAAAATAGGGGGAAAAATACTGTGGCACAGAAGGATAGAACACCTTCATTTAGGTAATATTGTAAAATACTGTATATACCTTAGGACAAAGTTTTCAAAGTCTGGGAATGTAATACAAACTTCAGTTCTGATATAGCAAAAACTTTAAATTACAAACTGCAGTAATTTATCTCAACTACAACATCTTCGTATTCAGTAAATCAACTTTTCAGCCACACCTTGAAATTTGTGATTATCATAAAAATTGCATTAAGAAATCAATTTTTACATGTGCAATCAGATTATCATCTTGTAATTAAAGAGCTGCACCTTATGTTTACAGGCTACCTTAAATCCTAAAACATTCTTAAGAGTGACAAACTAATTCAGGAAAGGGAGAAGACTGTTGAAGGAATACACTTCACATACAAAAATGTCTGAAATTTGCAAATGTTGGCGTGTATGGTGAAATTTTGTTGCAGCAGAGATTGAACTCATCATCCCATAATTCACAACTATATTAAACTCAAAGAACAAGAGTAACCTTTAAAATTTCAACTACAGAACCAAATAATACAGGAATCAAACCCATGAGAAATGTAACCGAAAGTCTAACAATATTAGAAAGAGGACAGATTGCTAGCCACTATGACACTGATACACTGAGCTGCAGACAACCCCGATTGAAATTGTGTCACATGAGGTTTCAGTCAAAAAAGCCCTTTTCAGAAGAAAAGCGCACACGCGCGCCCACACACACACACACACACACACACACACACACACACACACACACACACACACACACCTATTAACAAGATAAAGGTGATGATGGTGATGTGTGGCATTTATGGCTGTTACGATCCCAACTGGGGTCGTGTTCAGCCTGCCTAGTGCAAGTATTTTTAGCTGAGACCACTTCAGCAACTTTTGTGTCAATGATGATGAGGAGGAGGACACAACAGCCAGTTCCCGAGCAGGGAAAGTCACTGACCTGAGCAGGAATCAAACCCAGACCCCCAGTGTGGCAACCCACCATGCTGTCCACTCAACTATAGAGGCAGACAAGGAGGTGAGAGGAGACAGCAACAATAGAATGTTGGCAGCTACATAGATGTCCATTTTCAGACAGATACATTCTGAATGACAGGCACCAGAAACACACACTTCCAGCATTTATGCACTGTAGCAGATCCTCACATCACTTTCACTTAGTTGGGAATAACTGGCACATAAAACATTCAGTGTCCGTACATCCCTTCTGAAAGTACTGGACCTGTGGTTGTGGTGCAGAAAACTACACACTGCAGATGCAAACTCATTACATCTACACTTTCTGGTGGTTTCTAAATGAAGATGTATTTGACTTATGAGTGGACTGCAGTACTTACAATGACACTATTTGTGCAAATTTTTCTGCTGTTCTTTCCATGTAATCAGAGGAATTCTAAAATCACAAGGATACCCATTATTTATGCTTGTGATGATGCCAATATCAGACACTAACACTGTAGCTTAACAGGTAGATAATCAGAGGATATCTACTAAAGTAGCCAAGACAATTTCTTTGTAGTATATTATGTTACAATAAAATACTTGGCAGCAACAACTGGTTCTCTCACAGAAATAGTACACAAGCGTTTCAACTACCTATTGGCTAAATATTTTGTCCCCCTTCCACAAGGTTCATTGTCATAGTGGCTTGGAACCAGCAGCATTACCAACTACAAAAATAATAAATCTTTTGTCAATAAAATTTTTGTGTATGGCACCACATTTTCATTTTTGACAGTGACAACGGCCACGAAAGCCTAAGTTTGCAATAAATCTTTTGTTTCAAAATAATAATTTGCTGCAGAGCAACACCAGTATCTATTTAAAACCTAATTTTCTTACTCACTTTTTTAAGATAAGTTACTCAAATATTTAAGAGGTTTTCGTACATGCTTATGTATTCAGTAAATCAGACAGACTTGATGGATTCAGAGAAAATGATGATTGGTGATGGTTCTTATGGATGAAACTGTTAGTGTACATGGAATGATTTCATAAAGTTATGACCTTTAAGCAATATGAGCCTAGATAAAGAAAAGAGATAACAGGGGTGTATAAAAAGCATTTTTTTAAATAGTAACTATGTCACCTCAACACTTACACAAGATTTCGTTGTCTTGACAATAACGGCATGCAAGGCCTCATAGGCAGTTCTACAGTTTATTACTTCCTATATTTTATAAGTTATTTCACTTTCTACATCATAGGTATGACCCATTGTTCTGAAAGACTTAGTTGGACATTTACTTTTTTCCTTCGTTTGTTTTTAACTTTTGTAGATAACATATATGATTAAAAGCACAAAGGAAATCTCACTAACTTAAAAGTAAACGGTATAAAAAGCCACAAACTAAGTCAACGATATTACACTACTGTACTAACAGAAGCAGATGATTCATATCAAATATGAGTATTGCTTGTAACAAAACGAGTTACTGAAAAATGAAAAACAGCCTTCTTCCTATCACAAATAGCACTGAAACTTTATAATTAACACAAAGATGCCCTTGGTTGAATAAACATAAAAGCAAAATCAATCTAAAGCTTTCCTATACTTGTATTATTTGGAAATGAATATCTCATTAGATGCATCCATCAATTTTCAATATTAAACATATATTTTTTATTTTGTGTGAGAACAAATATTGTAGCAAATGTAGTAAATTTTACAGAAATTTGCAGAATTTACAAGAAATTCTACACTCTTACTTGATTTACTAAATCTCATTTTGTGGTCTATCACACACTTACAGATACTAGAGAACAAATCACTCGAAGGGTACTTTCTACACAGAGCTGGAAGACATTGTGAAGCTCATTTCAAAAAAGCTAACATTATAATCTTCAATGGCTACTACAATCCCTAAACTGAATGGGCATGTTTTCTTAGTCCTTGTTAAAACAATAATGATAATGTAATAAAAAGACATGTCTGTGAGCATCACTAAATTACTCCATACAGATATTATGAAGGCACACAAGTATCTCCATAAGGAAAATTTGCAACAAATGGCTCAGCAATTGTCTTTACAATGAACTGTAATCTGTTGTTTTAGTATTGTTGATATTTCAATCAAAAAAATAAGTTAAAAGCAGAACTGATCCTAAGATATTCATTAAGGATTTCAGATATTTATATGGAAATGTATGAAATTATGATCACTTCATAGTGAAAAGTGAATCGCTCTGAAGAAACTGCAATATTTTGAGAAGAAATGAGAAATGACCTAAAAGTTAAGATTCGAACAGTTTTGTCGTAAGGATTGTAGCATACCAGCAGGATATACAACAGCAGTGGAAGGGTATTAGGTATATAGCCATACAAGCACCAAGAGCCAGTAGTCAAATGACACATGGTGAAGAAAAGAAGTGGTTTGACCAAATCTGTGAAAAGGCAATTAAAAAGAGAAGAACCAACTGAAAAAGTAAACAAAGACTTTTTTCAGAGTAGCATTTGATGTCTGCATACAGAAACACATTCTGCTCAAAGAGAGAAAGATAAATCAACTTATTATTCAAAAGAGAAGGAGTGGCTCACCAGTACTTACCTTAGCTTGGTATTGCATATCCGCATATCACCCATCCATACATCACGGCCTAAGATGTAACATTTCTCTTTCCTCCTCTCCTACATGACAAAGGAATATAGTGGTACAGTGTACCCTTCACCACACACCTTACGGTGGATTGCAGAGTATGTATGTAGATATAGATGAATATATTTTCTTAAGCTATTGTGAACATTTATTTTTGCCTCTATTTGCATCTTTTTTGTGTGTGACTGTTGGTGGTACAAAGCTAAACCATGTACTGGCCAGCCATACTTTCTCTTTTGACTAATATTTTCACATCTCAGTGGAGAATTTCATTCTAATATATCAATGTCTTAGAAATGAATACCAGATGTATGGGAAGGGCTTTAGGGATTCAATATCACAGGGATGTTCCCTGAGAATAAATCACAGATATGTTCAGAAACAAAATACACAAAAGGGGAAGTTTCAACTGATGATTCTCAGAAAGAAAGAGGTACTTCAATAATCTACTGAATTGTTCACTCCAATAAAAACATTTTCTTTTCACAAACAGCACACAATGTACACTCTGCATCAACCACCAACTCTGGATGAAATCAAGGCACATGACTTGATGGGATGTGACATGACAAAGACTGAAGATCATGAGAAAGTGGCATGCAAGATGAAATTATCCTTATATTGAATTCAGCCCTTAGCAGATAATAATAACTGTATACCCTTAGCAGATAATAATTACTGTATACAAGAGTACCATGGTAGATTTCACAAGGGGGAATTTACAACTCATTGGACCTTTCCCATATGGCCCAGGGTGAAGAAAGCATAGCAAGTTGGTCAAGAACTGCACATACACTTTGTTGACTTCAAGGAAGTACATGATAGCATCCACTGAGGGAGTATGATCAGATGCTTGCAGGAAATTCATTTCAATAAAAAACCAACCTTGTGAAAGGTATATTTAGTTGACACTTCATAAAGGCTCAAAATAGGAAATGAAACCAAAGCCAGATTACTGCAGTTTTACCATTCTTTTCCAACACAACTCAATTTTGCTTCGCTGAAGACTAACGCAAACATGTCTAACAAGTTCAAAATTGTTCAGATATGAAATGACATCATTAACTGGTCAGTTGTGCTAATGATGTAACGTTATTGCCTTGCTCGAGGGGAAAATTACAGGAAATGGTTGAGGCACTTGCATGGGCTGCAAATAAATTAAGATTATATATCACTTGGGTGGGGGGAGGAGGGAGGGATTAAGAGTAAACAAGACTAATTGTTCCGAGAGCTTATGGGAAATGCATCCAGGTACAGAAATCAATGTCAGCTGAAATTTTGGCAAGAGACTACCCTGCCATTCTCAAGGCATTATGGGGAAGTGCAAGGATGTTTCAAACCTCAGATTTCAATGACAACAGGAAAGACAACACACCACGAGCAAACAAGCAAACACCACCACCTCACGACCAAAGGTGAAAACTGTCAGAATTTATCAATAACAAACATCAGTTTTCAATAGGTGAGATGGCATTAATTTTGCCCCTCTATTTTTTGATATGTGAGAGGGCAGGATCACATTCAGAATTTAGGTAAAAACCTACCTATTCATAAGGTAATCTGCCGGTTTTATTTAAACAGATTCCTTGACAGCATAATCCCAATAGGTGGAAATGCATGCCAAAATTTCAGGTTTGTCATATTTTCTTTAGCGTGATCTGTGTCTGGACAGTGTTTAACAACAGTAGATTTTTTTCAGTTGTTGGAAATGTGTATGATATTTATGCTCAATACATCACTCCTCAACAGTCCTAATTATTTGGTCGATATATGACATGCCATAGCTGCATAGTATACTATTAGTCATCCACCTTGCACTAACCCAGGTTATCCTTTACACACCCTAACAATGCCTTAATTTTTTATGGTGATTGAAAATACATTTCACATTATATTTACACAAAATATGGCCAATCCTGTTTGAAATGCTGCCAACGTATGGCAGAAAAGCCATTGACTTGAGTGCCACTTGTGTGCTATCATCACTAACCCATTGCTTTTAATCACCAATCTGGTGAAAAGGGACCTCCACATCGGACAGTTCAGTTGACAAACTGTAGGCTGATAGTTGTCATCACCCACCTCAGCATGAAGGGTTCTTCGTATCTTAGTACACAGGACTCATGCCATTTTAGACACAAAAAGTTTGTCAACTGAGTTGTCCCATCTGGAGGTCACATTTCACCTGAATGGTAACAGTGAAGGGTAGATTACATGAGTGTTGCCCTATCAACCTAATGTGCAACAAGCTAGTGATGATAGCACAGAGGTGGCATCCAAGCCAATGACCGTTCTGCCATACATTGGTAGCATTTTCAACAAGATTGGCCATATTTTGCATAAATATGACGTGAAATTTATATTTTGATCACCATCTAAAATTAAGGTGCTGTTAGGACCCTTAAAAGATTATCTTGGTTTGTGCAAGGTGGGTGTTTATCACATCCTATGCAGCTGTGGCATTTCATATATTGGTCAAACAATTAGGGCTGTTTAGGAGTGATGTACTGAGCATAAATGTCACACATGTTTACAACAACCTAACAAATCTGCTTTTGCCAAATACTGCCTACACTTATGTCACCCTATGGAATATTATACAACACTGCAGTAAAGCCTTGGGAATGGCAGGGTGGTCTGCTGCCGAAATATCGTCCAACATCGAGTTCTGTACCTGAGCCATCCCTGTAAGCTTTTTGAATATTTCCTACACCAGGAGAAATTAAGGTCCCAGGGAATACTTCAACATTTTCTGACTTCAGGAGGACCATGCTTCCAAATTCAAGAATTCAAATAACTCAGGAAGAAATCTTTCAAGCTAATTAAAATATAGGCAAGATCACCCATTGTTAATTGTGACCAAAATTATGTCTTTGTGGTAAAAAGTCTGACAAAAAAATTTTAATTAACTATATATACACTCATCCAAGGAAGGTTCTTTCTTAAAATCTATGGACCTGTCATTCATACAGAAAGTGGAGAAGCTGTTACAAAGTTGAACTCTACACAAAGTACAACAAGCCAAACATAGTTGCTGTAATGAAAACACAATGTCTACAGTGAACAGGGCACCTTGTTTACCTGGCAGAAAGCCAGTAACCAAAATTACTGTTAAATGCCAAAATAACTGGCACCAGTCCTATAGCAAGACTCTAAACATGCTGGATGGATAGTTTTTGAAGTATCTGCAGTAAGATGCTCAATGGATCCAACTCAGGAGCGGTGAACAAACAGAGTTGGAAACAATCTCTCAAGAGTGTGTGTAAACCACAAGAAATATTTATGGTAATTAACAAAATTCATTCACCCAGGTGTGTATTCATTTGATAGTAGTCAAAGGATTTAAAATAATAATAATAATAATAATAATAATAATAATAATTTGTCTGATGATCTAGAGCCTTAAAATGATTGTGTTATGCTAAGTGGTAATTAGTGCAGTGGTTAAGACACTTTAGTAACTTACAGAAGATAGTAGGATCAAATCTTGTAAAACATATTTTTCCATTTTTTAAAATTTATCCACATAACTTATTATTGTTTTATTCAGTTGTGTTTGTTATTCAATTAATTGGTTTAAATACAATTTTTACTTCCAATCCTTCATAACATCATTAACTTTTCCATTTACTCTCATTTTAATTTTTTTTGTATTATTATATTAAATTTTTGTCTATGTAATTATAATAATTCCCGAAATGAAACTTTCACTCTGCAGCGGAGTGTGCGCTGTGGGATTCGAACCTGGGACCTTTGTCTTTTGCAGGAAACCACTCTACCAACTGAGGTATCCCGGCACACTTCACGGTCCGTCCTCAACTTTACTTCTCCCAGTACCTTGCCTCCTACTTTCTAAACTTCACAGAAGTTGTGAGGACAGACCGTGAAGCATGCTGTGATAGCTCAGACGGTAGAGCACTTGCTTGCAAAAGGCAAAGGTCCCAGGTTCGAATCCCAGTTAACACAATTTTAATCTGCCAGAAAGTTTCAATTGCAATCATTATTTGGATTGGAGGTTGAGCCCTTTGACTAATAGAGATTGTGTTTTTTTGGTTATGTTGCCTACTATCAAAACTTTGCTTTTTCTTCTTTTTTACTTTTCAACATCTGCAATACTGGTTACTAATATTTGTTTCATCCTAAGTTACATAAAAAATATTTTGACTGTATGGCAATCAACACCATTTCTGGGAGAAGTTAGCTCCCTCTGTGATTTTATCTCTTTGTCATTTATCTAAATTCTTGTATTTTTTGTATACTATTTATTAGACGATTATATTTTTATTTTTTCTTATTCTTCATTTTTTGTGTGCTAAATGTATAAAGGGATTTCTAGATTTGACTGCTGATTATTTGTTCTATTTATTTAGGGCCAAAAGATGGCACTAATCAGGGACTGAATTTGGTTACTAGATAATAAAATCATTACTTTACTGCTGTTGGTTTTCAATATATTCTTGATCATAATTTCAACCAGCCATTTTCCCACTCTCCACATCATAATCGAGCCGAAACATGATGATCCATAGCTCCGTCTACTGGGCTGGAAGACTGTCTCGGTCACAGAAACAGAATGCAACCATGTTGCTAAATAGATAGTTCGCTGCTGGACAGTATAATTAATGGTTGCTGTTGCCTGACAGAACTGGCTAAGGTGCACAGCGCAGCTGGACTTGCGCATGCGCAGAACAATGTTCGCATTCCACTTACTGCCAATGGTCTGCTGCCACAGCCAGCACTCAAAAGCTGATTGGGGATCACTGTATTTCGGCTCTACTGTAGTATGAAGCTACATCAGTTATGTACAGTTATGGGTTTGATTTACATCTATATCTGCATTATTTTGTCCATAGTGCAACAAGATTGTACATTTAGAATGTTTGTATGTGTATACATCAAGTAACAAAAAATTGATTTTTGACACCACTGTACAGTGAACAGTCATTTATTATTTAATATTTTGTTTTAGAACTGAGAGGTTTGGAAACACCAATGTTCACATATTATAAAAATAATTAAAATCACTTTTCTAATGATTCTAAATGAAAAAAGAATACCAGGATTTAAAAAAAAATGAGAGCTCATGAAAAATTTAACAATAACATGGCAAAGGATCATAAATGGAAGAGTGATCAAAGCTGTTTTGATAGTGTTGAAAATAATAATAATAAAAGTTTCAATGTACTTGACAATATCTGAACCCACCATTTTCTGCAAATTATGTATGTGTCTTAACCATTATGCCAGAGCGTTATTTGCCTAATACAACAATTTTAAGGTTCTTCACCATCTCAAGAAATTCTTAAATCTTTTTCTGTCAGTTACTTGCAAACAACAACTCACCAAGGCGAATGAGTGTAGGATGCGATATCTTGGAGCCTGACCTACATCGTGATTTGGATCATTTCAAAAATATGATCCCACACTTGGGGTATCTCCTTGATAACTACAAGAAATTTCACAAAAACTGCACTTCAAAATATTGTTTTGCCAGTAGTATAAGATTTGAGGCAATACTAAAGTATAACAGCCTACTTGCTTCATAAAACACAACTAAACAAAAAATATATCATTAAACATATTGTTATTGTTTTAGTATTATTAAGTAGATTTCATTACAGTTCCAAAGGCTTCTTATTCCTCAATGTAATCATTGAAAATAAATTTTAAGATGCAGATTCATATTCCTCCATCTTAATTTTTTTTGTTAAGTCCACACCATAATATCACATTACACATTTTAAGAGTTTCATTATTTCCACTATGTTTTTGGAGTTATATTATTCCAGACATAAACAAGCTCTTTTTACATACTTTTTAAATTGACTCTTAACATGAGAATCTCTTGTTACTTAAACATTTCAAATAAAAAGACTCATCAGTAATTCAATTTTAATGAATAATACATCAGGCAACATAAGGATAAACTGGTTTACTGGTCATCAAAATATACCAATGATAGATAATTGATGAGGACTTAAGGAAATCATTTTTTTTTCTACAAATATTTCAAGTGACAATTCATTTAGAGTAGCAAATAAATTATAGGAGCATATGAGAAGGAGCTTTGCTTAATTTTTTTTAAGTTGCATAGCTACAGATTTCTTTTCTTTTTGTTACAAGAATAATGAAGCAAGATACTGTTCCCAGAGTAAGTATTACACACATGAAAATACGATGTCCTATACATCAAGCTCCTGAAAAATCTACACCACTGATACTCAAAGGCAAAAGGGGGGCAGGGGAGGTTAAATGTAAAATGCATCAACTGATACAAAAACTCAGTAAGATGCTTTCTTTAAGATAAAACATGGCATGTAAGACCCGCTTACACCAGTTGAAAAAATACTATAAATTAATTTAAGCACAATGTTTCCACATATATCAAATTCATATTAAGCTCTTTTGTAAATTTCTGCTGCATGATTGAGCACAAAAATAACGCATTGCACTGAGAAGTAATTATAATTCAAATAAACACCTCCAACGAGGAGTTTCTTCTTTCTTCTCAATTGTAAATGGCAGTAAGTAGACAGAATACTTCATCATTGTATAAATCTGCAAATAGCCAACTTCAACCCAAAAAATAAGGAAGTATTATGTATCTTTTTCTTTAGGCGTTTCATAAACTCGTTCCTTTAAGGCCCTTAAAATACTTCCAGGTGTCCGTTGATGTATCCGTATAAGTTCTTCTAAAGCAGAAGCTATCTGTAGAAAAATCATTACATACAGTATGAAAAATGATAAAGGAAAGTGCTATTTGCAGCAAATCTAAATATATGATTTTTTAAACATAATAATGATTTCTAAACTTAATAACGATTGTAAATAATTGAAAATGAATGCAGAATATATAACATATAATTAACAATAATGAGTTGTTGATAGACACACACCAAAAGAGAAAAAACACTTGTTAGCTGATGAACTCTCTCTCTCTCTCTCTCTCTCTCTCTCTCTCTCTCTCTCTCTCTCTCTCTCTCTCTCTCTCTGCTGGAATTGCACTTTACAAGTGGATCTATGCCCAGCCTCCTCCATCTGTCACTAACATTATCCTCACATTGTTTTAGTGACACAAGCAAAATTGCTGGTTCCACTGGGTACTGGATCGTGAAAGGAAAGGATGTCAAGGAGAATAATTATTGTTATTTAAAAATGTTTGCTTCAGTTATGACTCAGTCATATACTGTGTGCAGGATTTTCGATCTTTTATGCAAATCGCACATTGCACAGCTGATGAGCACTGGATATGTCAGAGGCATTAACTATGCAACAAAAGGACAGAGCAAAACATCAAGGAGAAAGGTGCAATCCAGTGAAAATTAAAAACAATACTTGTTTATAAAAAGACAAATGAATTATATATATATAGAAAACGGATGACTTACCCAAAAGGACCGGCTCGTCGATAGACACAAAAATAAAAATCACACTCAAACACACATACAAGCTTTCGCCACCACTGGCAGATTCTTCAGGAAAAAGAGGAAAAAAGGGGAGAAAGGGAAGGATATATATAAACATTTTTGACTTACCTAAAGTACAGGCTCGTCGACAGAAACATAAAACACACACAAAAACACACAAACATTCGAGCTTTCGCCACCACTGGCAGCTTCTTCGGGAAAACCCGTATCCTTCCCTTTCTCCTATCCTTCCTTTCTCTTTTTCCCGAAGAAGCCACCAGTGGTGGCGAAAGCTCGAATGTTTGTGTGTTTTTGTGTGTGTTTTATGTTTCTGTCGACAACACAACAAACATTCGAGCTTTCGCCACCACTGGTGGCTTCTTCGGGAAAAAGAGGAAGGAAGGAGAGGAGAAAGGGAAGGATACGGGTTTTAAGGAAGTGGAAAAGGAGCCATTCCAATCCCAGGAGTGGAAGGACTTACCTTAGGGGACAAAAAGGAAGGTAAACAAATACACACACACACTCACACATATCCACATGCAAACACACCTAGGCAGACATTTGTCAAATGTGTCCTCTCTTCATCTACACTATTTTGGCACGTTGAAAACAATTACTGTATACCGAATAACAAAGAAAATAAGAATGTGCATTAATGTTTTCTATCTCAGAAACCATTCAGTGTAGGGAATATGTGCTTTTGAAATTTTTGCTGCTGGCGTCGAATCTTTGACAGTTACAACAAACTTACTTCGCGCGCCAGAGAGAGAGAGAGAGAGAGAGAGAGAGAGAGAGAGAGAGAGAGAGAGAGAGAGAGAGAGAGAGAGAGAAGTAGGATGTCAAACTAGATGCTTGTAAAATTACGGTTCTGAGTAATATCTTGAGATGATGTTGAATTAGGAATTTAATGTGTTTGGTACAGTGGGATGTGTGTGTTTGCAGTTAAAGATAAATAATTTGCGGTGTTCTGTATAGAGAATATATAAAACTTTGCACAAATAACAGGTGAAAGGGTTGTAGTTACAGGAACTAAAATATGAGATGGAATTGAAATCAAACCAACAACCGCAAAACTTACAATTTAGGAGCCCAGAACGCTACCCCTGTACTACACCAACTGTAAATGATTCATTTCAGTAAGACTCTATTCATACTTAATCAGTTGTTGATGGTTTGTATTCACAAAAGAAACTCATTTATGGCATAGTTGAAAGTATCTGTACTCGCCGTCATATTTTAGAAGAATTTGGCTGGAGGTTTTCAGTCTTTTTTTCATATTTGAAGTTATTAATGAAATAGTCTACGAACATTCCTTGCTTTGTAAATTTAATGCACCACATTCTTTTTACATGTCATTTCCTAAAGTAAACAAAACTTTATTGCATTACTCTGGAGCTATCATTATTCTACTATTTATGAGTGCCAGACTTTAGATTTTAGAAACAGGTGATCGGTTCTAGCGGCCATTTTGTAGCAAGAAGCTGTCACGCTCACATAGGACACCTGGGCATGTAGCTGAATGTCACTGCCGTGTCGCGTCGCTGAATGTCGTGCACTGTCGCTCACATCGGACATGGCCTTATTGCGCATGGCTATTCCACCGCGGCAGTTGCCACGTCCTGCACGGAACTCTCACGATATATCACGTTTCATTCAACTCGCTCAAACTACTCACTCCATAAATATGGAAATAGTAACATTGTATTCTGGAAAGTATTATATTTTTGAATAAAAGTATAAAAATAATCAATTTTTATTTTTCGATTTATTTCACCTGCCAAAATATGTAAATTCTAATACCATTTTTAATTTTTAATGCAGCCATAATTCACATATTTTAATTGTCGAAACTACTAAGGACTTACAATAAAATTATTACTCCTCTTTCTTCTTTCACAATATGTTCAAATCAAATAAATAAAGTATAGTGACAAAAGCAATGTGCCATCGCTTTCTGCTTTTTATCAGTTGGTGAGTGGTGAGTCGGTAAGTCATGAAAAAGAACTAGTTCATCCCAATGAGTGACTATTTCTGATCTGATCCCTGAAGAGATCGGTTTTGCCAATCTCTACTATTAGTACCTGCAATCATTCTTGCTACTTTCATCAGCATTGGATCAGCTTTAAATACGCATGTTCCTGACCAATTTTGGTCTAAAGGCAATAATAAATTAAAGAAATTGATTATTATTGACTATGATGGATATAGTACTAATTATTGCCTGTAAAATTCTGAGTTGAAGAAGATTATCATCTCCTCAATGTGTCCTTCAATGAAGAAAAATCATGTGGCTTAAACATTGAACAGAAGCAGGCTGTTTTACCTGGGTAACCATGCTACAGAAGATGGTCATGAGGAATATGCTGCTACAGAAGACACTCTTGATGAATCTGAGGAAGATGTAACTATAAACAAGAACAAAGAACATGAAAGGGTGAAGCTTGGAGATAGATCTAGCCTGCAAGCAACTGCTTTCTTTTGGAACTAAGATGTAGTATCTTGTCATTATATTTGAACCTCAAATGTTTGAAGAAATAATGATATAGTGTGACTAATCAAAGTGGAAGTAAGCAATGGAAGAAGAAATTGAATCTTTGAAGAAGAACAAAACTTTGGAACTAGCACGAATACCTCTTAAGTACGAGGCAGTTGGATGTAAATGGGTCTATTGTGTGAAACTTAATTCAGAAGGTACTGAAGAGACATCCTCTCCTGTATGTCTGGTACAATTCAGAGTTTTACTAGCCTTTGTGCCTTCAAAAAGTATGCAAATAAGAGAGTTTGATGTTAAGACTGAGTTGCTCAATGAGGATTTGAAAGAATTTTACATGTGTCTCACTTCAATGACTGCTACACAGCCGGTGCCATATGGATCCTCCCCACAAACACCAACTTGTCTGAATTGTGCAGATGGGAACTCTCCCTACAATATATCCTATGCTCCCACAATCCCCTAGACCTAACTCTTTCCTAGTCCCTGCCCCCACTACTCTCCTCTTCCTTTCCTTTCCTTTCCCTTCCCCACCCACACTCCTGCTTATGTACATTTCCCTTTCCGCCACATACTCCAGTCCCTTCCTGCTTCCCTCTCCATGCCGCTTCCACCCCCATCATTATTTTGGTGAGGAGCAAGCTATCCTTTCCAAAATGTTTTTGAAACTTTACTGTTATCTTCATTTATAAGAAAGCGCAGAGTTTTTGCATTTGATATATGAACATGTGTCCTTTACAAATAGAACTTCTCTTTATTAAATAAAAATATCCTCTCAACCAATGTTTAAGTGACATTTAATATTCAGATATTCTAAGAAAATTTCTTTTGACACACAGGACTCCAGTAATTCCATTACCTTAGCATGCAGTTGTTCTGGTGTGAGGCTGCCATCATATGGTATTGGT